>CM063603.1:14149785-14430567 GCA_032356905.1 Salix exigua
CAGCTTGGGTTATCCGTTGTGAACCGGTCGACCGCTTGGAAGACAAATTGCCTTTCAAACTAAACCGGTCGACCACTTGATTTATCCGTTGTGAACCGGTCGACCGTTTGAGATGACAGTTGCATTAAAACGGCTATAAACGGCTAGTTTCTCTTTGAAACTTATAAATAGGCCTCCTAATTGCAAAATTAAGTAGACACAACTTTTATATCTGATAGTGAGGCAATTAGTAGTACATAAACACCTTCATATCATCAATCCTCATTAATACTCAAATTTGTGTTTAAATCTTCATATCCTAACACAAAGAGTATTAAATCTCATTCTCACTACACTTAAACACCTTCAAATATTCTAAGTGCTATTAAGTGAGATAAGGAGATCATAGATCTTGATTTGTAATATCCACACTATTGAGAGTGTATTGTTGTATTTCAAATACAATCCTTGTAAAACTCTTGATATTGGTGAGGGAACATCACCAAGGAAAAATCTTGAAGAGGGTACATCTTCAAGTGGGAAGAAGAAAAATCTTGAAGAGGGCATATCTTCAAATGGTGTAAAAGTCTTGTTGTGGATTCATCAAGCGGGAATTGTAATCTTGTTATTTGGACTAGTAAGAGAATACAAAACTCAAGTAGGGGTTGGTACTAGAGCTGTGGATGTAGGCTTGTTGAACCTCGTTAAAAACCGAGTTAGCAATCTCTCTCTCTTATCTCTTTACTTTAAAATGATTTTTTCTTAAAATTGTATTATTTATTGTATTTACACCTAATCCCCCCTTTAGGTGCATAGTTGCCTTAATCCTTGAATTACAATTGGTATCAGAGCTTAGTTTTCAATTATTAAGTTTGCTTAGACTTTCAATAGAATGGCAACTACAAGCTATAATCTCCAAAATGAAGGTGCTTCAACATCTAGACCACCATTTTTTGATGGTAATGACTATGCCTATTGGAAAGCTAGAATGACAATATATCTTCAATCTATAGATTTTGATTTATGGCTTTCTATTGAAAATAGACCTCATAGACCACTTAAAACCGAAAATGGTATTTAGATTCCGAAAAGCATGATAGAATATACTGACCTAGATAAAATATTATTTTCTATAGATGCTAAAGCAATGAACACTTTATATTGTGCATTAAATAGAAGTGAATTTAATATAATATCTTCTTGTAAAAATGCTAGGGATATATGGCATGCTTTAGAAGTAACTCACGAAGGAACTAATCAAGTTAAAGAATCAAAAATTGATATGTTAGTTCATCAGTATGAGTTATTCAAAATGTTGCAAAATGAATCCATAACAAGTATGTTTACTCGTATGACTAGCATTACAAATAGTTTACATGCTCTTGGTAGAACTTACACAAATGCAGATATTGTAAGTAAGATTCTCAGATCTCTACCGAAAGCTTGGGAAGCTAAAGTGATAGCAATACGAGAAGCCAAAGATCTCACAAAATTACCATTAGAGGAGCTCATCGGTTCTCTAATGACTCACGAGATAACTATGGATAAACAAGATCAAGAAGAAAGGCCAAAGAAAAACTTGGCATTTAAAACTGTTCATCAAATTGAAAGCGAGGATAATGATGATGATGAAGACAGTCACGACGATCTTGAAAAAGATGTATCATTGATCACAAGACAGTTTCGAAACTTTCTTAGAAAGAAAAATGACAAGAGAAAGTTCTCGAACTACAAAAAGGAGGGAGAATCAAGTAAAGAAACTCCAAAATGCTACAAATGCAACAAGTTGAGACATATCAAAATCGATTGTCCCTTTCTTCAAACGAAGAAAAATCGCTTTCAAAAGAAAACTTTGAAAGCAACATGGAGCGATGACTCAGACTCAAGCTCCAGTGATGAAGAAGAACATGTGGCTAACATGTGCTTCATGGAAGTCGAGAGTGAAAATGAGGTACTATCTTCGGATGATGAATCTGATCCTTCTTATATTGAATTACATGAACAACTTGAAAATTTGTATGTAGAATATAAGAAATTAGGTTCAAAATATAGTACCCTAAAAAGAAATCATGTATGCATAATTGAAGAAAAAGAATTACTAGAAAAGAAAATATGTGATTTAAATAACAAGAGTAGTAAGACTAGTCAACTTGAAGAAGATAATAAATCCTTAAAAGAAAAAGTTGATGAGTTAAATGTAATTATCGCAAAATTCACACAAGGCTCAAATTTTTTTGAGAAAATGCTTGCGAGCCAAAGAAGTGTGTTTAACAAAGGAGGATTAGGTTATAAACCTAATAAAAACCAAAAATACTTAAAAAACTACTTTGTTAAAGCTAAACAGTCTTATGATCCAAGTCATACATGCAATTACTGTAGAAAATCAGGACATTTGATTTATGCATGTCCTATGAAGAAAAATAAGACTACTAAAATGATTTGGGTTCCAAAAGGAACCACCCCTAACCAAAAAGGACCCAAAAATGTATGGGTACCAAAATCCTCATCTTGATTCTGTTTTGTAGGAACCAAGGGAACATGGGGAGTGGTTTTTGGATAGTGCTTGTTCAAGAAACATGACCGGAGACAACACTCTTTTCTCAAGCCTTACCAAAACTAAAGGAGGATAAGTGACTTTTGGGGACAACTCAAAAGGAAAAATTGTTGGAATTGGCAACATTGGAGGTATGTCTTCAACCTCCATTGAAAATGTATTTGTTATTGATAGTCTTAAACATAACTTGCTTAGTATAAGTCAATTATATGACAAAGGCTATAAAATCATTTTTGATCATACATGTTGCTTAATACTTGAAAATGATAAAATTATTTTTATCAGTAATAGAATTGGAAACATCTATAAAATCAAAATAGATACATGTATGAGTAGTGAAAGTTGTCTTGCTGCTAGTTTAAATGATAGTTTTCTATGGCATAGAAGACTAGGTCACATAAGCATGGACATCCTTTCAAAATTAGCTAAAAATGATTTAGTTAAAGGTCTTCCTCATATTGCATATAAAAAGGAAAAGCTATGTGACGTTTGCCAAATGGGTAAACAAGTTAAAACGTCTTTTAATAGTAAGAATCACATATCAACCGAAAGACCTTTAGAATTACTTCATATAAATCTATTTGGACCAACTAGAACAAGAAGTTTAAGTGGTAATAGATATGTGTTTGTAATTGTTGATGACTTTACTAGGTATACATGGGTTATATTTTTGAAATCAAAAGATGAAACCATTTATGAATTTGTGAAGTTTTCAAAAAAAATCGAAAATGAGAAAGGTTTTTCTATAATTAACATAAGGAGCGATCATGGTGGTGAATTCATAAGTGATTTATTTGAAACGTTTTGTGAAGAAAAAGGATACCACCACAATTTCTCAACGCCTAGAACTCCCCAACAAAATGGGGTTGTGGAAAGGAAAAATCGATCTCTTCAAGAAATGGCAAGAACAATGATAAATGAATTTAACATCCCGAAATATTTTTGGGCGGAAGCCGTAAACACTTCTTGCTATGTTTTAAACCGTGTTCCTTTGAGACCTGAGTTGAAAAAGACTCTGTATGAGCTTTGGAAAGGGAGGAAGCCCAACATCTCTTATTTTAAAGTCTTTGGTTCAAAATGTTTTATTCTAAACACTAAAGACAACCTTGATAAATTTGATTCAAAATCCGATGTTGGAATTTTTCTCGGATACTCCTCCTCTAGCAAAGCTTACAGAGTATACAATAATAGAACACTTTGTCTTGAGGAATCCATGCATGTCGCTTTTGAGGAAACTCAAAATGACAAAATTGTTGAGATTCTAGATGACTTAAATGAAAGTGTTCAAAATTTGAATCTTAATGATAAAAATCCAGAGTCATCAAATGAAGACATGAACAAGGACCAACCAAGCTCAAGCAATCAGCAAGAGTTGGTAAGTAACTCCTTTGAGCCGCCAAAGTAGCTAAGGTATGTAAGTTCTCATCCTCCAGATTTAATTATTGGTAATCCTTTTGATGGAACCAAAACTAGAGCATCCCTTAGAAACATTAGTGGGCATTATGCATTTGTTTCTCAAATAAAACCTAAAACCTTTCTTGAAACTGAAAATGATGAAAAATGGATTTTAGCCTTGCAAGATGAGCTAAATCAGTTTGAGAGAAATGATGTTTGGGAACTAGTCCCTAGGCCAAAAGATTTATCAATAATTGGTACTAAATGGGTCTTTAGAAACAAAGTTGATGAACATGGGACTATTGTTAGAAACAAAGCAAGACTAGTTGCTAAAGGTTATAATCAAGAAGAAGGAATAGATTATGAAGAAACCTTTGCACCAGTGGCTAGACTTGAATCTATAAGAATGTTATTAGCCTATGCATGTCATGCCAATTTTACGCTCTTCCAAATGGATGTTAAAAGTGGATTTTTAAATGGCTTTATAATGGAAGAAGTATATGTTGAACAACCTCAAGGCTTTGAAAATTTTGAATTTCCTAATCATGTTTTTAAACTCAAAAAGGCCTTGTATGGTTTAAAACAAGCATAGGCTAATTGATAGATTAAAAATATTTCTTATTGAAAATGATTTTAACATTGGCAAAATTGACACCACCCTTTTTACGAAAAGAAAAGGAAAAGATATCCTTATTGTACAAATCTATGTTGATGATATAATTTTTGGTGCTACTAATGAATCTCTGTATAAGGAATTTGCAAAATGCATGCAAGAGGAATTTGAAATGAGCATGATGGGAGAATTAAATTTCTTCCTTGGATTGCAAATTAAGCAAATAAGAGATGGCATCTTCATCAACCAAAGCAAGTACACCAAGGATCTTCTGAAAAGATTTGGGATGGAACATGTCAAAGATGTCGACACACCCATGGGGACATCTATTAAGCTTGATATGGACGAAAAAGGTAAAACTGTAGAAATCACCAAATATCGAGGTATGATCGGCTCTCTTTTATATTTAACCGCAAGTAGACCCGATATTATGTTTAGTGTATGTTTATGTGCACGATTTCAAGCATGTCCAAAAGAATCCCATGTTAGTGCAATAAAAAGAATTTTTCGTTACTTGCATGGTACAATTAATTTAGGGTTGTGGTATCCGAAGGGAAGTGAAATGAGTTTAATCAGTTATTCGGATGCAGATTTTGCGGGCTGTAAAATTGATAGGAAAAGTACTAGTGGAACTTGTCACTTTCTAGGATCATCACTAGTATCATGGGCAAGTAAGAAACAAAACTCGGTAGCCCTATCAACAACTGAAGCAGAATATATTGCGGCAGGTAGTTGTTATGCACAAGTATTATGGATAAAACAAACTCTGGAGGATTATAGACTTGGGTTTGAAAATACTCCGATTAAATGTGATAATACAAGTGCAATTTGCCTATCTAAAAATCCTATTCAACACTCTCGTACAAAACACATAGAAGTAAGACATCACTTCTTAAGGGATCATATTGCAAAAGGAGATATTGTACTTGAGTTTATAGGTACAGAACATCAACTTGCAGATATTTTTACAAAACCCTTAGCCAAAGATCGCTTTTGCGAAATAAGAAGGAACCTAGGGTTTATCCATGCAAATGATGTTTGAATTATGTATACATCAATGATTATAAGTTAGATTTATTTGATGTTAAAATGTATACACTTGAAGCATAAAAAAATTTTCAAAACAAATTTTAGGAAGTTTAAATCAAGATTTTAAAGTCCAAGTGCAAAATTTTCCATTTTTGCATGAACCAGTCGACCGGTTCATACATCTGGATCAACCGGTTGACCGGTTGAGCCAGAGGAACAGTAGCTTTGGCTACTGCCGAAAATTAGCATTTTTAGCCCCTTGATTTCTTTGCCTTTTGGACATAATTCTTACATGAAAAGGCTACATTTTGAGTGCAAAGAAAGGTTCAAAAGAGAAATTTGGAAAATTCTCATCTTGGGAGTCAACCGGTTGAAATTACCCAAGGCAACTGGTCGACCGGTTGCTCGATAGTATAAATATTATCCAGGTTTTCAGAAAACACAAAACGAAAAAAAAAATCAGAATTCCGAAAACCCTAACTCAAATCCTTTCAAAAATCACTCAAAATCAACACACCCAAAGCCTAATTGAAGTCAATGGAACCCCAGAAGGAGGACTGAATCGAGGAGCAAACGAGCCAATGATCCTGCTTCATCATCAGGTGACAATGTTCAAAGATTTTTGAGTAATTTCTCAAATAGAGCTATTTGTGTAGAAAGAGGTTTAGGAAATGATTTATCTGCTTTAGGTATTGATACTCTATTTGCTGAAATGGGTTGATACTCATTATATGAATATAAGAAACCTACATACCCTAAATTGATGAGGATGTTCTTTGCTAATATGAGGGTTAATGTATAACCAATGATAGTTAGTACTCTTCAAGGAAATCCCATTGAGTTTAATTGTGCTATATTAGCTGATATCTTAGGTATATCTAATGATGGTCCAAGAGTTTTTGACATTAAAGTAATTCCGATTATTGAAGGGTTTAGCTATGATTATGCTGTTGCATTTCACACTGGAAATACTGGATTTGCTCCAGGTGCTAAGATAAAAAGTCAAGATCTTCTGTTAAGACCTAGACTACTCTATAGGATTATTGCTCACAACATCTTACCCAAAAAGGGATATTATGATGAAGTTACATTTATGGAGTTATGTTTAATTGATTGTATGATTCAGAGAAGGCCAATAAACCTTCCATATATTATGATTAGGAATATGATCTTAGCATATGATCAAAAACAAAAGGCTCTACCATATGGTCAAGTGTTTACCACTATTTTTTAGCATTTTGGTATCTTACTGACAGGTATGGATTAGAAACTGTACTCGAATAAGACAGAGACTGATAACACCACTCTCACTAGATTAATGAGAATGGTGAGTGGATTCAAGGGCACCAAGAGGGTGCACATGCTAAGGAAGAGCATGTAAGTGCTGAAGAGGAGGAGAATGTGGCTGAGGATCAGGGTGAAGATGAGTTCACAAATTTATTTGAGTCACCACCTCCGGCTTCCTCACCAGATGATCCATCTGTGAGTGGCTGGTCGCATAGGATAGAGAGTCATCTCACGCACATTGAGATAGATATGCGATCCATGAGAGATTCTCAGACAGAGATGCGGGCTGATATACAGGAGATGATGGCTTCACTTCTCTCACGATACCCACCTCCTTAGAGATTTTGTATCTTGCATCTCATTTTATTAAGTTTATGCTTTTCATTTTGGATATATGTACAATGATATTGAATATTATGTTTTTATTTATCTAAAATGTTAATTTTCTTTTTGTTGATATCAAAGGGGGAGAGAATATGAAAATATCAAAGGCATCAATAATGGGGGAGAAAAATATGAGAATATAAAAAATTTATATGCATATATTTAGGGGGAGAAAAATGAATTTTTCTTGAAATTGCATATGATATTATTACTTAGATTAAATTGCTAAAAATGTTCAATGCCTCTTAGCATTACAAAATATAGGGGGAGACTCAATTTTTTATCTAAGTTTTTTTTTGTTTATTGTCATCATCAAAAAGGGGAAGATTGTTGCCATATAATGTCATACTTGTATGCTTTATATATTTTGATGATAACAATAAAAAGAAAGTGGACTAATAATATGCTTGGATGAGATTAAGTTATAAACAAGTATTATACAAAGAATACATCAACAAGCATAATGGAGTACACGAAGAAATCACTCCAGGAAGTCCAAGATGCAAGCAAGTGAAGACTTAGAATAAGTGTTCATTTTATTGCTTTATGTAAATCTCAATTTCTAACTTGATAGCACAAATTAAAATGAACTCACACACTTCACATTACATGCATTAAAAGAGTTTGATGATTATAGGTCTAAGTCATATTCAATCGGTTCAAGAAATTTAGAAAAGATAATTTGTCAAAATTGCCTTTCTGCATGAACCGGTCGACCGCTTGGGTTACCAAGTGAACCGGTCGACTGCTTGGAAGACAAATTGTCTTTCTGCATGAATCGGTCGACCGCTTGGGTTACCAAGTGAACCGGTCGACCGCTTAGAAGACAAATTGCCTTTCGAGCTGAACCGGTCGACCGCTTAGAAGACAAATTGCCTTTCGAGCTGAACCGGTCGACCGCTTAAGTTATCCGTTGTGAACCGTTCGACCGCTTGGAAGACAAATTGCCTTTCAAACTAAACCGGTCGACCACTTGATTTATCCGTTATGAACGATCGACGCTTGAGATGCATTGCATTAAAACAGCTATAAACGGCTAGTTTCTTTTTGAAACTTATAAATAGGCCTCCTAATTACAAAATTAAGTAGACACAACTTTTATATCTGATAGTGAGGCAATTAGTAGTGCATAAACACCTTCATATCATCAATCCTCATTAATACTCAAATTTGTGTTTAAATCTTCATATCCTAACACAAAGAGTATTAAATCTCATTCTCACTACACTTAAACACCTTTAAATATTCTAAGTGTTATTAAGTGAGATAACGAGATCATAGATCTTGATTTGTAATATTCACACTATTGAGAGTGTATTGTTGTATTACAAAAACAATCTTGTAAACTCTGAGTCGAGTATAAACCTTGATATTGGTGGGAACATCACAGGAAAATCTTAAGAGGTAAGAAGGAAAATCTTGAAGATAGCATATCTTCAAGTGGTGTAAAAGTCTTGGTGTGGATTCATAAAGCGGGAATTGTAATCTTGTTACTTGGACTAGTAAGAGAATACAAAACTCAAGTACGGGTTGGTACTTGAGCTGTGGATGTAGGCTTGTCAAACCACGTTAAAAACTGAGTTAGCAATCTCTCTCTCTTATCTCTTTACTTTAAAATGATTTTTTCTTAAAATTGCATTATTTATTGTATTTACACCTAATCCCCCCCTTAGGTGCATAGTTGCCTTAATCCTTGAATTACAGACCGAACCGGAGAATGAGGATGGGAAAAAGGGGATTGGTCTAGTGGCGGAGTTGGAGGGGTTTTGGTGGGAGAGAGTTGAGGAGTAGCAGAAATGAGCGGAGCGGGGGAGGGAGGAAGTGGTATAAGACTTGTGTCTAGAAACTCATAAGAGGAAGATGTAGAAGCATGTAATGTAGAGAAAGGGAAAACAGTTTCATCAAAAATTAAATGCCTCGAAACATGAATTTTATGACTCGATAAATCATAACATTTATACCCTCTATGATTTGACGGATATCTTAGAAAAACACACGGTGTGGACCGAGCTTGCAATTTATTTCTAGAAGTAGAAGGAAGAAAAGGATAGCATAAACATCCAAAAACACGAAGGTGAGAGTATGACAGGTCTCTTTGATATAGAATTTTGGTGGGTGTTTGGAAAGCAAGCTTTTTGTTTGGGAGAATGTTAAGGAGATAAGTAGCCATTTGAAGGGCATGATGCCAAAAAGAGGGTGGCAGGGAGGCATGATCGAGAAGGGTTCGAATGATATTATTGATGGATCGAATTTTTCTTTCGGCTTTTCCATTTTATGACGATGTATGAGGGCAAGAAAATCGAAAGCTCATTCCATTATTTTGACAAAATTTGTGAAATTGTCTATTGTCATATTCTGTTCCATTGTCACATTGGAAACATTTTATTTGTCGTTCGAATTGAGTGTTAATATGATTGCGAAAGGTGAGAAAAATGGAATGCACTTGAGATTTTGAGGCAATGGGAGAAGTCCATAGAAAATTTGTGAAATCATCAAGAAATAAAACATAATACCGATGACCACCCGTACTGAGTGTAGGTGAAGTCCAAAGATCACTATGCACAATATCAAAAGGAAATAAAGTGCAAGAGAGAGAATCATAAAAAGGTAATTTAACTTGTTTTCCAAGAGTACATGACTGACAAAGAAAATTATCCGGAAATTTGTTGAAAACAATTAAATTATTCTTACGAAGGGAGCTTAAAATAGGAGCTCCTGGATGTCCTAAACGACTATGCCATAATTCAGGAGAAAAGGCAGTAAAAGCAGACGGTGTTGAAAAACCAACGAAAGGACTGGTGATAACTGAATATAGGTCACTGGAGCTGTTACATCTCATTAAAGGCATCCCCGTTGGAAAATCCTTCACAGAAAAACCGAAAGGATCAAATTCAACAGAGGCATTATTGTCAATGGTGAATTTGCGCACAAACACAAGATTTTTAATTAATTTGGGAGCATGCAAGACATTGTTCAAAATAAGGGAAGATGTAGGGTTAGGTAATAATGCATTTCCATAACCTAAAATAGGAATTTTATGGCCACTACCAACAATAATATTACGATCGTTGCTCATATTGAAATAAGACGTAAGATTACCTCCGTGCGCGGTCATGTGAGAAGTAGCTCCAGTGTCCATGTACCATTGATCATCTGGGGGAACCATGGAGAGCGTGTGCATAGCTGCTTGAATATCGGTCGGAGCATAAGAATTTTGGGCCTGAGGAGGTGTGGCTGCTATGTGGGCCTGTGGGGGACGAGGCCCAAGCAAGCTGGGCTGGCGCTGAGGAGTGGGCTGCTGGGCTGGATAAGGGCATGAAGGTGTGGCCCAAGCCTGCCAAGGCCCGACCCAAGGAGAAGCGGCAGCCCATTGTTGCTGCATAAAATGAGGCCCATTTTGGCTAAAAGAGAGAAAGCGCCCCGGGGAAGAAAAACCAGACGAAGTCTGGTACCCCTGTCACTGATGAAGGCCACGGCCAGATTGTCGCCCTCTATGTCTGCCACCACAGGCACTGCCACCACCCCCTCTGCCACCACGGGTGTTGGGGGTCCAATTAAGGGTGTGGGTGTTGCGATGGACACTGGGATTGTCCACTGGAGCGACGAAGAAGGCAGAGGTGGATGGATTGTGAGCTGCCTTCTTCGTCCTTGCCGTCTCCTCCAGAACCAGCATCGACCGAGCCTTGTAGAAGAGAGGAAGAGTGTCGCCATGGCGAATTTGGGACCCCACGCCTGCATAGGCTTCGATTAAGCCTGAGAGAAGTTGTAGAACCAGGCGCTCGTTTGAGACAGGGACGCCGACATTTGACAGTTGATCGGAGAGGGATTTGAGGTGTTGACAGTAGGAGGAGGCATCGGCAAAATCTTCCATCTGAACCTTGGAAAACTCTTGTTCCAGGTAGAGAGCCCTGGAATTTTTGTTGTCGGAGAAGATGTCCTTCAGTCTTTCCCAGGCAAGGGCAGCGGTGGAATCTCTTTCAAGGATGGTGTTGAGGAGGTCTTCGGAGATGGTACCATAAATCCATTGCAGCATAGTGGCATCAACCCGGGACCAGAGTGTTGGGTCTGTGGTTGAGTGAGAAGACTCATGCTTGAGTTGTTTTGCCGAGAGAGGAAGAATGTGGTTAAGAACTTGGTAAGCTCTAGCATGGATTTTAAATAATTCCAACCATGTGATATATTGACCTTTTTTCAATATCTAAAGTGATTTTGATGAATGTGGTTATGTTTGCTAATGCAAGAGCTAGGTGAGATGGATGAGGTTTGGGTGGAGGAGAAGAAGAAGGGGAAGCTGCTGTGGATATTGTTTCTGTTGTGGATAGTGTTTGGTCAGCCATGGTGTTTGTGTGAAGATGAAGGAGAAGAAGACAAAAAAGATGAAGATGAAGAAGAGGGAACGACTGCTAGGGTTAGTGCTCTGATACCATGAAAGAATTTGAATTCCTGTTTTCATTGATTTTGTCTGTTGGATTAAATACTACAATGACCAGCATTTGTTTGTCTGGTGAATTAATACATAAACTGGATAATAACAAATCAATTTACATAAACTTGATAATAACAAAGCAATCTAGTCTATAGAGAAATACATGGACAAAATGAGAGATCTATTTACATGTTCTAATAGAGATTTCCACTAACAAATCATCCGAATTAACTAGCAGATATATTTATAGATTAGTTGGGTTTGATTTATTTTTTGTTATTTTTTTAATTTAATGTAATTCTCTTGTTTATTTATTATGTTCTTTCCTTTATGAGTTCACGATTCAAATCAGCCTAAATGACAAAGACTGAGGTAGTGAAATATAGAATCTTCAAACATAAGTTTTGCAGAAAGCTTGAATGAGAGCAATCTAACAGTAGAAAGCATGGACCGTGATAGAGGAATGAGTCCCCCCTCCTATTTTTGACTAATTCTGTGTGTTTACGATTTTTGCTCCTAATAGAATTATGGTAGTTGTTTGTGTCAGATGTAGCAGGTATTTTTCTTAGTTTTATAATTATTAAAACCTCTTCATTCATCAATGACAAAACCGGAAAAAAGAAGAAGATTTGTGTCTAACTGTGGAGAGCAAAAGAATGCCAAGATTCAATTGAGAACATAGCATCTTTGAAGCATTTATCCCTATTAGATGCGACGTGATGCCGAAAAGCTTAAGATCTATCAAATTCGAATCAGGATATGTATTTTCAGGAACAAGGTTTCCTCGAATCCCCCCCAAAACAAAAAAAAAACCTTTGGAGCATTTCACTAGGCTATTTCAAAATTGAAAATCATATTAGTGATTGCCCACACATAAATAGAGAGAACAGCATTTGCTTTTTCCAGGATGGCAGCAATCTTCGGGTTGGTTTTTTGGGTCCTCAAAAAACCGAATGCTTGGCCTTGTTGCTGTTGCGGGCTTCAGGTAAACAATCTAGACGTATAAATAAGAAAAAAAGTCCATCTGGAAATGAGAGATAACAGAAACGAATCAAGAAATGTAGTAGTAAACAAAGCACATCTGGAAAAGCAGGTGATCCAATCTCAGTTGATATCTATTCTAGTAGTGATTTTCTTACTGCTTTACCGTTGTTTGGAAATGATGCTCAAACAACATTTCATGAAAAAATATTTTATGTATATATTTTTAGATAATTTTAATGTGCTGCCATCAAAAATAAAATTTTAAAAATATATTATTTATTTAATTTTTTTTCAACTAAAAAATATTTTAAAAAACTTCTGTCACAGTACCAAAAACTAAAGCAAACTACCGCAATTTGGTCCAGTTAGGGTGAGCTCATTCAAGAATCAGCTACCTTTCTCACCTGGTGTAGCCTCGAGGTGACAGAGATGGACCCTGCCTCAATCAAAAGATGGTCATATATAAATGCTCTGGTACAGGCATTACCTCATAAAATGTAACTCGTTTGTAAGCTTTGTGAGGTTCTCTTTCAAAGGATAAAGCCACGTACCAAGAGGATGTCCCAAAAATAATGAAAAGCTGTTCTTTCTTGCATCCTTTTTTCACCATTAAAAACTCTCAAAACTTCAAAAGTGCCATTATATAATAAATCCATTCACCATCTTTCTGTTGTTATTTTTTATTTCCTTGAGTTAACGTTTTGTTATCATCGCTACATTCTTTTTCACTGTTAGGCATTTCTTATTTTTATCAGCAAAATCTGAGGATAGCAAAATCTAAGAACATTCCCCTGATATTTTCATACATCTATATCATTTCAAGTTTTTATTTTTTATTTTTTTACTATTATAAATAAAGTTCTATACTCTTAATTCATATGAATTTACGATATTTTTTACATTTGCATGAATACAAAAATCTTTAAAAGTGGCCACCAGGTATATTCCTTGCAGGCCAAAGCTAAAAAATTTGAGAGATGGACAACAGCCAGACTGGTGTTTTGCTCAAATAAAATCCTTGGATGAATCCTGCATTGGTGAGATTCATAAAACTCTCTTTTTATTTGATACACTCAAGAATTTTGATCCTATACATACCTTAGCTTTTCAGAAGTTTCTTCCCCCTCTGAGCTTCAACTGATTTGTATTCCAGCAGATGTTTCATCTCTAAAGAATGGTGGATCAGTATGACACGTCAAACATCGCCCAGTGAAACCATTACCTCTAACAGTTTTCACCAATAATCTTTACACGAACACAAACCATCAGTAAAGCAATGGAATCGATTGTTATCTCTCACAATTATCTCTCTACCAGCAATTCTAGAAATGTGCTTTATTGGCACATGACAATCACCACGAACACGAAGGTTTTTCACAGCAAGAATTTGTCATTTGGAGCTGTGCTTATCAAACCAAAGGCAATTGCCAGCTTCTAACCGTGACAACCAATGAAATGCTACTTCTCTTCTTCTTCTATATCAAACAGCACATGATCTGTTGTGGGAAAATAACCTGCTGCTTTTAAGTTCTTGGCCAATTCACCAAGTTTTGCATATATCTTCTCTGATAAGGGATGGTACGTATCCCCCACAAGGAATTGATGAACAACTCCATCCACTTCAATCCAACTATACCCCGGTATTTTCTTAACCCCCCTCTCGCTTTGGATTGACCTAATCTTTGCTGCATCTTCCCATTTGTGACTTGCTGAATATATATTTGACAAAAGAACATAATTACCTGAGTGCCACGGTTCTAATGCTATGAGTTGTTTTAGAACGACTTCCCCCAATTGAGTGTCTCTATGCAGCCTGCATCCACCCAGCAATGCTCCCCAAACAATAGCATTGGCTTCTATTGGCATACCTTTGATAAGCTGATGAGCTTCATCTAAGCAACCTGCACGACCAAGAAGATCCACCATGCATCCATAGTGTTCAATTTCTGGAGTCAACTTAAAAACACGCTCCATACTGTTGAAATATTGACGACCCTCATCAACTAGACCAGCATGAGTACAAGCACAAAGTAAGCCAACAAAGGTGTTCCTGTCAGGCTTGATCCCTGACTTCTCCATTTGGCCAAAAAGTCCAAACGCATCTTTCACATGTCCACTCATGGCAAGACCTGATATAGCTGCATTCCAAACTACTCTATCTTTCTTCCTCATTCCTCTAAAAACTTCCCAGGCTCTATCCATCCTCCCACATTTTGCATACATGTCAATCAATGCCGTACCTAAGACAGGATTGCCCAAGAACTCATTTCCACTAATCAAATTGCTAGCCCAGTCCCCTAATTCTAGCGCCCCTAACCTCGCACAAGAACAAAGAACTCCCACCATAGCATAACAATCAGGTTTCAAACCCTCATTCAACATTTTTAAAAAGAGGTCTAAAGCTTCTTTAGGCAACCCATTAGAAGCATAACCCTGAATCATAGAACTCCAAGAAACAATGTTCTTCTCCAGCATCCCATCAAAGACGCTATGCGCTCTCACCATGTTTCCACATTTAACATAAAAATCCACCAAAGCGGTAGCGACAAACACATTCCTTTCCATGCCAATCTCCGTTATATACTCATCAATCCACTCCCCACTTCTCAAATCCCCAGTTCGCTTGCAAGCAGACAAAACTTCAACAAGAATAAAACTATCCGGCCTCAAACCCTTCTCCAACAGCCTACGAAACATTTCAATCGCCTCCTTACATTTGCCAACGCCAACATACCCACTTATTGTCGCCGTCCACGACGCAAAATTCTTCTCAGGAATATCATCAAACACCTTAAATGCATTATCTATAAGCCCACATTTCGCATACAAATTAACCAAGCTTATATTAACGAACACATCCGCTTCACAACCCGCTTTCACAACAAGGCTATGCATCTTCAAGCCCAACTCAGAATCCAAAACCCTCGCGCACGCTTTCAAGACAAAAGGGAAAGTAAAACTATCAGGAGAAAGCCCTTCTTTCCTCATAGAGTGGTAAACCTCAATGGACTCTTGAAAACAATCGTTCAAAACTAAGCCACGAATCATTGTATTGAAAAGGAAAATGTTGGGTTCTTTCGTTTGATATAACAGGCGATAGGAATAGCTCGTGTTGCCAAATTTGAAGCTGAAACGTAAGACCTGGTTAAGGAGGTAAGTGTCTTCATCGAGGCCGAGACGGCGAAGGGCTGCGTGGATGTGTTTTAGGTGTTTGAGAGAGCTGAAGCCTTGAATGAGCCGGTTCCTGATGTCTGCTGATTTTGTGACGATTAAGGAAGACATAGTTGTTATACACGTGAATTAGTTAATAAAAACATGTGTCGGTAATCAATATTACATGTTATATAAAAACACGTGTCGGTAATCAATAATACATGTTATATAAAAACACGTGTCGGTAATCAATAATGCAGGTGTTGTTTAGCTTAGATGGGAGGGAAACTCTTCTGCAAAATAAAGTTGTGGAGAAGCTTAAGAAATTAGAATTATGTAAATTCTCTTTTCTTTATCAATTCTTCTCTTTTATTTATATTTCTATTCTTTTTAAAGTTTCTTTGTTATTAAAAGTGTGATTGTAAGAGTGGTTGCTTATGGGATCGCCATTGACAAAAAATAAGTAACTTAAAATTATTTTTACATGTGATTTATAGTAATAAAATATATGTTTGATTGAAATTGTTATTATCTTAAAAACATATTATATATGTTTGGTAAATAACTTTTGTAAGTGCTTTTAGTAGTGAAATTACTAGAATAAAACATTTTGTATGAATTTTTAATTTATTGTGAACATTAATGTGCATTAATTCATTATATATTAAAAACAAAATGTTACATTTTGTAGCTTCTTCAATCATCCTATTAAGCTACTTGTTATCCCATCACGAATATAATTTATTTGTGATGGTTTGTGATTGTCTTAACTTTGAGAATATTGAATAATATCGACTTAAATATCATCAGGAATAAAATTAAAATTGTAATTATATTATGTAAATGCAACCTAGTTTATTTGCTGAAAAATATTTTCAACTCATAAAGTTTTATAAAATATTATATAAATAGTAATCTATATACAATATCATTTAATTATTTCAACATCCACCTTCACCTCCACCTCCACCTCCACCACCTCATCTTACTCGAACACCATCACCACTACTTTTTGTTCCACCCATTATTGAAAAATACTTAACCCAAAACAAATGGACTCTCTCAACGGTAATATTGGAAACAATATATATTATTATCTATAAAGCTAAAAGAGGTCGCGGTTTCAAATAGTATTTTACACTATTTATCTAGACTCATAGCACTGTGTATTGGAATAGTAAAATTACATAATAATATTGTTATTATTTGTATACTAGGATTGAACAAAGAAGTCGCTTGGCCGAGTGGTTAAGGCGTGTGTCTGTCGGTTTCCTCACGAGAGTTCGAATCTCTCAAACAACAAAAATGATTTTGGATCCCATGGTTTTCTGCTCACCAATTATATTATATTACTAACAAAAGCTTAAAGAGATTTGCAAATTAAACAGTGATGAACAGTGAATTTTCACTCTTTATCTAGACTCAGAAACATTGTGAATTGGAATAGTAAAACTATTATTTTGCCCCTCTGTTTACTATGATTTTAGCCTTGGATCCAAGGGTATTTTTTTTTATTTTTTACCTTCCTGTGCACAATATAATAACCATAATACTCATGAATAAGAAAAAAATGCACAGGGACCGCCGAGGGCATTAAGGTTATTACACATATTTTTAAAAATGGCTAAATACAAATTTATTCTCACATAAGAAAAAACGAAACAGTAAACTACAGAGTCAATAGAGTCATTGCACACTTTTTTTTAAATGACCAAATATGTAAATACTCCCATATAAGAAAAAAAATCAAAGAGTTTGGTGTACAAGTGTGGCGGTAATTTACCATTTTTTATTATATTTTCTAGCGAGTTACTGTTGGTGCCACATGGATTTCAGACAACACGTGCAGTGTATTACAGTGTCCCAAAATGCCCAACTAACATCTAAAATGATTCTCATCCATTTTCTCTTCCTCTAGGTGTGGCGCATGTGGTTACCCGGTGGCCATAGCCGTGTCAATGATCGGTTGAATTTTTTTCTCTTTTCTCTCTCCTGCCTGCGCAAGTACACGTCAGCTCCGCTGTTTATTGTGATTTCATTTTAGCTCATGATCTTTTGATTGATTTGTATGGTCTTTATTTCTATTATATAGATTTTGATTTGTTTCAATTTGATCCTTCAATTGAAATTGATTATATATTGTAGTTTCATTCCGGTCCTCAGTCTTTTAATTTTTGGACTGGTTTTAAGTTCTTAATATTTTCGATATCAAAGTTTTGATTTGTTAGGTCCAAAAAAGAATGGGTCGAGCCTAAAAACAAAGGACAAAACAATCTCTATTTGAGCCTAAGCCCAAATAATTAGAACCAAAGCTAAAAACTTATTAGTTGAGCTAACACTGCAAAAACATTAATTTAAAGGTGAATTTGCAGAGAAAATGATCATCTAGTTTAAAATTACAGGCCACGAAAGGATGTTTTTAGAATGGAGTAATATATATATATATGGAAGTGAAAGCCTATATTTCCACCATAAGTACACTCCTATTTTCTTAACCAAAACATTATCTAAAGTTTATATTTTGTCTACACAAAGGTAACATCTACTAAAAACTTAAACTAACCAATTATGGTTACTAGAAATTAAAAATTAAATTTAAAGAATCTCACCACGCACAAAGATCTCAGCATTGGATTACTTCTTTCTATTTAACCAAATACAAATGGTTTTTGTTTGAATTTGGATTAATGGTGCTTTCATCTTCTTCTTATGAGAGGATTATAGACATTTCACGGTGTTAAAGTTTTATTGCATGCAATAATTAAAAGTATGTTTTTTTAAAAAAAAAACAATAATATTATTTTGATATATTTTATAACAAAAAATATTTTGAAAAGTAAATGCTACCAAAATATCAAATTAGCTCAAAATATGTATAACTGTTGAGTATAAAGTGCATTGGATGTTTCTCATTGTGACCAGGATTAATTGTTTGATTAAGAAAAACTAGGAATCATGGACAAGTTAGGACAGATTTATATTTCTCCATTCTAGAATAGGATGATTGTACATGTATAAATACA
The DNA here is from genome assembly GCA_032356905.1 of Salix exigua. NCBI lineage: Eukaryota > Viridiplantae > Streptophyta > Magnoliopsida > Malpighiales > Salicaceae > Salix > Salix exigua. The sequence continues at coordinate 14,168,613 of CM063603.1, forward strand.
AATTATGTGCAATAAAGAGAGGAGAACAAACTTAACACAAAATTATCTCTAAAATTGACATGGTACCAGAGCCACCAATCCAAACCTAGACCCTTCTCAAAACACAAACAACTCATGGCATAACTGAACCCACAAACTCAAATCCAGATTGAAACTACAAATTCCAGAATTAATGCCCAACACCATGAACTATTAATTGCCATCTCTGAGATCAAACTTAATGGACAGAATTATGAACTATGGTCACAGATCATGGAGATGTTCATCTCCGGTAGAGACAAACTTGGATTAATTACTGGTGAAATCATACAACAACCACTCACTGACCCAACATACAGTAAATAAGGAATAGAAAATGCAATGGTTAAAGGTTGGATTATCAATTCTCTAAACCCATATTTAATTGGGAATTTTATCAGGTTTCCTACGGCGAAAGGGGTGTTAGATGCTATTGCCACAACCTAATTCGATGGAGGAGACATTGTTCAGGTATATGACCTAAAACGAAAGGTCAGTTAAACCACCCGAGGAAGAGGTTCCTTGGAAGACTACTACACTGGCTTACAATCCCTCTGGCGAGAGATTGACTACAGACGCCTAAATCCCATGTCATGTGAATAAGATATACATAAATACAACAAAATAATTCAAGAAGATCGAATATATACCTTCTTGGATGGTCTGGATGATCAATTTGATTAGACCCGCCGAGATATTCTTCAACAGACCCCTCTATCATCGATTGAGCAAGCCTTCGCTCAGGTGAGAAGAGAGAACAAGAGACGCATGGTGATGATGGAGAAACACGATGGGGATGACCTGAGTTTGCTAACAAGATGGGGGAGATGAGAAGAGAGCAATTAGGGCAGAAGAATGAAAGGCTAATTGGGGAGAACGACATGTCGACTAATGAAGGCCAGAGTGAGTTTAACGGGCTCACCCTCACGGGGCACAAATAGACGGGTTGAACCTAGTGGCAGCTCATATAGACCATCCTTCAGCCCATCATCCTCTAAACAGGCCAATGGCCAGACCTGAACCACATGAGTTTAATCCCAACAGACAAAATTTTTTTAGACCGAAAGCCTAGGAGAGCGGGTGTACTCATTGCGGTGGAAATAAACACACCAAAGACACATGTTTTCAGCTACATGGGTATCCTGAATGGTGGTATAAATTGAAGGAAAAAAAGGATGTACAAAATTGTCATGCAACATTTGTTTCTAACACCGATCCGAATACACTCTTGCCACCGAAAATCAACCTCATTATTTTACTTAAGACCCAGGTATTTTTGGTTCCACAAACCTAGTATCCAATGATGAACATAGAAATGATTGGATTATTGACTCAGGAGCAACAAATCACATGACCTATGAGTATAAAGACTTTAAAACAAAGTCAATTCCTCAACAAAAAGCCATATCAAATGCTAACAGTGATACATATCCGGTAATAGAGGGAGGAACAGTGAAATTATCAACCACATTCACTCTCCCTAATACTCTTTTAGTTCCTTCACTCTCCACTAAACTACTACCAGTAGGGCAAATAACAAAAGATTTAAATTGTTACGTACTAATGTACACCTCATTTTGTTTATTTCAGGAAGTTCTCACGAAGAAGAATTTTTGTCATGGTATTAAGAGGGGAGGGTTATATTATGTGGATGATTTAGACCTTGGAAATGTTCACCCTGCTAAATCATTTGGTTCACAACGGCAAGGACAAGACATTTGGTTATGGCATTACCAGTTAGGACACCTATCATTCAGCTATCTACAACATTTATTCCCTATTTTATTTAAAAATGTATTGCACTCAAATTTCAAATGCAAGGATTGTATCTTGGGTAAAAGTCATCTAACAAATTACCCAATCAACTATAATAAATGCAATGCACTACTTGAGATTATTCACTCTAACTTATGGGACCCTACACTTGTTATAACTACTACTGGCTTTAATGGTTTGTCACCTTTATTGATGATTGTACAAGGGTTTCTTGGGTATATGTAGTGAAACATAAGAAAGATGTTCTATGAATTTTTTAGAAATTTGTCGCCCTTATACAAACTTAGTTTTTCATAAGCATTAAAACTCTTCGATTTGATAATGGGGGAGAATATATCAGCCATGAATTTAGACAATTTTGTGATAGCAAGGGATCATACACGAAACTACTTGTCCATATACTCTGCAGCAGAATGGAGTTTCCAAACAGAAAAATAGATACATACTAGAGACAGTATGAACCATTATGACAACTACACATATGCCTCAACAATATTGGCCTGATGCAGTGGGAATATTTGTATATCTTCTCAATCACATGTCAACCTGAGTACTCGAGTTTCAGACACAACTCCAGACTTTGGAACGGCATGTTAAACTACCGTCAACAATCCATATACCTCCAAAGGTATTTGGTTGTGTCGCATTTGCACATGTTCCATACCATCAATGATCTAAGTTGGATCAGTGTTTTTCGTTGTATGCTTCTTAGTTATGGTTCTCATACAAAAGGATATCATGTACGATCCTCTCTCTTGAAAACTCTATGTTAATATGGATGTAACATTTCTCGAGACTGAATATTTTTTCAGTGAACCATCCCCATTTGTTCTTCAGGGGGAGAATAGATATGAACAAAAAATATGGGATTGGGCTCGTCCTGACCATACAACATCTGAGCAAATCATCGACCACGCTGACTTACATACTTATGTCATCAAATAACCCCCTCTCCAACATACCACAAGACCAAAATCAAAATCGTGAGGACAATCCCGACACTACAATTGGGGTAAGATCTCCCAACTCTCCTACATTACCTAATTCTATGACATATAGTTTACCTCACAGGCATAATCGAGAAGTAGCCCCAAATTGGTACTCTCCAGAAATAGAATGAACTTAAAATACTCCATTGCAAGCTTTACCTCAACCAATAACATGTCAGATAAAGCAAAAATATTCATGGGCAAAGTATCTTCAGAACAAGTCCCATGAAATATTGAAGAAGCAATATCAAACGAGCATTAGAAGATAGTTGTCTATGATGAAATGAAGGCTCTTCAGAATAACAATACGTGAGAATTAACTACATTGCTAGACAGGAAAAAACACTTGGATGCAAATAGGTATTTACTGTGAAATATAAAGTAGATGGGACAGTAGAAAGATACAAGGATACACTCAGACATACAACATAAACTATCAGGAAACATTCTCACCAGTAGCCAAACTGAACACTATTCGGATACTCTTGTCACTTGCAACAAACCTAGACTAGCCTTTACATCAATTTGTTGTAAAAAATGTGTTTCTTCATGGAGATCTAGAGGCGGAAGTATATATGGATATTCCTTCTGATTTTACAGGGATTAAGGACAATATGGTGTGCAGGCTTACAAAATCACTTTATGGACTAAAACAGTCCCCTAAAGCATGGTTTGGAAAGTTCAATCTAGCAATGCGGAAAAATGGATTCAGTTAGAGCAAATCAGATCGTACACTATTTCTAAAAAGGAATGGGGGAAAAATTGTAGCCTTGATTATTTATGTTGATGATATGATAGTCACAAGAAATGATGAAAAGGGAATTGCAGAGTTACAGAAGTATCTAGCAAGTGAATTCGAAATGAAGAACCTTAGTGGGTTAAAGTATTTCTTGGGCATAGAAGTATACAGATCAAAACAAGGCATATTTCTTTCATAGAGGAAATATGTATTAGATTTAGACCTATTGGCTAAGACAGGTATGTTGGAGTGCAAACCTGCAGATACACTAGTCATACAAAATCATTATTTAGCGGATTATCCAGATCAAGTTCCTACAAATAAAGAACGATACCAGAAATTGGTGGGAAAACTCATTTACCTTTCACATACACATCCGAATATTGCATATGCTGTCAGTCTAGTCAGTCAATTCATGCATAACCCAAGTGAAGTACATATGGAGGCAGCATTGTGAATACTAAGATACTTAAAATCCTTTTTGGGAAGAGGAATTTTTTTTTCAAAAAATAATCACCTCTACATCACTGGATATAATGATGCAGACTAGGCAAAAAGTCTGACTGGCAAAAAATCTACTTCAGGATACTCTACCTTCATTAAAGGAAATTTGGTAACTTGGAAAAGTAAAAAATAAAATGTTGTCGCCCTATCGAGTCTTGAAGCAAAATTCAGAGGAATGACTAATGGGCTATGTGAAATACTATGGATAAAAGGGATACTTAAAGAATTAGGTTTTCCGATGGATACTAAGATTAAGGTGTATTGTGACAACAAAGCCGCAATTGTCATTGCTAATAATCCAGTTCAACATGATTGAACTAAACACGTGGAAGTAGATAGACATTTCTAATATAAATCATATTATGGGGTCTCACCTACAAGCTTGAGCTTTTAGATGAGATGGTTCCTTAACATGGTATCAGAGCCTTGTTGATCCAGCGGTCACGAGTTCGAATCTCACCACCCCCATTCTATTTGATAAAAATTAAACACAAGGTGATGTGGGTCTGTGCAAGTTTCAAGCCCAAAGGGTTTTCACTTGAGGGGGTGTAATATAAATCATATTATGGGGCCTCACCTACAAGCTTAGCTTTTAGATGAGATATTTCCTTTACAATTTCATCAAGCAGAAACTCGATGAGAAGGTTGTGATCTTTCTTTTTGTTAAATCTGAAGATCAATTAGCAGATGTACTTACTAAAGCAGTGTCAAGTAAAATATTTCATCTCTCTCTCAACAAGTTGGGCATACGAGATATCTTTGCATCAACTTGAAGGGGTGTGGCCAGGATTAATTGTTTGATTAGGAAAAGCTAGGAATCATGGACAAGTTATGAAAGATTTATATTTCTCCATTCTAGAATACGATAATTATACATGTATAAATTCAAATTCTATGCAATAAAGAGAGGAGAACAGAATTGACACAAAATTATCTCTAAAATTAACGGTCATTACATTTCATATTATTAAATTCTCAATTCCAGATGAATCCACAACAAATAGCGATCCAACCATGTCTTTGATGAGTTATCTAAAGTATTTTATCGATGTTCTATTACTACTTTACTCTTTGTGAATTGCCACCTTGGAGTCGTTTAATAGGAGTTTTGCAAAGCCAAAAGGTTATTTATGTTAGGATTAGGGTATTTATGAGCTTTTTACTTTTGTAACGAGATGAGATTTGACTGACTAATAACTCAAACGATAGCGTACCTCTCCCTAACCATAAAGCTAAGTACTTTCAAGTTTGGTCATTAATTTGCCGACAAGTGATTTATATAAAGGGTAAAAAAGCACCTTGCATTTGAGTTTCTTTCTGAAATTCTTTTGGAGCCAAGATATCATTGGCTAGTTCCCATTATGCACCCGTATTAAATTTGTTTTACACAAATGGTAAGATAATATTTGCATAATTAACTTGATTGGTTTAAATATAGTTAAATCATCAGTTCGATGTATAATCAGAAAACTTGTTTGATTGAGTTTGAGCTTTCAATTATAAGTATTTATATATCAACTTAAGTCTTATTGATCTAACCCGATCCAAAGGCTATAGTCAACTAAAAACATGATATTGTTTTAATGGTTTTTTAAATGAAAGCTATTTTGGAAGAAAGAAAAGGTATAAAAAAAAGCTTAAAGTTGATATTATCGCATCTTATCCAGACTCGATCGAGTCAACCAAGTCACAAGATGACCTATTGGATCACCTTATTTTGATTTTGACCCGTGAGATCAACATAAAAAAACCTGGTCCATGCCAAAAACAGGCCAGGTTAAGTACTTTGAACATTTCAATGATAAGCCCTTTATCATTTGAATCATAATTTTATGTGATCAAGTATGAAAAGCTTTGCAATGCACAAAATAAACACGGTACACTATTTGGATCTGGTTCTATCAATTAATCAATTTTAGATGAGAACTATTAGTCTTTCTTTCATCATATATCTTGAGCCTTACGATGGTGTTAAATTATCAAGAAGGCATACTGTAGGGACGGGGGATGTTGTGAAATGCAATTGTCGATAATGGGCTGGCCGAATTCCCATCTTAATTTGTTTTCTTCTTCCTGGATGATTTCCATGCTTTCCTTTTTATTGCAGAAACTATCCTGCAGGTTGGGCTGGTAGATGAGATATGAGATTCCTGGTGTGACTTTCTAGGTAGCAAGTAGCAGTTACCAGCACGCATACAAATATCATGCACAGATCAAGTCCCGAGATACATCTAATGCACTCGTACATGCTCTCAGGCATATCCAACTTTTGGCTGCAATATATTCAATCGTAAGCAGACAAAATAACAGTGCCAATTAAGTGATAATTACAGTAAAGAATCACCCAAACCATCACAGGATGCCAGAAACAAACAGCAAATGTATGGCAGAAACTACATATCATGACAGCACATGCAAGGTTGCAAAATTTCTTGCTCTGTTCCTTGCAACATCACAATTTATGTTACTCCAACAATTTACGCCTGCTAATACACTTAGAGAAAGAACAATACAATTCTTTGGGTAGAGCGCTTACATGCTGAGCCAGAGTCGATCATGTATCGTTTCTCACCCCGACACTGGAATCTAAGGATGCAGAGAGCAGCATGCTGGCAAGTACATCTTTGATGGATATACGAGGGGTTGACGACACGAGGAGGAGGGACGAAGACGAGTATATTATATTATACATTATATAGTGTAGAGAGCAAAAGAATACCAAAAATTGTAGATGTCTGATATTTACTTTAAGGGGGAATAGAACATCTATGAAGAATCTCGAGGAAATATCTCCAGCCACCTTGACATGATGTAGGCAAGAGAGTTTTGATTAAGAATCACTCCAGCTGTCTGAATCGTCATCTTCATCACTTCCAGTCAATGCCTGTTTCAAAAGTAGAGATGATAATTATTACACTAATGTACACAATCACACACAAGAGAGACAGAGACAGAGACAGACAGACCTGGCGAATTGCACTTGCTTTTTCTAAGATGGCAGCAACCTTCAAGTTGGTTTTTGGACCCTGTACACCCTGTATGCTAGGCCTTGTCATGCTTGCAGGCTTCAAGTTAAAGGACTAGAGTGAAAAGGGGAGAGAAAACGAATATCAGTCCTCAACCCAAAGGGGGTAATGCCACCAAGAAAGAGAAATAAATAAAAAGAAAATGCAGGATGGAACCTTGGTTCGTATCTGTTCCAGCAGTGAATCTCTTTCTTCTAACTTGGGTCCCAGCTGCGGTCGAACTCGTTCAGCCACCTTTCTCAACTGCCAAAAGGTTCAAATTGCCAAAGATACACAACATAAGACATCAGAAAACCGACTGCAAAGAAAAAAATGCAGATAATCATTACCTTGCTTTTATCAAGTGCAGCAACAGCATCAAAGAGAGGATTTCGAGGGCGAGGAATCTTGCTTCCATTTGTCTTTCCAGCTTCATAGGTTGGTGGTGTCATACCTAACGTAGTTGGCGGCCACATTGGCAGTCCATGTGAAGTTACAAAATCATGGTGATGCTGCTCTTCTTCTGTATTTGGAGATACTGCAGACTTACAAGAATCTTCTTGTTCCTCTTCTGAATTTTGTGAGCTCTGTCCGGGAAATTTCACCTCCAATCCAGTTTCAGGTGCTGATTGGTTAAATAAATGGATTGGTAGTCCCTGTGTGGGCATTGGATCATTTACAGCAGCTGTATCATTCACACCTGGCTCTAGAGAGAATGGATTGGAACTAAATTGCGTGGATTCTCCTCCTAATGGAAGGAAAGCATGCCCATGCCTCTCATCAGGCATTTCTAATAAAGCCAAAGACGAGTTCACAGAGTGTGTTCTATCTGACAGGAGGTCATCCTGTTGATATTGTGCACCATTATCAATGGTTGGCATTTCTGACAAGAGTGGACTTGGCAGCGAGGAATTTCCCATTAACTCTGTTGTCAAGTGTTGAGATCCCTGACTGTCTTCAACAGGGAGAGACAAAAATGGGTTTGAAGGATGCACAATCTCTCTATCTGATGATGGAAAATCAAGCTGGACCTTCTGATCAACAATAAATGTTTCAATTGGTTGAAAAGTGCATTGACTATGTTCAGTCATGTCCATGTCTGCATCTAGTGGATCAGGTTGAATTTTCCCCAGCCTCCACTGCATAGGAGGTAGAGGTGGCATGGCCTCTGGATTGACCTGACTTGTCTCAGGAACAGTGAGCTCATCAAAACTAGGAAAAGCAGAATCAAACGGATTTGTTGCTTGATCAGTAGCATTATTTTTGTGACAGGCTGATTGCAGTAGAAGTTCTTGACTGGAGAGATCTTTCAAACTGGAAGGGTCAGAGCATCTTTCCTCGGTTATGTTCTGCACATTCTGAATCTGTTCTGACTGAAGATCTGTTGATCTAGAACTTGCTTCGCCTGACTTCAAGTATCTCCTGTCTAGTTGATCAGATTGCAATTCTAATGTGTGATCCATAGGAATTCCTGGCCCTAAAAGGTAGCCAGCAGATGAAGTTTGACTGCCCAACAAAGAACTTGCATCATCTGCATGCATGGACTCTGCACTAATTTGATCAGCTTCCACCTCAATTGACTGTTCTAAACTATTTCCCAGCTCTGGTGGATAACAGACAGGCAAACAAACAGTATTGTCACCAACCTCCCCATGCTGACTCTGATGGTTATCTTTAGATTCAGACTCCTGGTTGCTCACTGCCAAAGAGGGATTATGAACTTCAATTACCTCTTGATTTTGATAGTCTTCAGAAATTGGTTTGTATGAATTAGAATCCCAATCTGCAGAAGTCACTTCCATCTTTACCTGTGATTCTGACTGACATTTGACCGAAGTTACCTCATCAACGCTCAAACTTGTCTGATTTGGATCCTCAGAGATTGAAAGAGATTCTACAATCTCTGTAGAATTCATAGGTGGGGAACAAATTAACTCTGAAGACAGACAGATCACATCATTCACACCACTTGTAGCAGCAGTTGATACAGCCATATCTTCTGCTAGAACAGTTTCAGTTACATCATCAACCAAATTTACATGATCTTCAGGAGGTGGTTTATCTGTACTGCATGATTCATGTTCGAAAGAAGAAGCATCTCCTCTGGTAATATCCACTTTCTTCGTGAATGCATTCTTTTCCCCAGCATCTACACAACTAGTAGCAGCAGTTGATACAGCCACATCTTCTGCTTGAACAGTTTCAGTCACATCATCAGCCAAATTTACATGATCTTCAGGAGTTGATTTGTCTGAACTAAATGATTCATGTTCAAAAGAAGTAGCATCTCTTGTAATATCCACTTTCTTCGTGAATCCATTATTTTCCTCTGCATCTGGACCCTCAGAAATTTCTTCACGTTTCACATTCTCTTCAGAACATGGATGTCTTAATTTTGTTGAGTCAAGTACCACTTGTGAAGCATCAACTGTTACACCAGAGAATTGATGCTTATTAATGCACTCAGACTCTGAAGTATCCATCACTGGGGTTGAAATTTCTGTGCTACCTTCCCTCGTTGCAATTGCATCATCAGCTTTAGAAGCTAAATCATCAAGCTTTACAACATTTGAATTATCAGGCAGAGATGGGACACCAGCATCCAACTCAACTACAGGCAAAGCCGTGCACGGAAATTGCTCCTCCCCTGGTGTCAAAGTTGAGTGTTCAGCTGCACAATCTGTTTGAAACACTTCAGTCATGGAATCATCGCTGCCTTTCTTTTCAGAAGCCAGATCTGACATGTTCGACACATGCACAACAGCATCAGTTAACATGTCTGGATCTTCATGATCTAATGCATTCATGGAATGACTTTTAGAAGAATCTGAAAGTGAAGTATCATGCTCCATCTGTGAAGGGATATCAGAAAAGGCAACCAAAGAATCAGTCGGGTATAACCCATTTCTTTCATGGTGTGGTGATTCAGAGCCCAGTTTAGTACTGCCAGAGGATGCCTCGTCTAATTCAGGTCCTGACAAGGGGCTTACCATGGAATGTGCATCAGGAACTGAATGCAGGATAACAGCATCCAAATCTGTAAGACAAGAACTACAAGAAGCTTCAACAGGATCAGGGATTTTGTCTTCCCTGGTACCATTGAATGTTACAAGGTGATGGGATTCGGTTATGCCAGTCGCATATACAGGTGGATGATCAGATGGCAGATCAGTAATATTTATTGCATAGTTTTCAGTGGAAGTGGCAGAAGGGGACCATTTATCTGCTCCTTCGCCGTCAGATGCTGTATTCTCAACCAAATTGCTGAGAGTGTCAGGGTGAGAAAAGCTAGAGGTTCCTTTCTTAAATGAACTGTTCCCACCCTCGGACAGAGAAGCTTGAAAATACAGCTGTTCATCATTTGCATCAGAATTTGCACCTTGTGTCCTCAGATCGATAAAGTCCTGAGAATTTTTAGCTTTATACTCATTGTCTGTTTCCATTTCAGAATCCATGGTAGTAAGGGCATCCATGTAGTTGTCCACCTCACTAGTCATATCATCAGAATGATCCCCATCTACAGTGCCCTCTCTTTTTATATCTGCATCAACTAATAATTCCTCTTCAATGGCCATCTTATAGACGGTTGGAGGTAATTCATCCATCTCACGATCAACAATTGGGTCAAGTACCTTAATAACTCCACTATCAACAGCCTCCCCGCTCAACTCATCCTTGAGAGGTTTAAGCATGGCCTCCTGTTCACTGGGTGATGAAGATGTGCTTTCCCCTCCATTTGATGATTTTTTCACAGGACACACCACGCTGACCTCGTGTATTTCATAGCCTGATTCACTAGAATTATCCAAAGTCAATTTCAAAGGTGATCGAGTGACAGAATCTTCACAAACTTGTTTACACTCTGGCGAAGGAGTGAGCACAAATTTCTCCATGTAACTTTTCCCAGGTTTCAGATCAAATGGAAATCCATTTATCTGCCTTCTCTTCAATTTCACTAGCCGTGCAGGATCAGAATGACCATTCTCAAAACGTTCCTGTAACAACAAATCATGCAACCTGCATAATAGTAAAGCAGATTACTTCACTAATCATCCATGTTTGCTAGGGATTTTGCAACTAAAGCATGGATCTAATGAGAGAGAAAAAGCCTCACTTGGTGTGTGATGTTTGGACAGCTTCAGGGGTTTCTCCATTTCTATACCGCGATCCTTTTTTCTGAAAACGACAAAGAAGCAAATTATATCCCAAGCATTAACACATATCAAGATCATATCATGCAATGCTAAAAAGTGGGAGCAAATTCAAGTTACTGTGCTGATTGGAAAAAAAAATACCTAGGCTAGAAAAGTGAAATAGCAATATATACAAATTAAGAACATTCCGCCTTCAGGCTTGAGATCTGAAGTACTGTTTTTTAAGACCGAAATAAATTGATTAAAAAAAGTGAAGCACCTAGTGCTCTACTGTACTGATAAACACATTCAAACAACCAACCGTTGTCCAAATCCATATGTGCATATTATTCACTAACTACTATTCATATGAATTTGGCTTCAAGAACTCATGAAGTTTTTCAAGACATTGTGCTCACACATCACCATTTTAAGATTCACAGTTTGAGCCCAAGAACTGTTCTCTAACACTTCATGCATTCAGGGTCAACAAAACCTATTCTTAATTAAACAAATGGAAAAGAAAACGAAGACTGAGAAGATAGTAAGAGTTAATCACAAAAAGAAGCTATATTCTATGTGTTGTATCATATTGATGACAGATCGTTATTTTATCACAGCTAAAGCTTTTCCATGACAATCACACTAAGAGAAAACTACATGTTGCAGTGAGCTATGGTCAACACTTAAGTTCCTATAGTACAATTACGCTGCAAACATGCCAAAATTGTGAAGATTGCAACCACTTCCTTACAGCAAGACCACCCTGCAGGCCAAAGAAAACTATTCGAAAAATAGGCAGCAGGAGGACTAGTTTGTTTGGTCAAATAAAAACTTTGGTTGAATCCTATGTTGGGAAACATTCACAAGAATATCCTACATTTGACACCAGCAAGATTGTGGTCCAATATAGTGATGATCGTTTCACTGCCTACCTTTTTTCGAATTTTCTTCTCCCTCTGAACTTCTACAGTTGCTATTTCAGAAGATGCTGTTTCAACTTTAAAGAATGATGGATCAGTGTAACGTGTCAAACATGCCCCAGCCCCAGCAACATCAAACCTGTCAGAATTGACAAGATTATAAAAAAATTGCATTTTTACTTGGTATCGTAATTAGAAAGACAAGGCAAACTGATAATCATACTTGTCCAGAAGGAATAACTGTGGTGGACCACGGCATTCTTCATAAGAGTCCATCACAAAGCGAGGTAAGTCTCCACGAGTAATTAGATTCTGCTCCATTTGCAAATTAGGATGCCAGTCAACACCTGCAATAAAATTTAGCATTTAAACAACCAAAACTCTGATGTTCTCATATTAGAATATCATTCACACAGTACAGAGGTGCTTTAATGAGAAATACTAAACCTATTGGCACACTACAGTTTCCTAAAATTACTAAAAGGACCTTCTAGGGATATATTGCTGATATTAAATATTTCCTAGTTCCTACTTCAGAATACCACACCATGTTTGGCACACTACAGTTTCCTAAAATAACTTAAAGGATCTTCTAGGGATATATTGCTGATATTAAATATTTCCTAGTTCCTACTTTAGAATACCACACCACGTTTCTTCAATAAATGCCCCTCTATCTCATTCCGCCTACTTCCCAAATCACTCTCACAAATTTCACAAGAAGACCACATTACCTTTATCTTTCTTTTTATTATAAGGCAAGCTACGTAGCAAGGCTTAGACCATCGAAACTAAATCAAAGAAAAGACACAACTGGGTTATGTTTACATCCTGCTAGTGCAAAGACCAATACCAGACACCAACAGGTCATAAAACAAATAAAAAAACAGATGGTTTTCAAACCTGAGCTGGAAAAGAATGGTGAATGATTAGTTTGGGAGAGAAATGCCTTCTCAATTGACGGAAATTCTGCCTCAAGCTGTTGTACCCGAGCCATTAGCCCATGGCCTCTTGCTGCAGTTGTCATTAATTCTTCATGCAGTCCATGAAAAATCTCAGCAGCAAACCTTTTAAAACCAGGAAAAAAAGGCATCAAAACCATTTCTTATGTTAGAATTACATCAGAGAGCAGAAACATCACAAAGTATTATAGCAACATGGAAAAAAGTTAGGCCATGGAGACCAAATAAACAGATACTACTTTTGATCTACTGGGCATGGCATGAACTACAACTCTCCAGAAAAATCTCAAGATTAGACAGGTCAAAATTGTGCCATTATGTGAGCTATAACTTTTGTGAATTCCTTTATGCGCATGTTCTTTTAACGGTTCCAAAATCACCACATCACAACACCTTCAATTAAACAATTACCAAACATAAACATACTATACCATGAGCATCAGAAATCGACTATCATCTCAAGAAACATAAAGGTAATAGCATAACACTATAAACTCCAAGCATGAAATCGAACAAGTAGGAAATTTAAAACATTAAATAATTTCTAAGACTGCTATTGCATGCTTTATAGATTATGAAATGAAAAAAATATATATATGCTATTTTCCTTTAAGAGTAGACTTTCATACGAACACATGATCAAACAGCGCACTATTGCCAATCAACTTACAGTCTATGCCATTGTTTCAGCTATATATATATATATATATATATATATATATATATATATATTCCATTAGAAGAACCTGCTCTTTTTTTTAATCACAAACAGCTGAAAAATTTATTCCACCATCTTGAACAACAATTCATTATTTTTTTCTGCTAAAAATCCTTTAAGACTTAACAAATAAGTGTATGAGATTGAGCAGCATAATTCTTAAAATTAATTGTGCTCAAAATCTTAACTAAAATTTCCAATTCAACACAAAACTCCATTAACAAATTTAGAATAGAGAGAGATTTATTCAGCATTTTCATAACTAAAGGTTAGGAAAATTGAGAACAAATCCAATCTAAAAAATACAAAATCCAAAAACACGCTTTCCAACTCAGGCTCAAGCTCGAGCAACCTTTCACCCAACAAACAAGCACAAACCAAAAGAAAACGAGAGAAATCGATAGAGAAAGAGACTGACTCGGCGAGGTCACCGAGCTGGCGCAAGACGCCGACGAGTCCAGCCATGGCGACACCTTCCAGAAGCGCTTCTGGATCATCTTTATCAGCTGCCTTGTACAGCTCTGGATCGGCTAAACTGTACTCGTTCCTTATCTGGTACCTCGTCAACGGCATTTTGACTATAATCAGTTGCTCAAAATAAACCCTGATTTCGCACTCTGTATCTGCCTCTATTGCTTGATTTTCCGCTCTCTCACATTTCTCGCGAGAGAGGAAGGGGGGGAGTAGAGGAGAGGGATTTTATTTTTATTTTTATTTTGTTAGAGAAAATGAATGTGTCTTAACCATGTAGAAAAAGACGTGGAGAGACTACTTGCGAGCGAGTGTGTGAATCAACGCCTGTATTATTTATTACCCTCTGTCATTCTCTATTTAATTTTTTGTTTTATATTTTTTATATTCCCATTTTAATACCATATAATATAATATTTTCAGGGGTTTTCTGTGTATAAAATATAATTCCACCTCCCTTCTCGTTGAAATATAAACACAAGCTTTGAATTAAGAAAAAATATTCATTTCATCAAGGCTAAAAAGTAATAAATAATTTAAAAAATACTGATTGTGCTTATGCTAATATAAAAATAATATAATTATCAAATATCGAGCATTTAGTTTAAAAATAAAAGTAAATAATACAGGATGTATCAAACAAAAAGATTTATAATTTTCTGCAATTTTTAATGGAGATGTGAGAGAATATTGCTATAATTTTTGAGTTTATCATGAAAAATAATAAAAGTTTTGGGGAATTAAAAAAGGTTGAATTAAAAATTATGCATCGTATGTGGTGTCGTTTAGACAGGCCAAGGCGTGCATCGTGGAGTATATATACACTAAATAGTGCGAGGAGGGATGTATTGGATCACGCTACGTTTTTGATTTTTTTGAAGCCGTATTTATTAATTTATCATTTAATTTGTCTTTGGTCGGTTGGGATCGGGTGGTTTTCACTCCACGGGTTATTCGTGCATGTGGTGATCTCTGCTCGTGTAATATTTAATCATCATCATCATGTGGTGAATAATTACGAGTCATAAATTATCCACCTTTTTAAGTGGAATCATAAATTATAGACTTGATTGCCTTTAAATTCAAGCAATGGATATGATAAAAAAAATATCATAACATTTTTTATATTATATTGTATAATGAATGTACCATATCTTTTATCCTCGTGATTTATTCATCTTTATTTATATATATATATATATATATATATATTTGTTAAATCTTTTTACTGACGCCCATTTCTTGTTTTCATTAAAATTGAAATTTGAATTTCAAACCCTTTGGTAACTCTTAAATTACTATTGCCTGGTTATTCAATTTTGAATATATGAAATGTTTGTGTATATAAATTTCCCTCTCCTAGGATTGTTTTTCGTGTTAGAATGCATCAATTCAAATATAAATAGCTTAACTTAAATTTTAATTGGGATTGAATTTAGTGCTAATAGTTAATTATTAATAAATTACCTAGACATTGAAAAACTAAATTTGTCCTTTTTTAATTTATATCTCCGACTTTTAAATTAGAGGTATTTGAGAATGTGATAATGTTTGTTTTTCTTATTCAAGAATACATTAAAATAATATTTTTTTTTATTTTTTTATAAATTATTTTTGACATTAACACATCAAAACAACTTGAAAACACAAAAAAAAACATTAATTGAAAGTAAAAAAATATTATTTTTCAAAAGCATATTTGAAATACAAGAACAAAAAATAATGTGTTTATATTATTATTAATATTAAAAATATATTTTTTGATATTAATATATCAAAACAATGTAAAAATATCTTTGAAAATGAAACAATATGTGTGTATCAATCGAAAATATGTGGATTACATAATTTTACAACGTTGACTGTTAATGAAGACTTCTGTCCTGGGGCCCAGTTAAAAATTAAAGTTTTTTTTAATACTGTAATGGAACCCATGTAATTACAAACTTGTCTAGTGATAGATTTTTTTAATCAATAAATAAACAATTGTTTTTAAAAAAAGAAAAAGAAAATAAGAGAGAGAAGCTTTAAAGTGGAGCCCATAAATGGCCTGAAACGGACACCACGGATGAATGGAATACAACCGCGTCCTTATAGGCTCATAGCATTTGATGATTAATATTTTTGAAACCTGACCGAGGGATAATCCGCGGGGATTAATAGTGATGCAAGGGGCCCACCTAAGCATCACGAGAACCAGAAAATTTGCTGTCTGCTAATCTATTCGTCGTTTTATATCTTTTATTTACAAATAAATTAAAATCTTATTTTAAAAAATATATTTTTAGTTAATTGTATTCGAGTCTATTTTAAAAAATATTGAATTTATGTTTTTAGTGTTTCTTAATAATTTTAACATCTTAATTTTTTTTTTAAATATTTTTATGTATTTTAAAATAAAAATAATTTATAAACAAAAATTTCCATTCTTCCGATCATGTTTGATTGCTCGCTAGCTTTCCTATTTTAATAATTAAATCCAATTTGGTATTGCGTTTCAAAGATATTTTTGAAAAAAATAAGAAAAAATTACTTTAGATTTTTTTTTGTGTTTTTATATTATTTTTATGTGTTAATGTTAGAAATAATTTCTTAAAAAAATATATTATTTTGATATATTTCTAAGCGAAAAATACTTTCAAAAACAATCTCAACTACACATCCAAACAATCATTTGCTTTTAAAAAATAAATAGATAAAGTAAAAAGGATTAAATTATGTATATATAATAATAATAATAATAATAAAAAAGGTTGTTATGTCCAGTTAATCAACTGTTTTACCATGGGCTTGACAATAGGCAATATTCACATGAAAAACAAGGCTCCATTTACCCACCAGATTGAAAATCATGGAGAGCTAAAAGCAGCACAGAAGGGTTAGGCTAACTGAAAGGGTGGGGCCCATAGAAAACACCAACTGCCTAAGAAAACTAGGTACAAGATGATATGGTGTTAGGTAATTTGTTAGAACGTAATCTTATAAGTTATTCTCCCAGATAGAGAGAGTTGTTGTATCGGATAGTAACACCAAGTTTAAAAATACTTTTTTTTATAAATTAAATGAAAATTTTTATATTTTTAAATTATTTTTAACATGGTAATGTTAAAAATAATATATATTTTTATTTCCGAGATAACATGGAATTACGAGAAAATATGAAAAATAAATTCATTTATCATCTTATAAAACCATATTAGAAAGGGATATAATGATGAAATCTTAGCTTTAAAGCTGAGGTTGGTGAAGTGGGGTGCTTTTTCATGGTACTTGGCAGTAGCAATCAATGCCTTTTCCATTTCCCAGTGAGCTCTCAACTGCAACGTGTTCGTTAATGAAGGGGAGAAAAATGATTGTCTACAAGCGAAGACTGTCTGCATTTCTTAGCTTAATCAAGGATCCATTAATGAAGTATGTGGGGCTAACCCGAAGCACTAATTTTGGAGTTATGGTTACCTCAATACTGATTTTATTGGTGTTTTATTTTTTTTATTTTTACAAAATATTTTAGTTTTGGAGTATTGTGGCGTATCATTTTGAAATTGTAATGTGTATATATAATTAATTATATATATATATATAATAAGAAGCAAAAAAATAAATATAATTTTTATTTTTTATAAAATCAAAGTTGACGGGATAATTTTATTTTTTTATAATATATATTTTTTAATTTTAATATATATATATAAAGTATAAATATACAATTTGTCTAGCAGACAAATCTCTCTCTCTCTCTCTCTCTCTCTCTCTATATATATATATATATATATATATATAAAGGTTGGGGGGCTAACTTTAGTTTTTCAAAGTTATCTCACATCGGAAAAACAGTTGAGAAGATAAAGGGCTATTTGTATAATTATAAATCAAGAGCAACATTGAAACTTACTTATCTGGATGGGTCTATGGCCTAGGTTAGTGACATCCATTTGCGCTTGAGATGTGTGTTGGCTTAAGGGTTGAAAATGTAAGATAAATTTTTTTCTTTAGCCGAAACGGCACAAACGAAGTGATACTTGTATGTTTTGGTTAGTATTTAGCTGAAAAATACACAACGAACCGAAATTTAAACCGAAATAAAAATATCATTGCTTTTTCTATTTTTTTAACTGGTACGCAATGTTTTGACCGTTTCGGGTGAAACAAAACGATATAGACAACTATGATGATGACCCAAACACAAATTAGGGCATGGTATATATAAAAATCAATTAAAAACGACACAAAACGTTACTTTAGTCAACTCATGTTAACCCATTAAACATTATTCTTAGGTACGATGCTAATAAAAACATAATAAAAAACAAACAAAATAAACCATGAAGTCAATCATGTTAACCCGCCAAACCCATGATTTCATGTCATGAGTATGATAATTCAATAAAAAAATGAAATGATAAAATAAAATAAAAATATTAATTGAAAAAAAAGAAGAAGAGAGCAAGACATTGTTAAAACAAAACAATGTTATGGGAGGAGGACTATAGTAAAACTCTCTTCTCTTTTAGTTTATAGCTAATTATCTCAAAGTCTAACTTGATTTAAAGCTTAAATTATCATGTCATTAAGTTAATTCATGAATTATCAAGCTTAAGTATATGTTCTTTTGGTCTAAAATGTAGTTTTTTACCATCCCATGTTTGGATTCAGTTAATTAGATTACAAGTTAACATGTAAAACCACCCCGATTTAGTTAAGTTAATGTCAAAATAGTTTAAAATAAATTTTGGTCAAAATCAAGCTCTAAGTTGATCCACCAAACCAATTTTAATAACTATGATTTAAACTAGAATTAATCTAACCTTTTAGAGCATAAATTATTGGGTCACCATGTTATTTCATGAATCATCAAGTAAACTCATGTATATTTTTTTGGTTTAAAACTATGATTTGTTAGATTTGTTTTCCTAAAAAGGTTTCTATAGTTTTGATTATGCAAGGTTTGGATTAAACTATCAAATCACCCTGATTTAGGTTATTTTATACCAAAATAATTTAAAATAAAAATTGATGTAAACCATGATTTAGTTGAATTCACCAAGCTAATTTTGGTAACAATGATTCAAATATAAATTAAAAAAATAAACAAGTAATGAAGTCCGCAATATTAAGAATCAACATGAGAATTAGAATTCTCATTTTGGATCATTTATTTTTAGTTAATAAAAAGAAAGACAAATTTGTATTTCCAACCATTAAGTTAAATGCAATTGGACCATATACATGTCTAAACTTTTGCACAATAAATAAATTTACACTTTTTATTGTATTCTTACATATAATGTTTTATCATAATCAATCCCTCACTTTTAAGGTGATAATCTTTCACAAAGATTTCAAACATCTTTCTCTTTAGCACAAAAAAAAAATCACATTATCTTTTTTTTAAATAAAAAACAAGTCATCGTGATGTTTAGTGCAATTTTTTTTATTTTTTTTAAGTTAATGGTTTCTTAGAGTCATTTATTATTATTATTGTTGTTGTTGTTGTTGTTGTTGTTGTTGTGATTGATTTTGTTATGCATTTGTTTGTTTTGGTAGTCACAAGGTAGCTCTTAAAAAGTGTTAACTCTCCCACTTTCAAATTCTTTATGCTAGGAGCTTTAGATTTAATTTTATTAGACAAAGTTTTAAATGTATTTATTTATTTATTTATTTTTCCCATACTATAAAAATTATTTATGCATTTTTTTTAATTCTTTATTCAAAAAATTATGCATAAAAAAATAAATCATATATATTTTAAAAAGTGGAAAATTGCAAAAAGATGAGGAAGAATGGAACTAAATATTAAATTTTGACCAAATATTAAATGCCAAACACAATCCACGAGAACTCTGTTGTCAAAATCACGAGTTGACTCGCAAATTTGTATGATTTTGGGAGTCAACTCATCAAATCGTGTTAAATCGAGGAGAAAAATCGTTTTAGATCAAACTCGTTTAAAATCGTAAAATCAGACCGGATCGGTCCGATTTTACGATCCCAAAATCCATCCCGCTCTGCCTATAAACTCTACAGCCTATCCCCTATCCTGCCGCCCCCTGGCTAGCCCCTGTCACGCCCACCCCACCCCACCTCCAAGGCTAGGCCCTCCTTCTCCCCTCCCTTTCTCTCTCCACAGGCTAGCCTGGGCTAGCTTGCCCCCCCTCTCTCCTATTTTAAAATATTAAAACAAAAAAATAAGTATTTTTTAAATGCTAATATAATGATATAATTGTTATGTATTTTTAATTTCTTTTAAATCATGTATAAATCTTAATTAATAAAATTTTAAAGCCATAATTATATTATATTATATTCAAAAATATTTTACTTATAATTTTTCTATCCACGCGATTTTAGTTGTGATTTTATAATTTTTGTACGGTAAATTTAAAGTAAGATTTTACGATTCCGATTTTACGATCCGAGTTCAGAAACAACTTTTGATTCGTGTCAAAATTGCGATTTTAACAACCATGCACAAGAATGCTAAACATGCTAAATTAAAACCTATGCTATAAGAAAAGATATTTAGAGCCCGAACCAGTTGGTTGTTTTCGAAAATATTTTTTATTTAAATTTTTTTTTCTAATATCAATGCATGAAAATAATTTAAAAAATAAAAAAATAAATAATAAAAAATAATTTTTTATTTTAAAAAAATACTTTTAAAATATAGCATAAAATACACGACAAATCTCAACAGAGTGTTGCATAGACGATACGAGCGAATTTGCCCGCTCCGCTGGGCTTTTTTATCTATGTAGAAAATTAATTGATTTATAAATATTGTATTTTGTTATTTTAATATTTAATTAGTAAAAATATAACTGATAAAATCTGTTGAAAATGGTTTTTTTAACCAAAAAGTGATTGAATATTGTTATTGCTAAAAAACTTTTGATAAATTTTGTTAGAAAATTTGCTAAGAAGATGAAATTATTTGTTAGAAATTTGTTGTCACGAATACTCTGGTTAAAAAAACAAAAAAAAATAAAACTTGGTTAAAAAAAACCCTAGACACGACAATTATTGAAAAATTTAAAAAATGTGTAAAAAAGGTTAATGTTTATTAAAAAACAAAAAAAAGAGAGTATAAAATAGAAATTTAAATTTAAATCCAAAGTTATACTTATAAGATTTATTAATTAAATTATTATATTAAATATATTTAAGAATACCGATATTAATTTTTTTCACAAGAAATTGTAGTTCATTTTTTCTCTCTCTATATATATTTTTAGGTGATAATATTCAATAAATATGAAAACATACAATTAGTCTCGCATACTTTATAGTGTAATTGAAATGGGAAGTGGGTTATATATTTTTTAATTATAGATAATCCAGGTAAAGTTGTCAATTTTTTTTTTTGAGTTGCCTTTTTCCTCTTGAAATATTAGATCAGACACATTATAAATAAAAATATTGTATATTTGTTTTAGAAAAAAACTTAAATTTTTTGCGTGCTATAATTACTTATCTGCTGTCTAAAAAACAAAAGTGTAATTGAAACAGGAAGTGACATTTTAATTGTAGATAATCTAGGTAAATTTGTTATTTTTTTAGTTGTATTTTTTGCCCAGTAATATTAGACATGAAATATTTAAAACCAAAATATTATAAATATTTTTTAAGAAATAAACTTTAAAAAACAGAGCACAAAATGAAAATTCGAAGACAATTTTTTTTAATTTTTTATAAGATTTATTCCTTGTATTATTATATTAAATGTATTTAAGAATACTGATATTAAATTTATTTCTTAAAAAAATCCTAGATAATTTTTTTCTCTCTATATACATTCCTAGGCGATAATATTCAATAAATATTAAAATATATAATTAGTTTAACATATTTTAATTTGACATAAATATACAAATATATAATGAATTTGACATACTTTAAATAATACATATAATTTTAAGAACAAAATTGAAGCAAATCCAAACATTCAAATTAAATAATTGAAAACATAACCTGAAATTAAAAGAAATGGGACCAAAATGAAACTAAAATCCATAATTAACTTGCATAGAAGGATAAAATTGAAAGAAATCAAACTTTGGGACCAAAAATATAAAGGATTTATAATAAATTTGGATGGAAGGATGAAATGGAAATTCATCAAAAATTTGATACCAAAAATATTAAAAATTCCAGCCCAATCCGATAAATTAAAAGAATGAGGACCGAATTGAAAGTCCAATATATAATCAATTTGAATTGAAGGACGAAATTGAATCAAATCAAAACCTATATAATAGCATTAAGGGCAAGAAAACAAAATTGATTTTAAAATATAATAGATGATAAAACCAAAATAAAAATTAGTAGCTGAAAAAATTATTTGACTTTAAATTTTTTGAAAATATATGTTTTATGTTGCAGGCTGAGCAAACAATTGTTATATGATTTGTTGGATGAAAATTAAAATATAATATTTATATATGTGAATTTTTATAAAATAAAATAGCTCAACACACCCTATTATAAAAATAGCTAAATTCAAGTTTTAAAATCTAAAATTATTATTGCTCTTATTATAAAAACAATTAAAATCATGAAATTACCCTCTAAAAAAACCTCAAAAACACTACAAAAGAATAAGCAAGAGAAACAATTAAATTATTATTATTATTACTATTATTATTACTATTACTATTATCATTACCACTACTATTACTATTCTTCTTCTTCTTCTTCTTCTTCTTCTTATTATTATTATTATTATTATGAAAGAAACAAAAAAAAATGAAAGACTAAACAAATATTATAAACTTTAACAAAACATCGTAAAACAATATAAAATAAAAATAAAAATTATCATTGTTATTACTGTCAAAACAATAAAAATTATTAAATTATCCCGAGAAACAAAACCTAAAAAATATTAACAAAAGAGTAAGGAAGAAAAATAATTATATTATTATTATTATTATTCTTATTATTGTATTAATAAAAAAACAATGAAAGGCTAAAAAAATGCTAAAAACTTTAAGAAAAGTCCAAACTAAAAAATCAAATAAAAACAAAATTATCATTATTATTACAGTCAAAACAATAAAAATTATCAAATTATCCCGAGAAAAAAAACTCTAAAAAACATTAACAAAAGAGTAAGTGGGAAAAATAATTAACTAATAATAATAATAATAATAATAATACTTAATAATATGAATTAATAATAATTGATATTAAGAAATAAAAGGATTAACTAATAATAATAATAATAATTAATAATATGAATTAATAATAATTGATATTAAGAAATAAAAGGATTAAAATTAAAAATTAAAAGTATAAGGGCTAAAATGAAAATTAAATATCAGGGGATTGAAATAAAAAATTAAAAGTATTAGGACTGAAATGAAATTTAACTATATTATCAATTGCAATCAAATGATAAAATTAAAACAATTGAAACTTCAGTACCGAATAAATTCATCTTTCTAAACTCAATCCAGAAATTAAAAGAAGGAGGATCGAAGTGAAACATTAACATTCAATTAATTTCAATCGAAGGACCCAATCGAACTAAATAAAAACCTTATATACCAGAAATCAATACCATAAATGAAATTAGAACTCCAGGGACCAAAGTGTAGATGCCAGACAATAGGGGGATTCTCGTGCACTTTTACGTGCAGGAGAGAGAGGAACGGGTGAACGGGCTTTGGACGGCCAGCACCGCGTCCACAACCACCGTGATAGAAAACGCGTCGCACCGGGAGGAAGGCCAGGTGGAGGCGCATCGAAATAGACTTCGAGAGCCTATTTCCGGCCACCATATGAGAGCTCACGCGCCTCCTGAAGAGGGCGTGAGGCGTAAGATCGTCGGTCGCGTGATAAGCACGCGCCGATAGTATAAAGAAATAAATAATAAAAAAATACTAGTCATTTACCGGTCTACCCCTGTGATTAACTCATCAATTTTGTCTTATTGAGGGCTATATCCGTAGTTAGCCATTTTTTAAAAATATTTTAAAAAAATTAAAAAATATTAAACGAAAAAAGTTGCGGCATACCGGACCAGTCCGCTCGCGTGAAATAACTTCTGTAGCCCTCACGCCGGAGCTGTTTTTGTCGTATTTGTGGGGTTAAGAACGGTATTACACTGTTCACAACCACTAAAAATAAAAAAAAATAATGTGGACGAACTCGCACGGCGCACCTGTGCAAATTGCGAGTCCATAGTGAAATGTGAGTGTATGTACAGTATGAATCCGATCACTTTTAGCTCTTTAGTTAATGGGTTGCTTCAACAGGTTGTGGGCAATGATCCACCAATAGATGGAAACAGCATGGGTAAAAACATTTCAGGCCATCTACATAGCACGTACTAATTAACTCAAACACTCTGGAAAAAAAATCCAGAAGCCATGCTTTTTTTTTTTATAGTGATTTAATAGAATTCGGGAAGAATCCATATATATATATATATACTAGCCAATTCCCTGCGCCTCGTCGCGGGCGGTACCATATTTTTTTTCAACACAAAAAAATATTAATTGTTTTTTTTATAATATATTTTTGGTTAAAATGATAAATTTGTGCAGAATTCCTGTGACGTGCAAGTTTTCTATAAAATATATGAATTTTAAATCGATATAAATTTATTTGTTTAATAGGTTTCAACGAAATAACCAACATAAAATTATCATCATCATTAAAAAAAATTAATCATATTTTTAAGTAAAATAGAAATCTGTCAAGAGTGGGACTTGAACCCCCAACCTCTTAAACTGATTTTTTTTCTCCCGCCTCATAAGCCCGCTCGGCCACCTCAATATTCGTTCATCTTTCTCGAAAAATATATATTAATTTTAATTTTAATGTGGATTCACTAAAAAGAAATGTGTTGAGAGTGAGATTCGAACCCATGCCCTCGGAGGGGACCTTAATCTAACGCTTTTTAGACCATCTTGGCTACCTCAACAACCTTTGTCTTTCACGAAAATATATATTAATAGTAGATGTTACTGTAGATTAGCACAGTAAAACTGAGACGTGTTTTATTTTGTGTGTGTGTGTGTGTGTCATGGCGCAAGAAAAACACTGTAGATTGGCGTTGATGCTACAGTGTTTTGTGGCAACAAAAAATACCAAAAGAATATATATTAACTAATAAATAATTGGCGTTGATGTTTCACTATTTTCTCCACTGTGTATTGTCTTTAAAAATACTGTAGATTGTGACAGTGTGAAGACTAATTTATCCTTAATGAGTCTGTCTCTTCTGATTTGCTCCTAGGGAAGTTTTGTCCTTTTTTCCTTTATTCTAATTTGATCGTCCGGTTAAGTTTTTGGGCATGGCAGGCACAAAAAATCCAAGCCCTTCCCCCATTGTCATCTAACAGAGTTAGTGAGCGAGATTATCCATCTTTTTTATATTTTAAAATAATATCCTTTCCCAGCAATAATTATAATGAAATTTACGCAAATTGTAATAACAGCACATCTTTAATGCTTTCTTGATATATCTTCAAGAGGGCATATCTTCAAGTGGTGTAAAGTCTTGGTGTGGATTCATCAAGCGGAAATTGTAATCTTGTTACTTGGATTAGTAAAAGAGTACAATACTCAAGTACGGGTTGGTACTTGAGTCGTGGACGTAGGCTTGCCGAACCACGTTAAAAACCCGAGTTAGCAATCTCTTTCCCTTATCTTTTTACTTTAAAGTAATTGATTTTAGAATTGCTATAATTATTGTATTTGCACCAATTCCGCCTTTAGGTGCATAGTTGCTTTAATCCGTGAATTTCAACAATTGGTATCAGAGCTTAGTTCTCATTTATTAAGTTTGCTTAGACTTTGAGTAGAATGGCAACTATATGCAATAATCTCCGAAATGAAGGTGCTTCAACTTCTAGACCACCATTTTTTGATGGTGATGATTATGCTTATTGGAAAGCTAGAATGTCAATATATATCTATAGATTTTAATTTATGGCTTTCTATTGAAAATGGACCTCATAAACCACTTAAAATTGTAAATGGTATTGAGATTCCAAAAAGCATGATAGAATATAGTGACCTAGATAAAAGATTACTTTC
This sequence comes from Salix exigua, assembly GCA_032356905.1. Classification (NCBI taxonomy): domain Eukaryota; kingdom Viridiplantae; phylum Streptophyta; class Magnoliopsida; order Malpighiales; family Salicaceae; genus Salix; species Salix exigua. The sequence continues at coordinate 14,194,896 of CM063603.1, forward strand.
TATGGATGCTAGAGCAATGAACATTTTATATTGTGCATTAGATAGAAGTGAATTTAATAGAATATCTTCATGTAAAAATGCTAGGGATATATGGCATGCTTTGGAAGTAACTCATGAAGGAACTAACCAAGTAAAAGAATCAAAAATTGATATGTTAGTTCATCAATATGAATTATTTAAAATGTTGCAACATGAATCCATAACAAGCATGTTTACTCGTATGACTAGCATAACAAATAGTTTACATGCTCTTGGTAGAACTTACTCAAATGCAGATATTGTAAGTAAGATTCTTAGATCTCTACCAAAAGCTTGGGAAGCTAAAGTGACAGCTATACGAGAAGCTAAAGATCTCACAAAACTTCCATTAGAGGAGCTCATCGGTTCTCTAATGACGCATGAGATATCTATGGATAATCAAGATCAAGAAGAAAGGCCAAAGAAAAATTTGGCATTTAAAACTGCTCATCGAATCGAAAGCGAGGAAAATGATGATGATGAAGACAGTAATGACGATCTTGAAGAAGATGTAGCATCAATCACAAGACAGTTTCGAAACTTTCTTAAAAGGAAAAATGACAAGAGAAAGCTCTCGAAATACAAAAAGGAGGGAGATTCAAGTAAAGAAACTCCAAGGTGCTATAAATGCAACAAGTTGGGGCATATCAAACCCGACTGTCCCCATCTTCAAATGAAGAAGAGAAATCGCTTTCAAAAGAGAGCTTTGAAAGCGACATGGAGCGATGATTCGAACTCAAGCTCTAGTGATGAAGAAGAACATGTGGCTAACATGTGCTTCATGGCAATTGAAAGCAAAAATGAGGTACAATCTTCGGATGATGAATCTGACCCTTCCTATATTGAATTACATGAACAACTTGAAAATTTGTATTTAGAATATAAGAAGTTAGGTTCTAAATATAGTACTCTCAAAAGAAATCATATATGCTTAATTGAGGAAAAGAATTATTAGAAAAAAAGTATATGATTTAAATGACAAGAGTAGTAAAACTAATCAACTTGAAGAAGATAATAAATCTTTAAAAGAAAAAGTTGATGAGTTAAATGTAATTATCTCAAAATTCACACAAGGCTCAGAAATTTTTGAGAAAATGCTTTCAAGCCAAAGAAGTGTGTTTAACAAAGGAGGATTAGGTTATAAACCTAAGATAAATCAAAAATACTTAAAGAATTATTTTGTTAAAGCTAAACATTCTTATGATCCAAATCAAACATGTAATTATTGTAGAAAATTAGGACATTTGGTTTATGCATGTCCTATGAAGAAAAATAAGAATGTTAAAATGATTTGGGTTCCAAAAGGAACCACCCCTTGAATTCTTTGGTAGAAATAAGTTCATTTTGGATATTTATTAGATATTATGTCTTTATTTATCTAAAATGTTAATTTTCTTTTTGTTGATGCCAAAGGGGGAGAGATATGATGAAAATATCAAATGCATCAATAATGGGGGAGAAAAATAGGAGAATATGAAAAATATATATGCATATATTTAGGGGGAGAAAATTGATTTTTCTTGAGATTGCATATGATATTTTTACTTAGATTAAATTGCTAAAAATGTTCAATGTCTCTTATATATTGGATTACAAAATATAGGGGGAGACTCATTTTTTTATCTAAGTTTTTTATTTATTGTCATCATCAAAAAGGGGGAGATTGTTGACATATAATGTCATACTTTGTATGCTTTATATATTTTGATGATAACAATAAAAAGAAAATGGACTAATAATATGCTTGGATGAGATTAAGCTATAAACAGGTTTTATTCAAAGAATACATCAACAAGCATAATGGAGTTCAAGAAGAAATCACTCCAAGAAGTCCAAGATGCAAGCAAGTGAAGACTTAGAATAAGTGTTCATTTTAGTGCTTTGTGTAAATCTCAATTTCTATCTTGATAGCACAAATTAAAATGAACTCACACACTTCACAGTGCATGCATTAAAAGGATTTGTTGATTAAAAGGTTTAAGTCATAATCAATCGGTTCAAGAAATTCAGAAAAGATAATTTGTCAAAATAGATTTCTGCATGAACCGGTCGACCGCTTGAGGTATCCGTTGTGAACCGGTCGACCGCTTGAGGTATCCGTTGTGAACCGGTCGACCGCTTGGAAGACAAATTATTTTATCCGTTGTGAACCGGTCGACCGCTTGGTTTTGTCCGTTACGAACCGGTCGACCGCTTGATATGGCAGTTGCACTAAAACGGCTAGAAACGGCTAGTTTCTTTTTGAAACTTATAAATAGGCCTCTTAATTGCAAAACAAATTACACAGAACTTTCATATCTTATATTGAGGCAATTACAAGTGTATAAACACCTTCATATCATCAATCCTCATTAATACTCATATTTGTGTTTAAATCTTCATATCTTAACACAAAGAGTATTTCTCATTCTCACTACACTTAAACACCTTCAAATATCCTAAGTGCTATTAAGTGAGAGAAAGAGATCATAGATCTTCATTTGTAATATCCACACTATTTAGAGTGTATTGTTGTTTTACTAAAACAACCATTGTGAAACTCTTGAGAGTTGAGTATAAAACTCTTGGTATTGGTGAGGGAACATCACCAAGGAAAAATCTTGAAGAGGGGACATCTTCAAGTGGAAAGGGAAAATCTTGAAGAGGGCATATCTTCAAGTGGTGTAAAGTCTTGGTGTGGATTCATCAAGCGGAAATTGTAATCTTGTTACTTGGATTAGTAAAAGAGTACAATACTCAAGTACGGGTTGGTACTTGAGTCGTGGACGTAGGCTTGCCGAACCACGTTAAAAACCCGAGTTAGCAATCTCTTTCCCTTATCTTTTTACTTTAAAGTAATTGATTTTAGAATTGCTATAATTATTGTATTTGCACCAATTCCGCCTTTAGGTGCATAGTTGCTTTAATCCGTGAATTTCAACATTTTCTCCACTGTGTATTGTCTCTAAAAATACTGTAGATTGTGACAGTGTGAAGACTAATTTACCCTTAATGAGTCTGTCTCTTCTAATTTGCTCCTAGGGAAGTTTTGACCTTTTTCCTTTATTCTAATTTGATCGTCCGGTTAAGTTTTTGGGCATGGCAGGCACAAAAACTCCAAGCCCTTCCCCCATTGTCATCTAACAGAGTTAGTGAGCGAGATTATCCATCTTTTTTATATTTTAAAATAATATCCTTTCCCAGCAATAATTATAATGAAATTTACGCAAATTGTAATAACAGCACATCTTTAATGCTTTCTTGATATATTTTCTAATTAATATGCATTCTCTATGATTTTTTTTATTTAGACTTTCTTGAATAGAGACAATTCTTTGTATTTAATTATTTTACTGTATTGTCTTGGTTCACCTATTAAAAAAAACGTTTTATAATGATAGAAATTTATTTTTACAAATAGAAAATTTATATTTTTAGAAAACATTTTTTTAAGTATAAAATGGTGGATTCAATTATTAAAAATTAAAAAACAAAAGCCCAGTGGACAATCATCCAGGTTTATTTGTAGAAAAATATTGAAAAAACAATTATTAAAAGTGCATTATTTTTTTATATTTAACAATTTCATAAGAAAGTAAATTAAAAAATGATTTCAGTACCTGGCTATACTCAGAAAAAAACTGAAAAGATATTTTTTATTTTTTTATAATTTATATACAGTATGAAATATAAAAAGTATGTTGATAAAAGAATTATTATATCATATATTTATTGTTTTATAAAACATAACTAATTATATAATATAAATATAATATTATAAACATATAGCTAATTTTTAGATGGCATCCTAAATCTACAATAACATAATTTATATGATCGGAAATATATGAGAATTTACTACAATCTAGACTCATGAGAAAGTCATAAACTTACTAATAATATAAAGAATATTTTGAATCATAAAATAATTTCATTGACCATTTTTAACAATTTCGACATCATATAGAAAAGTTAGAACTGTGAAGCATTTGCCTGACACTGAGCTTGACCAGTAATCATGCGTCCAGTGTTGTTTGTTGTTGTTTCAATGCTTTTAAGGTCTGTCTTGGCTTCTTCCTGCCATCACCTTTGAATTAGCAAGAGAATGAAATTTCTCATTTTGATGAGGGGTTTTAGCTTTGTTTTTCATATCGATAGCCCTCTATTTTGCAATGATCCACAAGTAGTATAGTTTGTGCTTTTTTGTAATGCAGCGTCTACATTCAAAAATATGTAACTTGCGCTTGCGCAACAAAATCCACCTAAAAATATACGCATTATATTACCTGGTGTATAACTTTATGTTAATTATATAATATAAATTTATTATTATGGATTTTATTATGTCACATTGTATACGCATAAATACCTGCGGCAACGAGCGCGCAATATGACTAGTATATATATATATATATAATAATATTATATATATATATATATAATAATAAAATATTATAATATTAAAATATATATTGGCGTGGGGAACAGTGTTTTCCCCACGCCTTTTATATTATAAGTAATATATATATATATATATATATATATATATATAATAGTTCAATTAACTATCATAATATTTGATTTTCATTAATATAACCGATTCAATTATGTCTTATTAGATCTAATTCTATTATATAACACTTGATTTTTACAAGTGATAGGACATCCAGGACGACACCGAACAAGACGATAGATGACATGAAAGCAAAGTTAAGGGTCTAAAAGCTAATAACTTCTAGGGCACCAAGCAAGCCATGATGCACAACTAGACATTTCAAATTACTGTAAGAGATCATCTAATAATTTCAGATCCACACTCAAACAAACAGTTAATATATATATTATAATGATAATGCTGAAGATACATGATGGGAAAAAATATTAATATTATTATTAATAATAAAAAAACAATGCTCTCAATAGTCAATACAGTTCAAAAAATGATCTCATTAATTTTTTTTTATAATATGTGGTTCAAAAATTGACCTATTTTAAGATTTCGGGTCACGAGTTAACCTGAAAACTAATGAGTTAATATATTGTTTTAATTAAAAAACTATATAATATAAAATAAAACTAAGCTTAGACTATACTTTGTGCATGATTGATTGATGTTTTTTTTTTCAAAGTATATTTTTATTCATGATTGCATCAAAATAATATTTTTTTAATATCAAAATAATCATAAAACATCCAAAAATATTAATTTAAAATAGAAATTATTTTCATTTAAAAGTTTTTCTAAAAATATTTTCGAAATGAAGGTTTATACAGTTGATTGGGGGATTTATAACCGCGCGCACAGGTGGGTCCCCTCACATCTCATGTCATCAGGTGCCCTAAAATTTTCAGGCTACCTGGTACTAAGGCCTAATGGCCCAGCCCAATCCAAGTTGGGTGTGCATGGGTCAATTATCGATACGAACCCAATTGGAGCCCAATTAAATTTATATGTGTATGGTACTCATCTTACAATGTAGTCGGAGTTAGTCCTTCTCGGCAATGTCTTACACATGGGATAATAAATACAAGGGCTTTTTTCTTCAATTATGTCCTTAATTCTTATTGTAGTGAAATTTATTTCTTATATGTTTCAGAAATAAAAATGAGTCAATTTAATTATAAATCAAGTGAATTTTTTTAAATTCATTTATAAACAATTGAAACAATATATTAAATATTAGCAAAACAATTAAATATTTTGAGCAGCACATGTGCAAAGAGCATTTAGAGAACACTACTTAGATTTTTATGTTTCTAACTTGTTTTTCAAAATATTTTTTTATAAAACTATTTGGATAAAAAAAATATTAAATTAAAGCTTTTTTATATATATATTTTTATAATTTTGATACTTTTATTTTTAAAAAATAATATTATTATTTTCAATTAAAACCATTTTTGCAAATTGCCTTACTGTATTACCATATATACAATCTGGATATCTACCATCATCACTATTTAAATACAAACACGCACCTTTCACTAGAAGAAATTATTTATATAAATTAATATTCCACGCAATGATATATATATATATATATATATATATATATATATATATATATTATTTTAATAAATTTATGAGTAAGAATATATTTTAAAAAGTAGTACTTGTTGAATTGTCAACAGGAGTGTTGATCTTAAGCCCATAATCATCTTTGTGTGTGTATTAAAAAAAACAAAACATCAATACATCAAAACAATAAAACAAACATAAGGAAATAATTTAAAACAAAAATAATTAATAATTTAAAGCAAAAATAATTTTAAAAGTTTTTAGAAACACGGTTCAACTATATTTTTAAATATATATTAATTATCGCATGCTCGATTAAAGGAATCATATTCTTAAATTTAGAAGAGAAACTCACTTTTAAGGAGATCTAGACCGATTATGCACAATCTTTTAAGAGGATGCTTAAAAATATAGTGACGATTAATTTTTAAGAGTATTTTTTATTTTATAAATATATTACAATAATATATTTTTCTTTTAAAAGTTTATTTATTAATATAAACATATAAAAATAATTTCAAAATAAATAAATAAATCAAACCTATCTAGCCGTACGCCTAATTAACAGGGTCTAAGAGACCTAACAATCCAAATGATCTTGGTAGGTTCGTGATGGACAGGGGATGTTCCTGCCATGAAAACTCGCACCTTGCTCCCCTATCCTGATTCCGAGGTAGCCCACTTGCCTCCAATTACGTGATTTCCTTATTTACCCTCAATTACATGGGAGTTGATGTGATTTTTGAGCATAAAAATACCCCATTAATCACATAAAATACTGTTAATGTAAGTATTATATTAGTCAATAAATTAGCAAATACTATATTTAAAAGATTCAAATTATATTATTTTTTAAATTGTAGCTACAATATCTCACATATTTAATGCTATGATATATGTTTCATTGTATATATTCTGCAATTCACCGATATAATATTTAAGCTTTTTAGCCTCAATTGATTTATTTTAACATGGTATTAGAGTAGAATATCCTACTGTAAACCCTAAATTATTATTATTTTTCTCCTGTACAATGGAGATTACAGAACCGACAACATTCATTCTTCCCCAAATTCCACCCCAAATTCCAACCCAAACTCCACAGATTCCACCTCAAACTGAATATCCAGCTGCTCAAATAGGTATCAAACTGAATGGTACCAATTATGCTATATGGTCTCATATCATGGAGATGTATATCTCCACGAAAGATAAATTGGGGTATGTCAATGGGAATTTATCTCAGCTCATACCCATAAACTCAACTTTTAGACAACGGAGAACCGAATACTCCATTGTCAAAGGTTGGTTAATCAATTCCATGGAACCCCATTTGATCGGGAACTTCATCAGGTTTTCTACTGTAAAATCAGTGTGGGATTCGATTGCTACTACCTATTTTGATGGGTCAGACACATCTCAAATCTGCGAATTGAAGAAGAAAATCACCCAAATACAACAACACGAAGAAACTTTAAAAAACTACTATAACAATCTCCAAGTACTGTGGAGAGAAATTGATTTTCAGAGACCCAACCCCATGGTATGTACACATGATATCAAACAATTTAACAAATTACAACAAGAAGATAGGGTGTATACCTTTTTAGATGGGTTGGATGACCGAATGGATAATGTGAGAGCTGACATCCTCTAGTTGGAGCCACTACCCACGGTGGAGCAAGCCTATGCCCTTGACCAAAAGGAAGACTCCAGGCAGTCTGTGATGCTTGGACATGCCGGAGTGGGTCTCATCGCAAGAAGAGGGGGGAAACAAAATGATGACAGTAGGGTAGGAGGAGGAAGAAATGCTGAACAAATTGGGGACGAGCCAAAATTAATATCTACGGGCCAAATGGAGATGGACTTGGGGTTGATAATGGATATGGGCTGGTAATAAAACCAGACCAATATAGGCTGAATAGAGATGGGTTGCAGCTGGACCAATCTGGCCCAAACAGAAAATATCCACGGGATTATAGTCAACCCAAGACCCAAATCAGATTCACTCAAACATATGACATATACTACCAAAAGACTTTCTCTCTAGTAGCCAAATTGACCACGGTTTGAGTTCTGTTATCCTTGGTAGTTAATCAGGATTGGCTGCTACACCAACTTAATGTGAATAATGCATTTTTTCATGGAGATCTTGAGGAAGAAGTCTACATGGATATTCCATTAAAGTACAACACGAACTCAATAAAGAGGCAATGTGCAAGCTGTAGAAGGCGTTATATGGACTAAAACAATCACCCCGAGCATGATTTGGACGATTTACTTCAGCAATAAAGAAATATGGATTCAAACAAAGCAACTCAGATCATACCTTGTTTATGAAACATAGACAGGGGCATGTAACTGCACTAATAATTTATATGGATGATATAATAATCACGAGAGATGATATAGAAGAGATTTCTAGACTCCAAAAGAATTTGGCATCCAAATTTGAAATGAAGGATCTTGGGGGATTGAAATATTTTCTAGGAATTAAGGTGGCAAGATCAACAGGAAGCATTTTCCTTTCACAAAGGAAATATGTATTGGACCTACTATGAGAAACTAGTATGTTAGATTGTAAACCAATTGACACTCCTGTTAGAATATACGTAGAGTATACGTAGAATATTCATGTATTAGTATATTGTAACAGTGCCTATAAATATGCACTGAAAGTCACGTTATGTGTGTGAAGAAAAGTTTAACAGAATACAATTACAAAATTTCCTTTCCCTCTCTTTTCTCTCTTCTCTCCCTCTCTCGCACACTTCAATCAGTGATGCTTATCTTGATTATCAAACCCAATCTGTTTTGATCTTATTTCTCAGTAAGGATTCATCATCCTAACATGGTATCAGAGCACAAATGATCCAACCTTCACTCAGTTTATCAAAATCGGTGTATTCAAAAACACTGTTCATTTTTCAATTGAATTTCAATTTGTTCTGAAATTCATCTTTTCTGGTTGACTATTAAAGCACCCAGTATTTCAAATTGATTTTACATTCCACCACAAATATGGTGACGGCTGCACAGTTGCAGATTCTTCAATCTCCAATTACTTCTCTTATTTCTTCAATTTCTTCGTCTGTCAATGTTAAACTTGATGATTCAAATTACTTGAATTGGAACTTTCAAATTCAACTTCTACTGGAGAGCAATGGCATTTTCGGTTTGGTTGATGGTTCGCACCCATGTCCTATCTCTACTGCTGATATTGGTACAATTTCCTCACCCTCTTCCTCCGCTATTGTTGAATGTGATGAACTGAGAATATGGAAAATGCATGATCGAGCTATCATGCAGCTCATTACTGCTACACTATCCCCTGTGGCTTTGTCTTGTGCGATTGGAAGTACTAGTTCCAAAGATCTTTGGCAACGATTGAAAGAGCAGTTCTCTACTGTCTCGAAAACTAGCATTTTCCAGTTAAAATCAAACCTCCAGAATATTAGAAAAGGGTCAGATAGTATAAGTCAATATATGTTGAGGATTAAAGAGGCAAGAGATTATTTAGCTGCTACGGGTGTTCATTTTGTTGATGAGGATATAGTAATTTTGGCACTTAATGGATTGCTTGCTGAATTCAACACTTTTAGATGTGTTATTAGAGGTAGAGAGAGTGTTATAACCTTGAAGGAATTTCGCTCTCAATTGTTGGCTGAAGAACTTATTGTTGAACAAAACACCACTGCTAATTCTTCCTTTCTTACTGCTATGAATACCACTGCCAAAACTCAGCACACTGCTCCACAATCCTTTCAGCCATCTCGAGGTCAGAATGGGTTTAATTTGTATGATAATAGTGGTTATAGATCATACAATAGAAATAGGGGTCGAGTCAGACCTAATTTCAATCAAAGGTCATATCCATAAAGACCATCATTTCAGTCTAAACCTCCTGAGTTTTCACCCATGAATTCTGGAATGTCACGATCATTTTCCCCTGGTTCATTTACATCACCAGTTTCTTCTGGTGTCATTGTGTGTCAATTGTGCAATATGGGAGGACACACAACACCTTCATGTGGTATTAGGGGCTATGAAAGGATTAAATGCTCAATTTGTGGCAAGCCTAATCATACTAATTGGTACTGCTACTACAATGAAGCTGGACCAAACTTTATTGGCTCCTCCAGCACCTCACATGTTCCTCAGTCACCGCAGCTTGGACCACAGCAACATGCACTTCATACTATGCATCAGGCATATGCTCAGCCCCTTCCTCAATCATCTGCAACTATTTCATCTTCTCCTATTTGGATCACAGACACAGGGGCGACAAATCACATGACTGCTGATTTGTCAAACCTTTCACTCAACTCTCCCTATCCTGCAGCAGATATTGTTCATACAGCCAATGGTGAAGGTTTGTCAGTATCTCATGTTGGTTCTGCGATCATTCCTACATACTATAAGCCTCTGCAATTGAAGTCTGTTTTATGTGTGCCTAAATTGACTCAGAATTTGTTATCTGTGCATCGGGTCTGCTTGGATAACAATTGTTTTTTAATCTTTGATGCTTTCTATTTTTGGGTTCAGGACAAGCTAACAGGAAGGATAATGTACAAGGGGCATTGTAGTAATGGACTCTACCCCATGTATTCTGGTGCTTCACAGTCACTTAACAAATTCCAGTCCACATCCTTCATTGGTCAGTTGGTTTTATCATCCACTTAGCATCATAGATTAGGTCACCCTTCAAACAAAGTAGTCAATCTTATGTTACAGAACTCTAATATTCAGTGTTCTACGGATAAAAATTCTGTTGTATGTGTTAGTTGCCTTGAGGGCAAATTTTGTAAGCTTCCTTTTCCCTCACGTGTAAACTCTGCTACTTCAGCATTTAATACTATACATAGTGATCTTTGGGGTCCTTCTCCTCATATATCTGTTGATGGATGTCGGTTTTATGTAATCTTTGTTGATGAATTTACTCAGTATTGTTGGTTGTTTCCAATCGTCAATAAAAGTGATGTGTTTTCAGTGTTCACTTCATTCTATAACTATGTTTACACTCAATTTGCTAAGTCAATTCAAGTCTTTCAAAGTGATGGGGGGGGGTGAATTTGTTAATAAACCTTTCCAGAAATTTCTTGCTGACAAAGGAATTGTTCATCACAAATCTTGTCCATACACACCTGAACAAAATGGATTAGCAGAGCGTAAACATAGACACTTAATTGAAACTGCCATCACTTTGCTCCAACATGCTCAATTACCACCAACATTTTGGACTTATGCAGTTAACACTGCTTCATACTTGATCAACCGAATGCCTTCTGATATCTTGCAAAATAAGTCCCCATTTGAGATGTTGTTTGACCATATTCCTTCCATTTCTCATTTACGCATATTTGGGTGTGCTTGTTTTCCTTTCTTGCGGCCTTATAATCAACATAAACTCCAACCCAAAACTTCTATGTGTGTGTTTCTAGGCTATGCCTCTCAATACAAAGTTTATATATGTTATCATGTCCTTAAGAAACATGTGTATATTGTTGAAATTCACGGATTAAGGCAACTATGCACCTAAAGGCGGAATTGATGCAAATACAATAAATAATGCAATCTTAAAAATTAATTACTTTAAAGTAAAGAGATAAGGGAAAGAGATTGCTAACTCGGTTTTTAACGTGGTTCGGCAAGCCTACGTCCACGACTCAAGTACCAACCCGTACTTGAGTATTGTACTCTCTTACTAAACCAAGTAACAAGATTACAATTTTCGCTTGATGAATCCACACCAAGACTTTACACCACTTGAAGATATGCCCTCTTCAAGATTTTTCTTTTCCACTTGAAGATGTCCCCTCTTCAAGATTTTCCTTTTCCCACTTGAAGATGTACCCTCCTCAAGATTTGTCCTGGGTGATGTTCCCTCACCAATACCAAGAGTTTTATACTCAACTCTCAAGAGTTTCACAATGGTTGTTTTAGTAAAACAACAATACACTCTTAATAGTGTGGATATTACAAATGAAGATCTATGATCTCTTTCTCTCACTTAATAGCACTTAGGATATTTGAAAGGTGTTTAAGTGTAGTGAGAATGAGAAATACTCTTTGTGTTAAGATATGAAGATTTAAACACAAATATGAGTATTAATGAGGATTGATGATACGAAGGTGTTTATGCACTTCTAATTGCCTCAATATAAGATATGAAAGTTCTATGTATTTTGTTTTGAAATTAAGAGGCCTATTTATAAGTTTCAAAGAAAAACTAGCCGTTTATAGCCGTTAGAAACTAGCCGTTTATAGCCGTTAGAAACTAGCCGTTTATAGCCGTTTGAGTGCAATTGTCATATCAAGCGGTCGACCGGTTCACAACGGACAAAACCAAGCGGTCAACCGGTTCACAACGGATAAAATAATTTGTCTTCCAAGCGGTCGACCGGTTCACAACGGATACCTCAAGCGGTCGACAGGTTCATGCAGAAATCTATTTTGACAAATTATCTTTTCTGAATTTCTTGAACCGATTGATTATGACTTAAAGCTTTTAATCATCAAATCCTTTTAATGCATGTAATGTGAAGTGTGTGAGTTCATTTTAATTTGTGCTATCAAGATAGAAATTGAGATTTACATAAAGCACTAAAATAAACACTTATTCTAAGTCTTCACTTGCTTGCATCTTGGACTTCTTGGAGTGATTTCTTCGTGTACTCCGTTATGCTTGTTGATGTATTCTTTGTATAAAACCTGTTTATAGCTTAATCTCATCCAAGCATATTATTAGCCCATTTTCTTTTTATTGTTATCATCAAAATATATAAAGCATACAAAGTATGACATTATATGTCAACATATATCTCTAGACATGTAATGTTTCTTGAACATGTCTTCCCCTATAAAGACTTAGCATCCAAAAATCAGGTTGTTCCTCCTTCTCCAGTTGTCTCACCACTGTCTGTCATGCCTTTAATTCCATCTTCAAATATTGTCAATTTTCCAACACTCATTGAAGATTCTGTTTCTACTAGTTCTTCTCCTCCCCTCCCACTAGTTATTTCCGAGACTCATAATGCCTCTTCAACATTATCTTCACCTCCTGTGGTTCCTGAATCCAGTAATAGAGGTATGTCTCCTGAATCCTTGAATTCGATTGATGATTGTCAACCTGAGGATCTTTCATTAGTATTGCAGATTCCACCTCTGAATTTGCATCCCATGCAAACAAGGTCAAAGAGTGGAATTGTCAAGAAGAAAACATGTTTTCTTGTTGCCACAAATTCCTCTACTTGTGATTTATCTTTGACTGAGCCGAGTGGGTATAAGTCAGCTCTAAAGCATCCATTATGGATCAATGCAATGAAGGAAGAACTTGATGCACTTCAGTCTCAGCAGACATGGACACTAGTGAATTTGCCGCCTGACAGGAATGTAGTAGGCTGCAAATGGATCTTCAAAATTAAAAAGGATGCTACTGGTTCCACTGTTCGGCATAAAGCCAGATTAGTAGCTCAGGGGTTCAGTCAAGAAGCAGGCCTTGATTATGGGGAGACATTCAGTCCAGTAGTTAAACCTACTACAATCAGATTTGTCCTCTCACTTGCTGCTCACTTTGGGTGGATATTGCGGCAGCTGGATGTTAAGAATGCTTTTCTTTATGGTGTTCTGAATGAAGAGGTATACATGGCTCAACCTCCTGGGTTTGCAGACTCACAAAATTCTCAGCTTGTGTGCAGACTTCACAAGTCCCTATATGGCCTAAAACAGGCTCCGAGAGCTTGGAATGACAGGTTTACTACTTTTTTTGCCAACTTTAGGATTTCAGTCCATATATTCTGATCCATCTTTGTTTGTTAAACACATTGATGATGGTATTGTGATCCTATTGGTGTATGTGGATGACATAATTATTGCTGGGAGTAAGAATTGTGAGGTGCAACTGATTATACAAGCTTTATCATCTGAATTTGACATTAAAGACTTAGGTGATCTTCACTATTTTTTTGGTGTGCAAATTACTCGCAATCAAACTGGTATCTTCCTGTCACAGTCTCAATATGTTCAAGATCTTTTGCTCAAAACTGAAATGCTTGACTCTAAAGCTTGTGAAACTCCATGCTTGCCGTATCAAAGGATGTGTAAAGATGATGGGCTGCCATTTGATAATCCCACTTTATATAGAAGTATTGTTGGTGCATTACAATATTTGACATTCACTCGGCCTGATATTGCATTCTCGGTGCATCAAGTATGTCAATTTATGCAAAGTCCTATGGTAATTCATTACACGGCTGTCAAACGCATTCTAAGGTATTTGAAGGGTACTGTCAGTCATGGAATTACTTATAGGATTGGGACTTTAGAGGTTAAAGCTTTTAGTGATGCGGATTGGGCAGGGGATCCAAATGACAGAAGATCAACCACTGGTTTGGTGGTTTTCATTGGGTCAAATCCTATTTCATGGTCCTCTAAGAAACAACCCACTGTCTCCCGTTCTTCAACAGAGGCTGAGTACTGTGCATTGTCATCTACAGCAGCTGAGATTGACTGGATTAAACAATTAATGGTGTTTCTTCACATTCAAATTGATCATCCACCAGTTGTGTTCTGTGACAACCTCTCTGCCATAGCATTATCCTTCAACCCAGTTCAACATCAGAGGACAAAACATATTGAAATTGACATACATTTTGTGCGTGAAAGAGTAGCTGGAAATCAGTTGGCTGTTCAATTTGTGTCTTCCAAGGAGCAGTTTGCAAACATTCTCACAAAGGGCTTAAGTGCTCCTTTATTTCGAATTCACTGTAACAATCTCATGCTTGGCTTACCAAGGCATGGGATTGAGGGGGGATGTTAGAATATACGTAGAGTATACGTAGAATATTCATGTATTAGTATATTGTAACAGTGCCTATAAATATGCACTGAAAGTCACGTTATGTGTGTGAAGAAAAGTTTAACAGAATACAATTACAAAATTTCCTTTCCCTCTCTTTTCTCTCTTCTCTCCCTCTCTCGCACACTTCAATCAGTGATGCTTATCTTGATTATCAAACCCAATCTGTTTTGATCTTATTTCTCAGTAAGGATTCATCATCCTAACAACTCCAATAGTACATAATCACAACTTGAAGGATTGTGCAGATCAAACTCCTACCAACAAGGAGAAATATCAACGATTGGTTGAGAAACTAATCTATTTATCCATCCCATACACGACCTGATATAACCTAATAAGTAAGTATGGTAAGTCAGTTTATGCACAATCCGAGCGAAGATCATATGAATGCAGTAATCTGAATCCTTAGGTATCTGAAATCATCTCCAGGAAAAGGCATCATGTTTTCAAAAAATCAACACCAGAATATTGAAGGATACACTGATGCTGATTGGGTAGGAAGCATTATTGACCGAAGATCCACATCGGGTTACTTTATATTTGTTGGGGAAATTTGGTTTCATGGGAAAACAAGAAACAAAAGGTGGTAGCATTATTCAGTGCAGGGTCCGAATTTCGAGGCATGACCAAAGGAATATGTGAAATGTTATGGCTAAGGGAATTACTCATTGAAGTTGGCTATCCTTCAACTAACGCGATGAGACTTTTTTGTGACGACAAAGCGGCTACAACACTCGCACACAACCCAGTACAACATGATAGAACCAAGCATGTAGAAGTAGATCATCACTTCATCAAAGAAAAACTAGAGGAAAAAATAATTTAGTTTCCATTTGTGAAGACCGAAGACCAACTAACAAATATTTTGATGAAAACAATATCTAGTAGGACATTCTACAACTCACTTGACAAAGTTGGGTGTTGATGATATTTACTAACCAACTTGATGGAGAGTGTTAACATAAACATTATATTAGGCAGTAAATTAGCAAAACTATATTTAGAAGATTGCAATTGTATTAATTTCTAAATTGTAGCCTACAATATCTCACGTACTTAATGCTGGGATATGTATTTCATTGTATATATTCTGAAATTCATCAATACAATATTCAAGATTTTTAGCCTCAATTGATCTATTTTGACAAGGATAACAACTAAAAATTAAAGAAATTTATTGATTCAAACATAAAAGAGAGATCCCTTTTGATATTTTTTTCTATCTATCATATTTATTTACTATTTATAAAAAAAACATAGAAACTGTGTAAAACAAAATCCAATAACTAGAAGAGCCAATTACATGCTTTATTTCCACCTTATTCTTTCCATTTCGAGCAACGGTATATTAACATGCCATTACCTTAATAAATACATCATATGAATATTTCATGTTTAAATGATTCAAGAATATAAAAATATTAATTTAAAATAAAATAAAAATCAATTTTTATTTAATAAATATGGCTCATCAGCATTTATAAACACACCTCAATTCTTCCATAATCAAGTAAGATACTGCAAAAGAGAAGCTTAACTTTAAAGGTGATCTAGATCCTTCATGCATTATTTTTTAAGTGGATATTTCAGAGTATAGTGGTAGTTGCTTGTTTATATATTAAAATAGTATTTTTTTTATATTCTGGAAATAATAAAAAATATATAAAAATATTTTAAATAAAAAACAAATTTAAATTTTAACGAAATTTCATTTGAGCACAAACCCAATCAAGGCCTAGCTATCGGAAAGATCTGGTAGGTTCATAATGACTGGGGGGATGTTTCTCCTATGAAGAAGACTCGCGCCTTGGCTCCCCTGTCTTGATTCCGAGGTAGGCCACTTGCCTCTGGTTATATGAATATAAAAATGCCCATTAATCACGTAAAAGGACAGCAAATAAATTTTCAAGACGTTTGTTAACTCACGCAAACATAAAAATAAATAAATCCCACTTTATATATTTTATATCTTTATCTACTATTTTTATAATATAGAACACAATGCTTTTAAAATTATATTCATCCCATGTTTTTACTAATTTAAACACCAATAAAATCCCATATATTATAAGCAAAAAATTGTCTATTCGATTACCGAAGGTGATATTTAATATTATGATTGAAATTATTTTTAAACTTTTTTTTTAATTGTAAATATATTTAAATAATATTTCTTAAAATTTATCATACAATTAAAACGATTCAAAAATAGAAAAAAAAATATTTTGACCACGTAAACAAATACTACCTAAACTTTCTATCTACAATCTTCAAAGCCAAATAATCAACTTTGAAAACATTCAAAACCTTTTGAAACTTGCTTTAAAGTTGTTTGAGATTATAGTACAAGTGGTTTCTAAAATAATTTTTTCAAATAGTTTTTTTTATATTAACACATTTAAACTATAAAAAACACCAACTAATTTCCCGAAAACCAAAAACACTTTTATAAAACATATATAAACAAAGAAGAAACTATGTAAAACATCCCTAGATTAGGCCAACTACATGCTTTATTTCCACCCAACCCTTACTTTTTCCAGCAACGACATATTAACAATGGAGGAAAAATTTATAAAATCAGAAATAAGGATGATTAAGATTGTGTAAGAAAATGGGAAAGGCCAAATGTATACGCCAAATGTGTCGACTTCTTATTGGCCCATCTAGTTGTGTCGCATCACAATCATTGACCCTAACACCAATGGAGCTAAATTTTGGGAGCATATCAAGCTTTATACCCGGTTTGTTTGCTGAAAAATAGTTTTTTAAATTTTTTTATGTTTATTTGTCATTAGAAAAGTTAGTCAACAGAAAACAAAGTGGTTTTTTAAATTTTTTTATGTTTATTTGCCATTAGAAAAGTTAGTCAACAAAAAACACTTTCCAGTCAAAGAAAAATTTAGCTTGGTTTTCAGGAAAGTGTTTTCCGGAAAATTTGAGCGGAAAATACTTTCCGGAAGTTGTGAAAAATTTAGAAATATCATTATTTGCTGATTATATCAAATTTGATCATCAAACTTTTGATTGCTATATATAATTTGTTTTGAATATTTATTTTTCAATTCCATCTCTTAAAATTTAATTTTTATATTAATTTTGGTCCTTATTTTTATAATTGCTATTTGCTTTTTTCTTATCATTTTTTTATTGAAATTTTTTATCTATCAAATTTGGTCCTTATTTTTTTTATTATTACTTATTTTATTTGAAATAATTTATGAAATGTTAATTATTATTATTTTAATTTATTCACCTTTCATTTTTTTTAAATTTTTTAGATTTGATCTCTATTATTTTAATTATTATTTATTTTATTTGAGATAATTTATGAAATTATATATTTTTTTCAATTTCATTCTCATTCGACCTTTTAATTTGTAAGATTTGTTCCTCAATATTTTAATAAACTTGAAAAAAAATAATTTATTAATAAAATATTTTTCAGTTCATTTTCCATAACATAACCAAATATCGGAATTCACTTTCCAAAAAGAAAACACTTTCCAACAAACAAACGGGGCCTTAAGCGACTTTTAAATTCTATTACGGTTGATTCTTCAAGTGTAACGAATTGTTTTTGTTTTAGATTGTTTACCGCATTATTTTGGATTTATATTATTTGTGTGTGTGTGTATAATTAAATATATTAATTAAAAAATAGTTTAAATTTAAAAATAAAATTATTCAGAATTGTGTAACTTAATATAAAAAAACATAATAAAATAATTTTTCTGAACAAAATTATGAATATTTATAATATTATAATAATGTTATTATCAATGTTACAAGGTCATTACATCATCTGATTACTCCAAAATTTTAACATAATATACATAAATTTTTCCGAACAAAATTATGAATATGTATAATATTACAATAATGTTATTATCAATGTTGCAAGGTCATTACATTATTTGATTACTCTAAAATTTTAACATAATA
The DNA here is from genome assembly GCA_032356905.1 of Salix exigua. NCBI lineage: Eukaryota > Viridiplantae > Streptophyta > Magnoliopsida > Malpighiales > Salicaceae > Salix > Salix exigua. The sequence continues at coordinate 14,213,717 of CM063603.1, forward strand.
TAGATAAATTTTTCCGAACAAAATTATGAATATGTATAATATTACAATAATATTATTATCAATATTGCAAGGTCATTACATCATCTGATTACTCTAAAATTTTAACATAATATACATAAATATATCAAGAGAATACTTGTAGAATTTTATCTCAATCTAACGGTCGGATTAAAAAATATGATTGATATTGTAAAATTATTCATTATTTAACAAAACATCAAGTGACTGAAATGGAATGAGCAGAACAAAACCGAAACATTTCAGCCAGTATTTGACTGAAAAATACAAAATAGACTGAAATTCAAACAAAAATAAAAACAACATCATTTATTATTTGTTTTTAACTGATACAAATATTTCGATCATTTCAATCAAAACTTACCAACCTGTTTTTAGGTCCGGGCTCCTCCGTCCATAAAACTCACGGTGCGTCCACTGTACTCCCTCTCTCTCTCACACACACAGATATTAAGGTCAATTAATTAGCTGTTGCCACTGGAAGAAATAGCAGGGTCCATGCACGAGATTGACATCAAGATTTTCAGAGTATAGATCTACTTTACAGCATAATCAAGCAAAGATCATCAACTCAGGAAAAGTGATAGCATTAATTATCTGTGGTAGCTCTCCTCAAAGATTGTTTTCACACCCTGCCTAATTTGGCTTCACTTGCACCTCCTTGTATTGTTTATGGCAACATGTAACGAGGTAGAAGAGAGGCTGCTTCGAACAAGCTTCTCAACGCCTTGCTTGTCGAGAACCAATGACCTCGTCAACAATTTGCACAACTACCTGCTTATCTAATTACATGCTGATTCTGACCCTTTCACTCCAATTGTTTTTTTGGATGCTAAAATTTTATTATTTTTTAAAAAATATATTTTATAGATCTAAATGATCAAATAAACCTTAATTATTTCATAAAATTCTTATAAGATATATATCCAGATTAGAAATAAAAATCTAATTATGTATTATCACAGCACGTTTTTTGAGATCTTTTACTCGAATTGTTTTAACGTAGTATCGATGATCATGCATTGTTGTACGTAGCAGAACACATGGCTAGTTTAAGAAATGTAAAATCTACTCTTCCATGTTGGCAGATTGGCACAATCTACTCCTACTTGATGGCAGATTGGCTTGCTCAAGATGCAATCTTTATGGGGATTTGGTGCGATTCTCGTTTGAATATACCAACGAAAACTGTTCAAAATTTAAGTAATATAGTGTTCGGCAGTGGGGAGATCAAGGCATATTAACTATGGCTCGTTATGTGTATATTTATTTTTGGTCAGTGTCCGTAATTAGAAAATAAATTAAATTATTTTTAAAATAGTTTTGGATTGATTCATTCCCTTTCAAACCTAAGACCCAAAACAAAAGGATTCATTTTTTCTGCCTCTTACCAAGTCAGAACTCAAAACAGATGATCTGGATGTGGATGGAAGAGGATCCAACTGGCTGGTCCATGTGGGAGGAAATTTCCATTCCACTTGACCAGATGATAGAATAAGGGATCCAATAAAAGTACTAGCAATAATTTATTTTATTTTATTAAAAAAACCTGGTCATACATGTCGAGCAAATTCCTGTTTCAAAGATAGATAGATACACGTACGTAGTTTTTTTAATGTACTGAGAGAGAGACATATTCTACACAGAAACAAACGCCTTTTTGACTGGAATGCACGTGGAAACAAATCTATGGAACATTTATTGACGCCCCCAAAGTCCAGCCTGTACACTATCTCTAGAAAAAGAAAGAAAGAACAGAAGCAAGAGATGGTGGCTCATGTGCACTTGATTATCTTCCCAACTACTAATCACCTCTTTGAGAGTTTGATTTTTATTATTTGATCGAAGTTGTTTTTTAAAATATTATTTAATATTAATATATAAAAATAATCTAAAAATAATAAAAAATTTAAAAATATTTTTCAAATGCAATCTTAAATAAGGCGCAAAGCACTTGCAATCAACCTATATTTGATTACATGATCTAAACTCTAATCCTTTAATTTACTAGCCTTTTTTTTTTATTTCCCTTGGAATCACAATTTGAAGATTACTTTTTTTATCATGTTTTTTTTTATGAAATATCACTTGTTTATGAAACATTAACATCATGTTATATTTTTTACGTTACAAAATCGAGTGAAGTTCGCTGGTTTTAAGCCTGTTTGGCACTGCGGTCAAACCAACATTTTACCAAATTTATTTTTTTTCATTTTAAATGAATTATTTTGGTATTTTTAGATCATTTTGATGTGCTAATGTTAAAAATATTTTTTTAAAAAAATATTATTTTGATATATTTCTAAACGAAAAGCACTTTAAAAAAACAACCACAACCATCCTTCCAAACAGGTACTTTATCATGGTCTACAGAGAATTACACATTGTCCTGTAGAGTTTTTTTTTCCTTGGCTTTTATTGACTCGAGTAGCCTTGTTTTATTGAGGTTATTTTTCAAAATTATTATTTTTCAAAATTATCATCACAATTTCATTATTATTTTTAAATCAATAATAAATCTAGTACCAAATCAAAGGATAAAAACAGGGATTTTGAATAATTGAATATTATAATTGTTTGATCGTATACCTTTTAATTGGTTGATTAAAATAACACCATTTATCAATAAACTTCCTTATTTTTAAAACTTTAAAATAAATAAAGCAAATGACATCATGTATCTGTTTTATATGTATGTAATTGAGACTTGACTCTTCCTTCTTAATAAATTAAAAAAGAATAAGAATTCAAAAGAAACAAGTTAGATGGTAATTGAATTCCACCAAACGTATCTGGTTAAGGATTTTGTATCCAACGAGGTTTGAATTTTCTACCCTTGTTTCAACGGTAGAAAACATGGCCAACACCCACAAATGTATTTTTATTTTGTTAGTATTTTGAGATAAAGAAATAAATATAAAAGAGAGAGAAAAAAATCTTTAATTAAAGAAGAAAAGCTGTATAAAAATAAAATAATTTTTATAATTTTTAAAATGATGTAAAACGGGAAACATGTCACCATCGTATAGATGGCCAAATTACAGTGCATGAATCTTTGAAACCTTCGAAGATCGAGTTTGGTCAATTACGTGTTTTGAAAACAGTTTATTCTGTGGGATCATACGGGATCATGACCTTCAGCTGCATGCGAAAGGAGCTTTTTTTTTTTTTAATAATAATATTATGGTGTATTTTTTCTTAATTACTAAAATAGGGTACTTTATGATTAAAATGATATTTTATTTAAACAATCAATATCTCGTTTTCTCTCTCGGCAACTCCAATCCAATCCAAGCCATATTGTTCTTTGTTTGTTCATCATAACGCTCCAATACATTGGGAATTTGAAATAAAATAAAATTTATGTTGCAATATTCAGATATAGTTTTGAATATTTTTTTTCAACGTCTAAAATAAGGGGTGATGGGGTGAGGTCTAAAACAGGAAGAAATTCGGTAAATCAAGTACAATAATTTGTAGACAAATGGATATTTGAGAAATACAATCTAGCAAAAATCTTGTATAAAATAATTGAGTCTTTCTAAACAAAATTTCAACCTGACATGAAAATCTATCACCACCTCCAAGATCCATCTTCAAGCAAAGATTTTTAAAAATTAAATCCTGACATGTACGTAGATGACATATGGATCATATATGGCACAGGATGTCCTATTTAAAAAATATTAATTGTTTTTATAAAAAATACCCATTTGAAAGAAATAAAATATAAAAGTACTATTATTTGGGGGAAAACCCGAAGTAAAAAGGGGGAAAGCCTTGAACCCCCGAAACCTTCTTGCACCATCCATTTGCCTCTCTCTCTCTCTGTATGTGTATATATATATATATATATATATATATATATATATAACCCTGCCGTCCGTCTACTTAACTCATACCAACGCTAATCTATTTATATAACCCTGCCGTCCGTCTACTTAACTCACACCAACGCTAATCTATTTCCCCCCCTGCCTCTGCCTCTGCCTCTGCTCTGTTCCCTCTCGCATACTGTTTGTCTACTGTGATAAATCATGGCTTGTCAGGTGATGCAGGAGAATACCCTTCAAAGCTTTTATGTCTCGGGAAGGGAGAAGTCGACAGAAAACAGTCCTAGCTCTCCTGGAAGGTATTTCCCCTTATTTTCTTAATTTGTGTCCCTGTACGCTGCTTTACAGCTTTTCTTCATAATGGCTAGTGATTAATAATTAGGGCAGGCTAGCGAGCTACAAGAGAATTGGGAGCAAACACGAGAGATTTACTTAAATTTTCTGGTGTTTTTCTGCAGGTTGGAGGGAAGAGTAGCGGTGGTCACCGGTGGTGCTCGAGGAATCGGAGAGGCAACAGTGAGGCTTTTTGCAAGACATGGTGCCAAAGTGGTGATTGCTGATGTTGAGGATACTCTCGGAACTCTGCTGGCAAACTCGCTAGCCCCTTCAGTTTCCTTCGTTCATTGTGATGTTCGCTCAGAAGAAGACATTGAGAACTTGGTGAACTCCACAGTTTCTCACTACGGCAAGCTAGATGTTCTCTTCAACAATGCCGGGGTGCTCGGAAATCAATCGAAGAACAAGAGCATTGTCAATTTCGATGCTGAGGAATTCGATCGTGTCATGCATGTGAATGTTAGAGGCGTGGCGCTAGGAATTAAGCACGCGGCCAGAGTGATGATTCCTAGAGGAGCTGGGTGTATTATTTCCACAGCCAGCGTAGCTGGTGTGCTGGGAGGGCTCGGCCCTCATGCTTACACAGCTTCAAAGCATGCCATTGTTGGGCTCACCAAGAACACAGCGTGTGAGCTCGGCAGGCATGGGATTCGAGTAAATTGCATTTCTCCATTTGGGGTGGCTACATCTATGCTTGTTAATGCTTGGAGAAGTGGCGATGAAGAGGAAGATTGCTTGAATTTCGGATTGCCTGGTGAGAAGGAGGTGGAGAAGATGGAAGGCTTTGTTAGAGGGCTGGCTAACCTTAAAGGTCCAACTCTTAGGGCTAGAGATATAGCCGAGGCTGCTCTCTATCTAGCTAGTGATGAATCCAAGTATGTTAGTGGCCATAATCTTGTCGTCGATGGTGGAATTACCACTTCAAGAAATTGTGTTGGCCTGTAATACTCGGACAATCAGTTTCATTGGTTGACAAAGCCTTGCTTGTAAAATTTCTATCCAATCAATTAATTATTTTCAAAAATCTCGATACATAAGCCTTGCTTGACTTTTTTTACAATGTTTTTAATAAACCTAAAAAATATAAAATAAAATACGAATACTTAGGGTCTCTTTGGTATTGCAACTACTGTTTTGGTTGAGATTTAAAAAAAAAATAAAAACAGTTTCATGATAAACATTTTTAGTTTCGGTTCATAACATAAATTAACGTGTTTGGTTAAAACTGTTGTTGAGTTTAAAGTTTCAATGAAAAACGGTTTCGTGCGTTTTGTTATTATATTTTTCATATTGCTATTAATTTGTGATATTACTTTAAATGACATATACACATATTTATAAAGCCATTGTTTTAGCATTAAATCATAGAATTCTTGAATAATAAATAAATAAATAAAGTGTAGACATTATGTCATAGCTAGATTGATAAATATATGCAGAATTGTTGACCAAAACATAGCCGGGCCTTAAACTTGGAAAGTGTAGAGAGAGAAATGGGACACACACATATATAAATCAATTGTGAAGGAGCAAAGAGTAATGCTAAAACAATGGCGTGAAAAAACAGAGAGATAAGAAATGGACAATTGTGTTGTGTTGTTGGCACTGCTGAATAGTAAATGCTACGACAATCTTGACGACCAGTAAATTTTGTGATGAGAATAATAAAATCTCAGGGTGATATGCAATAAAAAAAATAGACAATAGCTGTTTTTTTTAACCGGTGGTTGAATGCATAAAATTTATGGGCTCCACACAAATAGTTTAGTGTTTTTCTACATAACCAAACACTATTTCACTAGCTTTTTCTCAAACTTAGTTTGTACTACAAAAACAAACATCCACTTAGCCTCACACATATTTTTCTTATAGCCTACATTTTTCAACGTGGGATGAGTATATATATATATATAACCTACATCCACATGAAATATTTCTTAAATTTTCAATGTAGGACAACTATATGTCGCTGACATTAGCGTAAAATGTTTCTTTAACTTTTTGATGCAAGATAACTATATATATAAGCTACACTCACATGAAATGTTTTTTTTTAAAAAAAAACTTTTTAATGCAAGATAGCTATATATATATAGTTCATACTCACATGAAGTATTTCCTAACTTTTCGATGTGAGATAACTATATATTATCTACATCTACATGAATTGTTTCTCAACTTTTCCATGTGGGACAACTATAAATAATTTACATCCACAACAATAACTTTCCTAACTTCTCAATGTAAAATGTTAAAATCTCAAATATATATTTTAAAATGGTAGTAAGAACGACTACCAGCCATGTTCTTGGAGATGCGATGTGCAATATCGCACCGTTGAGTAATAAACCCGTGAGGTAGCAATCTAGAGCCCATTTCCCCCCGTCTTGCTCGTTTTTCCAGTGCGTTTGGCAGAGGTCACACCTTAAACGAGGGCTGCTTAAGCCAACGAAAAGTTTCTAACTTTAACAAGACACGATGATGATCTCATAGCATGAAAAATGCCTTGCTTGACAATGAAATGTTATTTTGGAATATTGATAAAACAAATAATCTAAGTATACTAGTCCTTGTTTAATTAAAACATTGATGCGACATAACGTGAAAAAGGGAGAGTTATAAAGTTACTATCGTATCTTATTATATAAGATTTATTTTCATTCATTGAATTTAGATTTTACTTGGGAGTGTAATAACCTTTGCTTTTCAGTGGCTTTTTAAAATATATTTCTCTTGAAAAAAATATTACTATGATATTTTTGCAAGTATTTTTTGATATGTTAATATGAAAAATAAAATAAAATACTGTTTTGATGTATTTTAAACAAAAAATATTTTAAAAAAAACATACTCTATAATATTAAACATGCATTTAATATAAAAATATTTAACTAGATTTGTTTTTATTCACAAATTAAAAGGAGAGCTTATAATTCATATTCTTTCAGGAGAGGAGGTGATATGAATATTAATAATTAATTTCAGGATTTATAATTATACAATATACTAAAAGAGCTCATGGTCCGGTTATTGTAGCATGTGAGACAATTTACTGTGGATTACAATAGTATTGTTCATTTTTCGGGTTGATCGGGTCGGGTCAGTTTGGTTTGGTTTGGTTCACAATATTTCTAATATTTATATAGGTTTGCACACAAAGAAACAATAAACTGCATGTGGCTCACTGGATAACAAATGGTTTGTGTAAGGAGGAGTGTTGTAATTTTTTTTTCATTTGTTTTGCTTATATTTTTTTTTCATTTTTTGATTTTTTTTGCTTATGATTATTTTTTATTTTTATTTATTTATTTATTTTGACTTCAATTTTTTTTATTATATTTTTTTTTACTTTTTTTTTGTTAAAGTAATTGACTATTTTTTTATTTGATTGAATTTTTTATTATTATTAACGCAATAAAATAATAATTTTAGCTTTTTTCTTGCTTTTTTTTTTATATTTTTGATTTTTTAGCAGTAATAATACTATTTTTTATTGTTTTAGCAGTAATAATAATAATATTTTTAGATATTAAGGCTTTGATATTCCTGTTGTTATAATATAGTGTGTTGATATATTTCATTATATTAAACCTCGCATGTATAGATGTTATACTTTATTTGATTTTTTCAATTTTTCTATTTGATTAAAATTAATAATATATTTGGTTTTGTTTTCAGCCCTTATACTTTTGATTTTTTATTTTAATTTTTTATAGTTCTTTAATAGTTCCTATTTTTATCTATATTTATATACATGTGTCTTTAGTTTTGGTTTTTAATTTTTATTATTTTCTCTTTTATTGAGATAGTATTTTTTTTCCAAAAAAATTGTTCTTAAATTTTAATTTGTGTTTATCATCATTTGAAAATTAATATTTCTTACTTGTTTTCCTTTGTTTTTACTTTTGGTTTTTTTATTAGTTTTTTTATTTTAACATCAAATGATTTTTTTAGCTAATGATTTTTATTTTTATTTTATTTGCTCTTTTGTTAAAGTTGTTGGGCTTTTTTCTTCTTTTATTGAATTTATTTTCCCATTATTCATGTAATAATAATAATAATAATTTTAGTTTTTTTGCTTCCTCTTTTATTAATGTTTTTGAGTTTTTTTTCTTGGAACAATTTAATATTTTTTATTATTTTAGCAATAATAGTAATGATTTTTTTCTTATGTTAAGCCTTCGATGTTGTTGTTGTTGTTATAATAGGATGTGTTGATGTGTTTTATTAAACATTCAAATCTTGCATGTATAGATATTTTATTTTATTTTTGAACTAGAAAAATATATTAATTATTTCAATCTCAATAATTATAAAAATTATTTACTCAGCCAGCAACGTAATGCGGATAATTGACTAGTATTAATTAAAATATATACAAACCGGCTTGAATAGCAGCCAATCGAGATCGCATCACATCAATTTTCTACATCTTTGAAAAATTAGAGCTGTTTGGTAGATGGAGGAGCTAGTTTGCGAAGGTGTTGACCGAGCATTCTCGTTATGTTATTTTACTCCTATTTTTTGTGAGGGTTTGGTCATGGTATCCTTTACTTTTATTCAGCGAAAGATACTCTGGTTGGTCCTTTTTTAATATAAAAAAATAATTTTGATTGCAAATAAAAAAAACAAATACCACCTTTTTCTTAAATAAAAAAAAAACTTCTCAAGTGCTTCTATTCTAAACACGCATGTTATCGTTCAGAGCCGGCTTTTGAACAGTTTGCGACTTGGAAAAGGGGGTCAAAGACAGCTCAAGAACCCTTTACTTCAACGTTATAATGAGCCTTTTAGACTTCTAAACGCAGTTCAAACTTTCGGCTCACCTTTTGGTGACATATAAAAATATTTATTTATTTATTTTTATATTAAATTATTTTTTTAAAATTAAAAACATTGTTTTGATATATTTTTATATAAAAAATATTTCAAAAATAATTTCAACTACAGTATATAATGCAAATCCCATTTCAGGTCGGTCCCTAGCATCTCTATTTTTTTTTTAAAAAAAAAGTAGTCAAAGATCAAACGTTACCATAGCGTATGATTTGAAAACTGTTTGGCTCTTCATGTGCACGCTCCTAGCTCTAGCTCTAGCCCTAGAATTATAAATTTGTGGTCAATTATATTTGGCACCGAAGGGCATTTCGAGGTACCACACTACTTGAGTCCAACTACCCTTGAAAAATTGAAATAAATAGGAAATTAAACTTTATTCGGGACAAGGTTCAATGTTAATATTTGATTTCATTTTTTTAAAAAGCCCGGTTGATTCTCTCTCTCCAAAAATAAAATTGATTGATGTTTTTTAACCTAATCACACTGAGGACTTGTTTGGCACAGCTGTTGCTGTTGTGGTTGAGGTTGAAAAAAACCAAGTTTATGAAAAACGTTTTTAACTGCGGTTCGTAACTGAAATTTATATTTGGTTAAAACTGTGGTTGAGGTTGAGTTTAATGAAAATCAGTTTCGAGTGTTTGGTTACCATGTTTTTCATATTGCTGTCAACTTTTGAAATTACTTTAAAGAACACACATATTTTTTAAATATTGTAGATGTAATTATCATAATAATAAAATATAATTAATAATTCAAGTAAATTACACACTCATTTTTACTCTTCCATCAAATTACTTGCAATTCCATCATTAACTCTAGTTGTTCATTACACTTGAGTAATTTATCCAATTATTATATAATTATTAAAATTAATATAACTAAGAGTGATTTTAATAATAAAAAAAACCTTATTCTGTTAGAAGAGAATAAAAATTAAGTCCTAAAAAAATAAAATGATCACAAATTAAAAAGTATTTTTTAAAAATAAAGCGATTCTACCATGAAATGACTCATGAACTATCTATCCAATTTTTCTTAACCCAGAGTATGTGATATAAATTGAGGTTGCTAGGTTGCGTGGCAGCCATGCAAATATGAGACGAGAGATGAGGGAGACGAGAGGCAGATGGAGATGAGAGATGATGGAGATGTGAGGGATTCAGAGAGGGATTATGTTGCGGCGTGAATTGTGTTTTTTTGTGGGACCCACAATCAAAAACTGGGGTCCTGTTTGGTAAAGAAATTATTGGAGCCGTGATTCAACACAAACGCAAGATGAACCGCGACTCCAAACACCCACTAAGAGGCTGTTTGGCCACGATTTCATGTCTTTTTTTCATTTTAAATGAATATGTTTTAGTAGTTTTGGATTATTTTGATGTACTGATGTTAAAAATAACTTTTAAAAATAAAAAAAATATTATATTGATGCATTTAGACACGGAAAATACTTTTTTAACTGTAGGTCAAATGAGATTTTAATGGGACATTTAAATTTTATTCTTCCTCTATTTTTTTTTTTTTTATAAAACACAAATCAACTATTCGAGCCAATCAATGTCTTATAGCAATAGTTTACGCACGTATTTTCTTGAATGTTTAAATTTTGGCTAGCCTTAGAAACCTACCAAGAAAATTGTTAATTGATACAAATTTCAGTCAATTCTACATTAATTAAACAGTGAAAGCACAATTTAGAAGCCCCCCCGTCAACTTTTGCGGCACCTATGTATATGGAATGTTTTATTGGGTACATCAGGATCAGCAGTGAAGCCTGTCTTTACGACACCCACCCGGATTTTTTTTATCTGTAATTTTAAATTAATTCATTCACTTCCAAATCAAACGAGTCTAATACGATTCCACGAAATATAATTAATTAGAAATTAACAAGATCTAATTCTTGGAGATTTATTGAATTGTAGAATCAATGAATCTAGAATAGTCAATTAAAAAAAAAACTAATTCAAGTTTTATAACAATTAATTGCTGATAATTTATTGAATTGCATAAATAATAAATTTCAGATTTATTACATAAAAAACTAACTCAAAATTAATTAGAATTAAATTTTGATAAGTTATTGAATTGCATAAATAATAAATTTCAGATTTATTACATAAAAAAACTAACTCAAAATTAATTAGAATTAACTATTGATAATTCATTGAATTGCATGAACAACGAATCTGACACTCAATAGAAAAAAAATAATTCAGAATTAATTCTTAAATGTTTATTAAATTTTAAAAATCAATGATATAGCCGTTGATTTCACATTTACCATGAATGGTTTTAAATATTATATAAATATCATTTTAAAATTATTTTTTCTAATTAATTGACCAATATAAATATAATTTTCTTCATGATAAAATTGGAACAATACCAATCCATCAAATGTCATGGAAATTCTTATTTTAATAAGACATTTGGAGCATGCAAGCATTTTATATTAGATTTATTGGTTGACATCTTCGTGGTAGACTTTATCATTTATTTATTATTTTTCAAAATTAGTTAGTCATTCATATAAAGATATACACATAACCTTTAACTATATTGCTTTACATAAACACATTTATCAATCTTTTTAATTTTAAATAAATTTGACAACAGAAATTGATCAAACTTTCCATGTGATGGTTTAAGTGTTTGTTTCAAAATGTATAATAACTTGGCAAACTTATAAACTTTCTTTTCTTTCCTTTTTAAAATACCCCTTTGATTATTCCATATAGACCTATTCATTAAGATATCATTTAAGAAAGTAATTTTTATATATATTTGATACATTTCAAGTTTACTAATAAATATCATAACTATTAATATTTGTACAAAAATATTTTTGACGCGAGTGAATATGTGTCAAATTAATCTACACCTTCATGTTAATTTAAATCCATTGACAACAAGTTTTGATTTATATTTCTCAATAGTTCCATTAGTTCCATTAATCTTTATCTTGTCAAAACTACAAATCTTAGCAATTTTGATTATGTTTTTATCTTGTCTTAGAGCTTAAATGTGTGTTAAACTCAAATCCATAGCTTTCTTTGTGTTATTCTCGATTTAATTTCATTATGTTTTATCTTATATTCTACCTTGTAAAAACTTTATCCAATCTTAGACCGATCGCTCCCTCTTCACATGCTTTCAGGGTTAGTTTTTTGCTCTTTCTGTTTAATAGCGTGATTGAGATTGCTTTTTAAAATGTTTTTTTTGTTCATAAATGCATCAGAATAATTTTTGATATTATCATATCAAAATGATCTAAAAAAATAATATATTTTTTTTATTATCTTTAAGTAAATATAATTAAAAAAAACTAGCATATATGACCATTTTACCATTATCTTCTTCATCTTCTCTCATTCCTTTTCATTCTCTCTCTAACACATACACACATTTATTCCTTTTGCTTTTGTCATAGGTATGTATTCCTTCCTCTTCTATTCTTCTTTTCTCTTCTTCTTTTCTTAATATTTTTTAGTAAATAACATTATTTTTTTTGATTTTTTACTTCTAATTTATTCCTCTTTTCCCCTTTAAGCTTCACTACAACAAATTTAAAGTAATATCTCTCTCTCTTTTTTCCTCTTTTGTTAAGTGTTATTTTGTCTTTCTTTTGTTCTTAATGGTATTGAGATTATTGCATTAATTTTACATAGTTGATTTTTCTTATTAATGAGTTTGGTGTGGGATTATTGCATTATTTTTAATTATATTTTCTTGTGCTAATTCATTATTAACAAATGATTTTTATGCTATTAATGATCCTTTCTATGTTATTCACATTATTTTTTAATTTACTTTTATATTATTGATGGATCATTAAATTATAATTTTTATGTTATTGTTTTTTGTGGTATTATTTGAATTATTTTTGCTAATAATATGAATTGCTAAGTTTTTAGAATAGTTTTGTAAATTTAGAATGGTTTTTTCTCAGTTTAGGATTCATTTAAAAAACATTTTAACATAAAAATAAAAATATTCAAAATTAAATTATGCAAAAGTGTTTGAGAAAAATGAATACTATAAACTAGTTTGTGACATATATAATGTGTATTTGCAGGTTTGTACATATTAGGTGGTCTTTTATAAAGGAAAGGTGTTATAAATTATTGTTTTTAATATATTTGAATTTGTGTAGATGTCTAGAGAAAATCCATTGCATGTTGTTATGACCGGATTGCTGCTAGCTCTCCTAGCAAGGATTATGAGGACAAGAAGTTTTTAGGCATATGCATTGATTCATAAGGCAGGGTAGTTGAGTGTGATAAAGTCAAAGGGATGTTCCTTCACAATGAGATCTAATTACCAGTAAATATTGGACCTAATGGAAGGATGACCTTTCAATATAGGTTTTTGTTTTTCATGATTAAATCTATTCAACAAGTTTTTAGAAATTATTTTATTTAGCAAATAAAATTTCAGGTTTAGAAATATTTAATCTGCAAGAACTATAACAATGATTTTTAAATCATTGATGGAGATTCCATTGTATCAATAGAGATCGCGAGTCAATACATGATTTCCAAGGTTTAAGGTTAAAATGAACTTATTTTTTTTATTATGTTAATCTATTTACTTTATCAATAAATTTTCCTTTTCTAAATTTTTCTACGAGGAAATATTTGATTGAAAGGATGTTAATGATGATGTTGCGAGAATGGTGTAGGAGAATCACATTGTAAATAGGTAATTTCAGTGATGTTTATAATTCTCAATTACTAATAAATAATTCATTTGTGTTGTATAGGTTGTGTGATTTTTGGGTATGAGGCGCAAAAAATATGAAAAACATATGCGCGAGTAAGAGAGAGCTTCCAGACTAGAAGAACATGACAGTCTAAAAGGAATTCAGGCTGTCATACATCTCTGATGTAATATGAGAGGAATTCATTGAGCATGTGACGCCCAAGCATTTCATAAGATGCTTAAATTTTGGTGCATTACTACACACACCAATGACTCCATGCCATTTTTTTGTGCATGCAAAACAGATGGTAAATGTTTTTTTTTAATTAAATCATTTTTTGTTTATAATTTTTTTTTCTTAAAATTTGTAATTGACATTTTTTATAGACTATGACTCTTGGACTCAATCTATTACCAATGAAGTTTTTTTTTTGGGATGCATGTGCAGAGTAAGACCGCCAAAAAAAGAGTGCAACAAAAGTTTGTGGATAGTTGCACTAATTGATTCGTGGTATGTTGGTATTTTTTGTTTTTTTCTTAAGTATTGTTTCAATTGATTTTTTCTTACATTTTTTTTATTTTTTTATTATAAGAATCATTTAATAGTCGGTTGAAGGAGAAATACGAGGACATTCCTTCAACTCATTAAAATTTCAAACCAGATGCGTGGTTGAAGACAAGATTGTCCAGTGGGCCTGATAAAAAATGGGTATATAGACTTTAACATTGTAGCTAAAAATTTATAAACATTTGGGGAGCCTTTCAAATTGATTTTGTTCATGCAAACTCTGAAGTTCTAATAGGCTTTAATTGAGAAACTGCATGATAAGATAGTCGAACTTTGTGCTGAGATGACCTAATTGAACAGAATGCTTATGCAAATACAATTATATTGGGGTGATCCACGTGCTCTTCTTTCCACGTCCCGCAGTTCTGACCAACCTCCTCCTTCACCGTTACTCTATTTTAGATTTATTATAATTGAATTTTGAATATTCAAATTTAGTAACTTGTAACAAACATTTCATTTTAATTTAATTTAAAATATATTATTATTTTAAATTTATTTTCATATTATTAAAATTATTTTTTAATTTTTTTTTTAAAAGTTAAAATATTAGTGATGGAATTACAAATAGAAATATCTGCTAGTATTTTCCAGATAGTTTGATAGTAATTACTATTATCACTGACAAAATATACCAACGGAATTACCAATAAAATATACCGATGGAATGTATCGACAAAATATCATGTTGGTGATTCCGTTTGTATATATAATTCAAAGGAAATAACTGAAAGAATAGAAATCACCAACGAGAGTTTTACCGACGACATGTGTCTGTTTGTGTGATCGTCGGGAAAATAATTATCGTTGTAAATTACATGAAATTACAGATAAATATTTCTATCAATTAAATTTTTTATTCTGTTAGTGTTTCTCAAATATATTTACATGATCTTGGTGTACAACATTCACAACCTATGCTATTATATTATGATAACCAAATATTTCTCAGATCCTGTTTTTGAGGAAGATACAAAACATACATAAAATTATTGTCATGTTGTTTGTGAAATTTACTGGCCAACCTCATTTTCATCTAGGATTTTCCGACCCGCATTCAACTTACAAATATCTTCACTAAAGCTTTGAAATGTAAACCATTCCAAGCATTATCATTTGAGTTGGGTATTGCAAATCTTTAGCATCGGAAGCTGAATATTCAGATATTATTTTTGGGATCTTGTTCCTTTCTCATGAATTATATAACTGTTATGGATACAGAAAAGAATTCTTAACCCTCACACACCATTACCATGAATAGTTTTAGAAAATACATACAAACATCACGTCAAAAACATCTTTTAAACAAAATTTAGGAGGAGAAGCTGAGTATTTCCCATCTCCAAGAAGTGTGAAGACTTTTTATTATCTACTTTCAATGATTGCACAAACATATAGATTATCTAACTTTCTTTTTTTCCTCTTAAGAAACAGTCTTTCTGAAATTTGAATATATTTTCTAGCATGTTTTCTTTATTCAATGCAGGGGTTTGATTATTTAGCATCTGAATATTCAATTCTTTCGTAAGCTCCATCGCTTACAAAAAGAAAATTAGTTTTTGGAAATTGAAGTTTTTGATTAGAGAGTCATTGACATTATTGGCTGCCAAACATTGGTTTTCTATAAGATTTGGTTACCTTCACAAGAAGTCATTTGCGATAGTCATTTTAAGTTTCAACTGTTAAGAAATTATATTATTTAAAAATTTAAATTATAGGAGATCTTGTGCAAGATAAATGATTGCAATGATTACAAACAATTGACAAATTGTGCAAAAGATGAAGATGAAATCACAGGGACAATGTTTTATGCTTGTCATGCAACAAGTATAAAGAACAAGGATAAATGGTTTATGGATAGTGCTTGTAGTAACCATATGACTTCATAAGAATCAAAATTGATAAATATTGACAAAACAATAACATGCAAGGTGAAGATGGGCTTAGGATATCTTGTGCAAGCTGCATGAAAGTGTACTCTTGTGGTGGATACAAAAAGAGGTGTAAGGCACATAAAAGAAGTATGCTAGTACCTGGATTAGATGAAAATTTGCTAAGTGTAGGGCAGATGATGGAGCATGGCTAATACATTCTATCTGGAGGAAACATAGATATAATATTTGATGATGAAACACTCACAAATATTATAGCAAAGGTGATAATGAGAGGAAATATATGCTTTCCTCTCACACTGGAATCCATGGCACCAGTAACAAGAAAAACATCAATAGATAAAGGTTCTTGGATATGGTATAAAAGATTTAGACATTTGAACTTTGATAGCATGAAGAAAATGCAGCAAATGGATATGGTTGCAGATTTGCCTACCTAACTAATGTGAATGATGTGAGTGAAGGATGTGTGTTAGGCAAACATGCAAGGCAATCATTTGACAAAGAAGGAAGTTGGACAGCCTGTTAGCCATTAGAATTGGTTCACACAGGCCTATCTGGACCTATGCAAAGTGAATCAAATGGAGGGAATGGAGAGTTTATCCCTTCACAGTTGATGGTCAAAGACAAAAATGATGAAACACAAATTGAAAGAACTTAATTGAACACTAGTGAATCTTGTATGTCCGAAATTAAAGAAAACTGAGGAAATAATGAAGACAAGTAGTACAAGCTCAGAAGTTGATGCATTAACTATAGTAAAACTTAAAACATTGGAGGATATATATGCAAGGTGCAACTTGAGCATAACAGAACCTGAAAGCTACACAGAAGCAACTGAAAATGTAGCTTGGCAGGATGATATGAAAGTAGAGCTAGACATGATTAAGAAGAACAACACTTGGGAGTTGGTGAATAGGCCTACTGACAAACCAGGGGTCAAATGGGTGTTCAAGAAAAAGCTGAACCTAGATTACAGTTGAAAGTTGGAGAGAAACCAATAAGTAGCTTAGGAGAGGCTGATGAACACTAAGCTACTCATTTGTTTCACTTAAGCTAGTAGAAGACAGTTCTTGTACTGTCAACACAAAAGTGAAGAATAAGGCAGACGGTGAACTGTCATTACAAAGAAGAAGAGCCAATGCATGTATAAACTTAACTTACATTGATTGTTTGTTAATTCAGTTGTAACAATCTAAGAAGAGAAGTATAAATTGACTTGTCTAGATAGCTAGTTACAGAGCATGTGAAATGCATGATTGCTCAAACTATATAAGTGAAGCATCGTATCAAACATAGACAAGGCAATATACTAAAAAACATATTCTTATGTTTTCTCTACATTTTTGCATTCCCAGCTTTTACAAAGCCTTTCTCTCACAAACAATTCATCTGCAAAATAGAACAAATCAAATCAACAGTTAATCAAACAAAGTTTAACATGGTATCAGATTCTTGTTGACCCAGCGATCACGAGTTCGAATCTCACCACCCCCATTCTATTTCATAAAAACCAAGCATAAGGTGATGTGGGCTTGTGCAAGTTTCAAGCCCAAAGGGATTTCACTTGAGTGAGTGTGTTAGAGAATAATATAAATCATATTATGGGGCCTCACTTACAAGCTTAAGCTTTTAGGTGAGATGGTTTCTTAACATTAAATATCTTGAGGTCTGGCTTTTCTGGTAAGATCCAGCAGAGATCTTAGAGCATTCTATTTTTGATCTTGGAGTAAAGTCTTTGAAGCTCAGAACCTGGTCAACAACATTGATGCTTCTGGAAGCACAAACAAGTAAAGAAAGAGTATTTGGTTATCTCACAGGAAACTCAAGTCTTAGTTTTTTTTCTAAAAATAAGTTTCATGTCTCCAAGAGGTTTACAAGTCTTTAAAAAGAAAAATCAACCACAAGTTTTAGGGACACCATCTACATTCAATTCTCTTACTAAACTGAACTATCTAGACCTTTCTTGTAACCCTTTTACTTTTACAACCTTCTTCAAGTTTCCCATCTATCGCGCTTTCTTTCAACAATTTCAGTTCTGTAATCTAGCTGAGGTCGATTTTGTAGACTTGACTCAGCTCACCGTCTTGTTGCTTAATGGAAATCAATTAACTGGTCAAGTTTTGTCTTGGATAGGAAACCAAACCCAATGAATGAGACTATAGGCTTCAAACCCTACGCGGTCTGATTCTTGATTCTATTTATAGGCATCAAAATCTTGAAAAACTTGACCTAGATCCAAATTTCTTTGGTGTTATTTTGATATTGGACCGTCTTCTAAAGTCTAGAAACCTTATTTCCCTTCAATTACCTGTTTCTGCTTGATAGCCATAATTCTACCATTCCTCTGTCAAAATTTTCATTGTTGAGGTTTTCTGCATGAAATTTAGGTGAATTCCCAATTTCTTGCGTGATCAAAACCACATGAAGCTTTTAGATCTTCAAGATAACAAACTTAGGGACACACCCAAGTGGTTTATAAACAAAATTAAGTACCACAACACTCCAGGCTCTATCTACCTTCTGGTAGGATTTACGAGATCCTTCGATATTCTTGCATGGAATAATCTATGATCAATGCATCTTTATTCGACCAAGCTCAAGGGATCCCTTCCAATTCTATCACGAGGATCCTTCGATGTTCTTGCATGGAATAATCTATGATCAATGCATCTTTATTCGACCAAGCTCAAGGGATCCCTTCCAATTCTACCACGAGCAATATTTTGAAGTAAAGTCTGGAACAACAAATTAAGGGTGATATTCCTTAAAAATTCACATGTGGCTACTCATTAAGGGTCGTTGATTTCAGTTATAACAAATTGGAGGGGAAGATAGCAAAATCTTAGCCAATTTTACAGAGCTAGAGATTCAGAGTATTCCAGAATATATATTCGAACATTCCCCCTCAATCTCATGCTTTGATAAACCAAGCATGAGATTGCAGCAATGGAAACAAAACACATGAGTACTAAAATCACTATGTAAAAGAAAGATAAGTTTGAATACGATCGAGAAGAAAAAGAAAAATACTCAAATGGAAAAGAAGATAGAAAAGAGATAAGACATTTCATTTGTCTATTTATTGATAGAAATTTCCTTTGTCTACTTCAGTTTTTATGAAGTTTTTCCTTTTTCTATTTTAGTTTTTCTGAAGTTTTTCATCTTTGAGAAGAGAGGGATGAGAAGAAAGAAATGAGAGGTAAGAGAGGTGATAGAATGGGTTTGAATTTCATTTATCTACTTTAGTTTTTTTTCTGAAGTTTTTCATTTGGCTACTTCATTTTTTATGAAGTTTTTCCTTTACCGATGAATTTCTTAATCTGTATAAGAATTTATTTTGTAATTTTCAATGATACTGATTTCTTCTTCTTGTTGTTTTTTTCCAACAAAACGACACCGTACAATAAACCTTATAATAACAACGCATAGAAATAAAAGAAAAGAAAGGCATAAAGGAAAACAAAAAAAAATCCTAGCTCGTCGCCGCTTAAGCATTTTGAGGAGTGCCCGCATCCACTCTTCGTTATCAGAGATGGCCAAGTCAAAGAATCACACAGTACATAACAAATCCCACAAAGCTCACCAAAATGGCATCAAGAAACCCAAGAGGCATCGCCACACCTCCACGAAAGGGATGGACCCCAAGTTTTTGAGGAGTACCTCGCACACCATCATATATGTAAATCTTAATTTCTGAATACCATTTCATCATCTTCTTAATGCCGTTTCAGTGAAAATCCAGCAGATCTGATAATAGAATAGTAAAGGAAATGGTAGGGGAGTTGATTTTGAGGAGTGCAAAAGAAAAGATGTAGACCTGCTAAGAGGAATCAAGTGTTGGAGAATCTGGCGGTGGATGACCCAACACGCCTCCCACACCTACAAACATTCTTTGCAACCTATCCATACCTGATATTTTCTACTTTGCTTTTCCTGCTGATTATTCTCTCCAGCCAGACAAATTATTCTTGAGAGCTTTACTTTGTGAGCAAGACAGAGGCTGCTCACTTTGCGACGAGACTGCCAACCATCGATTCTTTTTTTTGAGACAATGTGGATGTTGTGATTGAGATGAATTTTGGCTGAGTGTATGGATTATGTGCCAACTGCAACAATCTCTTATGCATAATAACATCCTCTGCTCTTCGCATTCACATCCATTTTATATCGAGTAAGAAGTCTACAAAAATGAGTCCAGAGTTCGTCTTCAAAGCCAAGAAGACTCGCATCTTTATCATTCAATTCTTTAAGTCGGCAGAGAACTTTATTAAAAACATCTAGCGTTAGCCTCTGGTTTCGATCCACTGATCTACTGTTGTAACTCTCTGTGTCTCCCATTCAAAATAAAGGTTTCTTCAAGATGTGTTTCATAAGCTGAAGAATTGAAATGGTGAGTGATGACACTTTCTTCGCTGCTTCTTCATAGTGTTTTTCACTCTGCTGCTGCTTTGTTTGAACTTTTTTTTGGATGATCCATTGAAGGATCAGATTGCGGAAGCTTGGATCAATGCACTAGCATAGTAGCTCTGATACCTTGTTAGGATCAAAATATTGAAGAAGAATTCACATAGAGGGGGAGAGAGAGAGAGAGAGAGGAGAATTTGAATTTTGTATATTGATTGTTATTCTCTAACACATATAGTGTGTTACAACAATATATCTCATATTTATACTCTAACAAATTTTACCGAGCTAGAGATTCTAAGTGCATGTTTGGCATTGTGGTGCAATCCACGATTGCTAGATCGCACCACAATTTGCCATTTGGATAGCAAAAAAAAACAGTTTTATCGTGTGGGACCCACACCAAATTCTGTCCAAAACGCCGATTCATGGAAAGCTGCAAATTGATGTTTTTTTATCTGCGATTCGTGCTTATTGAAACGATGATACAAATCCATTTTACATGCAAAACTGTGAGAATCCATGTTCGATAATTAAAAAAATTGTCCTGGACAAATCCATGTTCGATAATTAAAAAAAACTAGTATTTTGCATGTTAATCGATCTGTGCATGACTCTCTTTGTCTCTCTCTCGCTCTCTCTACCCAAAACAGAACAACCAACGACATTGAGAGCTTTCATCGTTGACTCCGGCCACCACAGGCCACCATTTATGATGAAACCACCACAGGAAGAACCACCTCGGCCTCCTCTACCCGCAGGTATTCTCCGTTGAAGCTCTCGTCATGGTCGGTGAACAGTACCGTCACCTTCATCGTTGACTCCAGTCACCATAGGCCACCATTTACGATGAAACCACCACAGGTAGAACCACCTCGACCTCCTCTACCCTTAGGTATCCTCCGTTGAAGCTCTCTTCGTGGTCGGTGAACAGTAACGCCAACTTTATTGTTGACTCCGACCACCACAGGCCACCATTTACGATGAAACCACCACAGAAAGAACCACCTCGACCTCCTCTACCTGTAGGTATCCTCCGTTGAAGCTCTCGTCGTGGTCGATGAACAGTACCACCACCTTCCAACGCTGCCTCCGGCCACCACAAGCCACCATTTCAGACGTCACCACCACAGGAAGAACCACCTCAGCCTCCTCTACCCGTCGGTATCTTCCGTTGAAGCTATCTTGGTGGTCGGTCGAAAGCTAATGTGCACGTGAAATATTTCACTTGCACAGGTGCGCTGCACTGTCACGTGAAGAAGACATGCACAGTGCAGCGCACCGTTTCCCTTCTTCGCGTGATTGAAACTGGACTTGGGTTGGGTTGGACTCGACCCAACCCAATTCCAGCAAAGTTGGGCTTAGGCCAAATTTGTTTTGGCTGCCCATCGGCCCAACCCGTTTTTTATATATTTAAAAAAAAAGTGTAGATACAGATCAGTCCTAATGGAAGGGAAATATTTGTTCGTGATGAAATTACAAGTAGTTTGATGGGAGAATAAAATATAATATTTGTTTTTTCATGAATTATTAATGACATTATATTATTATAATTATTAAATTTACAATATTTAAAAAATTGATATATATATATATATATATACACACACACATACATACCCTTTAAATTAATTTCACAACTTAAAAGCAATATGCAAAGTTTGGTAACCAAATACCCAAAACTGCTTTTTTTACAACCTCCATCTCAATCACAGTTTTAACCAAACACTTCACTGCTTATTTTGAACCACAGTAAAAGTGTTTTTTTAAAAAATATTTTTTTTTCCAACCTCAATCGCAAAAGAAAAAGCAATGCCAAACACACCCTAAGTTTTGAATAAAATAAGATAAATGATGTCGTTCCATCTTGGTCGGGTATTCTTTTTGGTGTTTTAAGTTAAGCCTAGAAAAGGCATAACAGTAGACCACATGGGTGTTGGGTCTCCAAAAATTCTAAAATTATCAATTGAACCCGAATAAAATTCAAGAATTTCATTTTTCATCGATTAAGCCCTTAATAAAAATTAATTTGATCAATTTAAGGCATCATTAAGTCTTTGCACTTAATTAAATTCTTCAATTGGACTCTAAATTAATTCTCAAACATAATAATATTTTGAATTAGCCCATGATTAAATCAAATTGGCCTATAAAAAATATAATTATGATTTTTGACTTAATTTTTACCTCGAATTTGTATTTTGTCTCATTTTTTGGAACAAAAGATATACAATTAGACTCTTGAAAAGAACCAAAATTTGCACATTGATTTTTCTAACCATGCCGGCCCCTTTTATTTTATTTTTGTTATTTTTGGTAGATTTTGGGGAGTGACCCAAAAATCGGGTTATGACAGTTGCCCCTCTCTTTACAATGTTTACGACCAAAGTCTTGTAAAAGACTTTAGATAGTAAACGTTGTAAAGAAAAAGAAAAGTGGATTTACCAGACCAAGAAATGGTTGATTCATCCAGAAATGAGAATGGTGGAGATGATGGAATGGAAGATAGGACTAGAAAGCAGGCTATATAGGATCTATGGTTGAGGGTTGGAAAACGCATTGTTTGAGTTGGTTATTTATAGCTGAAAAACACACTCAAACGAGAAAGAGGAGGATAGGGATGAAAACGCACTATCTTAATTGGTGGTTTGAAAACACATGAGAAGGAAGAAAAATAGGGTTGGAAAATGCGCTATTTTAGCTTATGGTTAAGGGTTGGAAAACACACTCGAAGATGAAGAGCAAAATAGGGCTGGAGAACAACTATTTTAATTGATGATGAGAGTTGGAAAACTCACTCGAAGATGAAGGGAAAAATAGGGCTGGAAAGCACATTATCTTAGTTGATGACGATGGTTGGAAGACGCACTCGAAGATGAAAGAGAAATAGGGTTGGAAAGCCACTATTTTAATTGATGACGAGGGTTGGAAAACTCACTCGAAGATGAAGGGATTATAGGACTGGAAAGCACACTATTTCAGTTGATGACGAGGGCTGGAAAACTCACTCGAAGATGAAGGGAAAAATAGGGCTGGAAAGCACACTATTTCAATTGATGATCGAGGGTTAGAAAACTCACTCAAAAATGAATGGAGAATAGGGCTAGAAAGCACACTATTTTAATTTTTTGATCGAGGGCTGGAAAACCCACTCGAAGATGAAGGGAAAATAGAGCTGGAAAACACACTATCTTAGTTGATGATCGAGGGTTAGAAAACTCACTCAAAAATGAATGGAGAATAGGGCTGGAAAGCACATTATTTTAATTTTTTGATGGCTAGAAAGCACACTAAAAAGGTAGAAGAGATAGTGTTGAAAAAACATTCTATCTATGCTGATAAAAGACTCTCTAGGCACTCGGGAAAGTGAAAGTGGTCAGGACTCGTAGGCGCACATAAGACAATGAGTGAAGGTTTGTAAATTACAATTCTTCCAAAACATTTCTTAGATTATTAGTGAGGAGATGCCACGCACGATGGCAATCAAGTTTAGGAAAGAAGACGAGGCTAAAAAGCGCGTTAAAGAGTTAAGAGGCATACACAAAAATGATGAGTGAAAGTTTGTAAATTACAATCCTTCCAAAACATTTTCTAGATTCTTAACAGGGATAAAATGGATGACGACACCTAAAATTAACAACAGGATAAAGCTGAAAAGCAAGTTGAAATGACGAATGAAGGTTCGTAAATTACGATCCCTCCAGAATATTTTTAGATTTTCAATGGTGATGCAATGCATGATGTCACCCAAAATTAGAAAAAGGAGAAAGCTGAAAAGCATTCTCAAAGAGGTAAGAGCTTAAAAGCATGCACACTAAATGAATGAAGGTTCGTATATTACGACCCCTCCAAAATATTTTTAGATTTTCAATGGGGATGCAATGCATGATGATGCATGTATACTTACCTGAGAGATATAGGTCTCCTTTCTTCCTCTAGGCCTTGTTTTCGGGATTTGGACCTCTGGATTTGACGACTCACTTCTGTTTAGGTTTTTGGTCATGCCCCAAAAGTGTTTTGGGCTTTAGGTTTTTGCAGAAAGAGTTGGTCATTTGCAAAGATGGTGTTTTCATGTGGGATTTTTAGAGCTTCGAAGTCTTTCCAAGCAAAAAACCTTTTTGACTGCCCTAATTGGGCCATGTCACACTAGTGTTTTAGGCTACGAGTGTTTGCAGGAAAAAGATGGTTATTTGCAAAAAGTATTTTCATGCAAAATTTTTGGAATTTCAAAGTCATTTCAAGCACAAAAACCATTTTGATGTTTGTTTAACAAGCTTGTTCTCGAAAGAATTCAAGTGATCTCAATGTCAAGTTTTATGTTGACTTTGACAAGAATATGAAATGTTATTTGTAAGTCTCATATGTCAAGAAGGCTTCGATCAACTTGTGTAAAGCATTTGTAAGAATTGTTTCAAATGGAAAAGCATTGCTTATTGATCCAGATAACTCGTATTTGATCAGAAAGGGCTTTAATAGGCTTGTAACGTAGGCTTAGGTTACTTGCTACGAAAAAAATGATATTTCTAGGCTCAAAAAGTGTTTAAGGGTTTTTTAGACTAAGGATCACTTAGTACTTACTCTTAGAACTTCACTTAGCCCTCATGATTGATTTTCATAGGGACCTAGCATGCCCCCCAGTATTGTTTTGGGCTTTGACCTTGACGTGCTCCCCGGTATGTGTTTGGACTTTTTCATCGGTATTTGGCACTAATGTTATGCTGATTTGACATGCCCCCAAGTATATTTGTTTAGGCCTTTTTCACGACATGCCCCCCAGTATTTTGTTTGGGCTTTCTATGTGGGATTTTTAGTACTATCAAAATGTTGAATTAATTTGCTATGGTGTACTAAATTTTTTTTATGTTTATACCCCCCAGCCTTCTTCGGGTGTCACTTTCATTGAGGACTTTAAAAAAAAATTGGCACTTGCCCCCAGTGTAGGGTGTGATCCTTGTCAGGATTAATTATCAAGAAAGTAAAATTATTAGGCTTAAATAGGGACTGCAAAGGATATTTGAGACTTTATGACGGCATATCAAATATGGCCTTTCGTCATTTCAAAAACATACAATCCGAATCAATCCATGCGAAACAGGTTTTTTGATTTTATTGATTTTATTGAATTATTTTTTGGCTAAGAGATTAGCTTTATTATGTGGATTTTGGTGGTATGAGATCACCTTTCAATGAAATCCTTTGAATTTCCAGAACACATTTGTTAAACAAAAATCAAATTGGCATTCATTTTGTATTAAACTTTGATTTGCCAAATTTTTTTATGAAATCATGGGATCATGTATACTTTGAATGAAATGTTTGCGTTATTTAGGCATGAAAATGAGAACACATCATAAACACAAGAGAATACATGATCATTGAAAAGGAAGCTTTGCTTAACCACAAAAAGTTCCATGTCCAAACATGACCAAAACAAAAGGAAATCATGGAAGTACTTTATCAACACAAAAGCTATTGTTGATTTCACTTTCCATGTTGCAGACACTTGGTACCCCATCTCCGTGGAGCTTAAATGGATGCAGGATCTGGATTTCCTCAAACTTGTTTTAATCAACTGCTATCCACCCTGCTTTGATCAAATGAATGAGTCTCTTCTTGAAAGCACCACAAGTGTGGATGTTATGCCCTGCAGCTCCAGCATGGTATTCGCAGGTGAGATCGGGTTTGTACCAATCAGGGTAAGGTGGTTGCAAAGGTGTTTGAGGTTCAAGAGCTATTTTCCCCATGCTTACCAACTTCTGATAAATCTCATTCAGAGGCAAAGGTAGCGGAGGTAGCTGCTCCTGGGTTTTCTAGTAATTTCTTTTCGAGAAATTTTTAGATGGATCTTTGGCTTGAAGATTGATGTTGGAGATTTGAGAAGAGGGGTGATGGGAGTTTTGGAATTGGTTGCTCCTACCCTTATAATCGTCTCCAGAATATTCGACATCTTTTCTTTTTCCTTCAAAGCCATTTTTCTCCACAGGTGTGAGGATTCTTCCACTTCGAATTCCTTGCTCTATTCGCTCTGCTACAGCTACAGCATCCATGAATTGCTGCGCTGAACTTCCCATCACATGTTCGTAATAGGGTGCTCTTAGCGTGTTGCCGAATAATGTCACCATCTCTTTATCTAGAAATGGAGGATGTACCTGTGCAGCGAGATCTCTCCATCTGTGAGCATATTCCCTTATGCTTTCTTTGTCCTTCTTTTCCAAGTTGGACAAATTTGTTCTGTCAGGAGCAATGTTCATATTGTACTTATATTGCTTGATGAAAGTGTTTACTAGATTTTTCCAGCTACGGACCCTGGTATTGTCTAATCTCATGTACCAATTCAAAGCGGCCCCACTCAAACTGTCTTGGAAAAAATTCATCAGTAATTTTTCATCATGGACTACTTCTGCCAATTTTTTACAATATGATTTTAGGTGAGTAACAGGGCATTGTGTCCCTGTGTATTTGATAAATTCGGGGACACGAAACTTCTTTGGTATTACAACATTTGGTACTAGACACATTTCAGCAGCTTGTACTGGGTCATATAAATTTACTCCTTCAATGTCCCTTATCCTGGCTTCCAGCGTCGCCATCTTATCTTGACCGATACCCTCTGATGCTTCTATAACTGTTGGGGTTGACTCAGGTATCGGCAGTGCCGTTTGTACAAAAGCTGGGTTTTGTTGCGGATCCTGAACCCTTTCTCCTGTCACTTCATGGTGATTCATTGTTTCTGCTTGAGCAGCCGTTGCGTGTCTAGTTGAAGGACCCTCTCCAGAAGTATTTCTCAATCCTTGCTCGAGTAAGCTGGTGAGATTAGCTACGCTTGCCTTCAAAGAGTCCAATTCCTGTTGGAAATGAGTATCGCGGCGTGCATGCTCATCGTTTTCCATATTTCTCTGATGGAGTCGATTTGTAAGAGCTTTTCGGGGACCTATATTTAAATCTGATTATGATATGTTATGCAATGATAAATGCATGTGAATGCAAATGTATGTACATACATAACAAGTGAATAATCAGGAATGGTGTATCCAAAAGCAAGTTCTAAGCCATTACATGAGGAGTAAGCTCTATCCGGTTTCAAAGGGTCTATGAACTGCCTAGTGACCACCTCACGTGAAGGTAGTGTAGGGGTTTACAAGAAATGGTTGGGGCATAGTATGACCGCCATTAACAAGTAAACACTCAGTTCATAGTTGGATGTTTCACAAATCTGAACCCCAACCAAAAGTCATGAGGCAGACCGTTAATCCCCACCTAACTTAAAATTAGGTTTACACTGGAAATTAAAATGCATGTTGACATTAATTTAAATTGAATGTTATGCATGAATTAAAAATAAAATGCATGCTAAAGCAGTAAACATGCATGCTAAAGCAGCTAGAAGGAGTGCAAAAAATCAATTTGAGATATAAACAATCAAACAATCAAAGCTCAGTCTCTAAGTCCCTAGTGGATCGCCATCTGTCGCGACGGTAATTTTTGGGACGCGCTTCGCGCCCCGCCTTCACCCCGGGATTCAGGGGGACAACGGCACGCGGTGAAAATGATGGGGTTTAATAGTCATAAAATTTATAACTATAAATATTGGGAGTTGCCACTTAGTATTAAGGTCACTAGGAACCCATTGGTCTACGAGAGTCTAGGGTAAGGAGACTTATTGTGCAAGGGGAAGACACATCACCCCAGTGCACCCTACCTAAGGTAAGCTGCATTGTTGTTTGATTGTTTTTTTCTAGGTTAGAATTTTATACACTGCATTTTCAAAGAAGAAATTTTTTGTTTGCAATTTTACAATGTAATTTTACACCGCAGTTATAAGTTTTATTTTATCTACGAATATACTTTACAATGCAATTTTACACCGTAGTTAAAATTATTTAAATCTACGGATGTATTATACAATGTAATTTTACACCGTAGGAAGAATATTTTACTTGCGAGTGTATTTTACAATGTAAATTTACACCACGAAAGCTAAAACCGAAAGATTGTTGAATTATTTTTGACATTTTGGCCGAATACCAATGGATAATCGCAAACCGGTTACAATATCCAAATTTTCGTTTTAAAATATGGAAAAATATGCAACATATTTTTTACAAAAAAATACAATGAGAAAAGTTTTGGGATTCGGCCGTATGCACGAAAACATTTGTGTTTTGATTTTTTTTTGCTGTAATAATAATAATAATAATATATATATGTCTTTCAAAAGTATTAAAAAATACTTTTTATTTTTTTTATTTTTTTATTTTTTTATTTTTTATTATTGGGCTGGGCTACAACTACTATGGGCTGTCAACCCACCCTGAACGGGCTGGAAGCCCGCATCATTGTGGGCTGGGTTGTTAGCTATAGTGGACTGACAGCCCAGTTGTAGCGGGCTGGGCTTCCAGCCATCATGGACTTCAAAATACATTACAAAATAATTATGTCCCTAAAAGTTCATAAGTTAAAAACAAATAAATTTAAAACAAATCTTCAGCTGGCATACAATGTAAACTAAAACCAGTTTCAGTTTCACCTCTCTCACTATGTCAATAGCATCACAATGAAAAAGATTACTAGTACTACCGGTGCTAACATCGATATTGCTAGTACGAGATTGAGTTCCAACATTATTGAACTCTAAACTCCTTGAATGCAAAGTTTCAAAATAATCTTCAGTGGCTTCAGTACTCATCTCAACACCATTAAAATTATCTTCATCACTATCGTCTTCTGTTCAATTTTGTCTTCATGTGGCATTATCAGTAGTTTGAAGTAAATTAATGTTCGATGAACCACTGTATCCTTCTATTTCAGTCACTCATTCATCATCAGATGGAAGATCATCTACAACGTCATCAAAATCAATGACTTACCTTTTTTCCTTATCATTCATTTTCAAATTACACATCATAAAAACCAAGTCATCCATTTTTTTCTGCTGTAGACAATTTCTTCGTTTAGTATGAACCTATAAAAAAATTCACAATTGATAAAATATAAGATTCTTATAAAAAATGAAAGCAATATTTGTTTATTTTTTAAAAAAACTTACCATCTCAAACGCACTCCAGTTACGCTCACATCAAGATGAATTGCAAGTCAAGCTTAGAACTCGAATTGCAAGATTTTGTAGCTCTGGACATTCATCTTCATAAGAAGCCCACCATCTAGCTTGAGTCTTTTTATCCCTTGCTTTTTTGGCAGCCTCAATGCCAAATAACCCCTTTGCTTCCGAGAATATATTAAGTTGTAAATCAACTTTATCCCTTTCTACTTCATTAGGCACCATCCGATCTAAGCAATCATACATTCCATGTTTAATATTAATGTCATGTCTATAATTAGTAACATAATGATAATGAGGATTCAACCAATAAGCAAATGCATGCAAAGGTCTGTGAAGTTGAAGCTCCCATCTTGCATCAATAATATCTCATACAGGTATATATCTACGAAAGAAAATAAAAATTAGAATAGTAAAACCAACATTAAATAACATAAGATAAAACAATAGTTATATTAAATAAACAATTGGCATAATAGATAATTTGCACCTTTTTTGCACATTTCCGAAATTCACTTGTATCTTCTCTTTCGCTTCCATCATAACTTTATATATAAAACTCATGGCCGGTATCTCATCTGAATCAACTAATCGAAGAACTTTTATAAGAGGAAATGATGCCTTGATGCATTCAAAGACATCATGCCAAAACTTGTTGTCCAAAACATAATTTTGAATTTGCCGCCCTTCTTCACTTTTTGAATATCGACTTGACCTCCATTGAACGAAAGTGAACATTGACATCAATGTAATCTTACAATCGTTCAAACATCCAAGAGTCAAGTATGCAATGGCAAATCGAGTGGCAGCAGGCCTGATCAAATCTTGTCCTTTTGTGAACTTTCTCAGCATGGAAATAAAGATATATAAGTGGTGATTCTCTTCCCCTTACCAATGGTTACAGCATGCACCTCTAGTTTCTTCTCAAAATCTTCCAAAATCAAATCAATACAATGAGCAGCGCATGATGTCCAATACAAGTTTTTTCTTTTTTCCATCAACAAATGCCCAGCTGCCTTATAGTTCGCAGCATTATCAGTAATGACCTGCACCACATTTGCCTCTCCAATCCTTTCAACAATAGCATCTAACATCTCAAATACTTTAAAAGTTGTTTTGGATATATGAGATGTGTCTACAAATGATAAAAAAAAGTTCCTCTAGGGACTATTAACCAAAAAGTTACAAATAGAGTGTCTTTTCCTATCAGTCTATCCATCAGACATTATTGAGCAGCATGTTTTTCCATTCCAGCTTATAGTCATCAAGCAAATGCATTGTGTTATCTACTTCTTGCTTTAAGTACTTCTCTCTAATATCATGGTAAGATGGAGGCTGAAATCCTGGCCCATGTTTTGCAACTAATTCAAGCGCTTTAACAAACTCAGGGTTTTTAGCACAATTAAAAGGAATAGCACTAGTGTAAAAAAACCTTGTTATTTGTTGACATGCTTCTTCTCTAATATCCTTCTTTATCATCTGATTGATGGTCATTTGAGTACTTCCACTTCCACTTATCGGTTTCTTTCCCTTGTTAATTGAACTAATTTCACAATCGTTGTAAAAACACGAGAATTTTTTTTCTTCATAATGTCGTTACACAACGATCCGTAACCATTCACCTCGGAAAAATGTAATTCATTCAATAAACATTCAATTAAAGAAAATAAAGTTCTCATAAACGTATCATACTACAGTTTTCACAACTAAAGATTTAGTTTAGAAATATTCATACATGGATATGGTCTTACGTTCTTAATCTACTAATGGCATTTACAAGAATTCACAAAAGGGTCTAATAATAAATTAAACATTGCTACAATTCAAACACATCCTAAATAAGCATGCAATCTACACGGTTCTGTACAAAAGTAGGTTCCCTTTTTATTAGATTTCCTAGCCCCCACGTGGTTGTGACGCTCCTGCAACAATACAAGTATTTAATAAAATGCAATTACTTAAATATAATATTAAAATAATTTTGACCAAATGACCTATCGATTAAGAGTTACGCTGGCCAGTTGAAACTTCTGCATATACATAAAGCAATTCGATTATAGAAATATAAGAACTTCATTTCTCATTTTCGAGTAACAAATATCATTACTCCGAATATTCATATAAGGCACTCATATCTGAAGTCTACTATTCTTTTGTTCCGGCCATCCTTTTAGATGCCATTAGCAGGAGCTAATCATTCATTTATTCCGGCCATCCTTTTGGATGCCATTAACCAAAGTTAATCAATCGTTTATCCCGGTCATCCTTTCGGATGCCATTAGACGAAGCTAATCAATCGTTTATCCCGGTCATCCTTTCGGATGCCATTAGCCGAAGCTAATCAATCGTTTATCCCGGTCATCCTCTCGGATTGCATTAGCCGAAGCTAATCAATCGTTATTTGCATTTAAGCATTCAACACTAATATCTACATCATTGTATTCATATAATATTCTATTTAAAATACCTATTACTTGTCAAATAAAAGGAGAGGTGTAAATCACCTACCTGCTCTATTTCGGGGTTGTTCTTGTCTGGATGATGATTCAATCCCCACTGCACCGCCTGCGACGTCAATGTCCAAAAAAAATTAGTATATATCTATTTCTAATTTCGCATTCGTCACCATACTTATTTCAACAATCTTAGCTGAAACATGCATAAAATTCTCAACAAAATTATGCATCTATTTTCATCACAAATCTATCAACAAAATCTCAACAGGAAACACACATTAAACCCATAAAATCCATCAATAAAATTAACATATAATCCATCAATAAAATTACCCATTGGAATCATAAATTTTAGCCCATAATCCACCAACAAAGTTCAAATAAAATACACATTAAATCCCAAAATTTCAGTACATAATCTATTAATAAAATTCTAACAAAATTACAAATTGTAACCATAAATTGCAGCCCATAATCCACTAATAAAGTTCCAACAAAATACACATTAAATCCCAAAATTTCAGCACATAATCTATCAATAAAATTCCAACAAAATTACACATTGTAACCATAAATTGCAGCCCATAATCCACCAATAAAGTTCCAACAAAATACACATTAAATCCCAAAATTTCAGCACATAATCTATCAATAAAATTCCAACAAAATTACCCATTGTAACCATAAATTTCAGCCCATAATCCACCAATAAAGTTCCAACAAAATACACATTAAATCCCAAAAATTCAGCACATAATCTATCAATAAAATTCCAACAAAATTACCCATTGTAACCATAAATTTCAGCCCATAATCCACCAACAAAATTCCAATAAAATACACATTTATTTTTCATTTGTTTACTTTACATCTAGCTTGAATATTAGGTTAATTTTCCTAGGGTTCTCTTCTCCATTTTTGTTTCATATCCTAAGAGGAAAAAAAGAAGAGGATTTCATGACTCTTACCTCTTGTATCTCACAATTTTTTTGAAAGATTTGAAACTTTTCCTCCTTTTCTCTTGTTTGCTCTACTTCCTAATTCTTCCCTTTTTCTTCCTCTTAGCAAAAGTCCACCTTTCTCCACATTCACCAACTCCTCTCCCTTAATTTGATTTAAGGTTCGGCTGTGAGGAAGAGAAAAGGTGATGATGGTCTGTTGAGAAGGGAAAATAAGAGAGGGTTCGGTTAAGAAAGGAAGAGAGGAGAGTGGTTTGGTTGGAAAGGAAGGGAGGAGAGTGATTTGGTTGGAAAAGAAGGGAGGAGATTTCATTTGGGAAAAGGAGAGGAGAGGTTCGGCTAGCTAGGAAGAAAAATGATGAAGTGGAGATGGTGGGAAGAATAAAAAAATCCCCACTCCCTCTCTCTTTTTGTATTTTATTCATAAACTGTTTTTTTTTCTTGGTTGTTTACAATCTTCATCTGCATCTTCGCCACTTCTAAAAAAATGAGAAGCCTTTCTTTTCTGCTCAGATGCTTCTAGATTTTTCACCAACACATTTAACATCATCTGCTTCCCATCTGCTGGTACTTGATGGCATGACTCAACATCCTTTCAAGTGCAAGCCAAATGATGCTTGAAAATTTTTTTCTGATAATACTTGCATTGAACTTTTCTTGCAGTATTCTCAATATCTATACCATGCTGCCATCCCACATCAAGTCTATTGCCACTAGTAGTTTTTTTGGATGTCATGTAATCTGCAATTCATTGAAATAATATATCAAATAAGCATACAAATAGTTACATACAATAGTGCTGAGCTAATGAAAACCTTTTTTTTTAAGATTGAATTATAGAAACCTAAACACATGCATGTGATTATTACATAATCCTTGAATAGATTAAATCATATGCTTATGGTTAGGGAACCTGCTCTAACTTAGGGATTGAGATTAAATCATGCCCACTATCCATTCTGACTGCTGGAAGTGCAACTGTGTTGATTTATTGGTACAATACTTGCAAAATAAATCATGCCAATATATATTGGTTTACTAGATACTTGCTTATAAATAAAGTCAATATCTAGCAAATAATCAATATATTGTTCATATTGTCATGGATTAGATATCTATATTGCTCGCTATCAACTATGTTACATTGATGTCACGAACTAATATGCCTAGGAGCATTAGAACTTTCTACAAAAATGGTCTGCTTTTGGGTTATCCATCAGAATCAATCTGCCTGCATCAAAATTGACTTTTCACTTCCAACATGAAGGTTGAATTTATGAAACTCAATACCCCATGCAGAAAACACAGTAGTGGCAGGCAACAATTTCATCATTTTTTGTTTTAATACCATCAACACCAAATCAAGCACACTTTTTTCAATTTCATCATATTTTCTCACAATTTGTTTTCATACCATCAACACCAAATCAAGCATATTTGTCATATCCTAGTAAGCTCCAATACACCTCTTTTTTCAAGGTTTTAACTGCAATCCATACCCTCAATAGTTTTGGGCAGATTTGTCACATTATTATCATTATCTTTGCATCAAATACGAACAAAGATATCATTCAAAGATCACATTATTATTATTATCAGGATAACTGTTTTCAATTTCATCATATTTTCTCACAATTTGCAGATACATATAACATTCAAAGATCAAGCTTGCAGTTGCACTAACCTTGAATGGCGACGACGATGACTGTACTGGCAACAAAGATAGTCAAATTTGGGGAAGTCCGATAACTCTTCTCTAGAAACCGAGAAGACGATTTGAGAGATGAGACTTGAGAGGAGAGGACGATCTGGGGAAGAGAAGAAACGATTTGGGGGAAGAGAACGGGTCTGTGAAATGAAGACACAATTTGGGGAAGAGAAGACACGATTTAGGACAAATGATTTTTTCGTTTGGGGAAGAAGAGAATAGGTCTGTAAAGTGTGAACTGAAGACACGATTTGGGGAAGAGATTTTTTTTCGTTTCGGGAAGAAGAGAACGGGTCTGTGCAAATTGAAATGAAAGAATGAAAATTGATTCAATTGAAATGAACGAAGACGTCGAAGAGCGAAGCGAAGCTGCAAATTCCTGGGATCGTGAAATCGGACCGATCCGGTCCGATTTCACGAGTTAACCAGATTTTGACCGGTTTCGGTTTTTCTGTCGGTTCAACCAGGTTTGCTGAGCCAACTCGCAAACTCGTAAGAGTTTGCGAGTTGACTCGCGATTTTCATTACCATGCAAGTATCTATGGATTTTTGAGAAATCCACAACCTCCAATACTAAATTCTGGAAAATTATCCAGTGCCCTTTATTGATAACGCTAGTTTAAATACTAATTAAAATAACAATTCAGTTTGAATGACACGTGGCCATTCATTTGAATGTAACTAAAAGAGTGACTAAAGCTAAGATCAATGATAAACAACACTGCTTGTCCAGTATGGAACTAGCTAGGGCTAATTGCATTTCTCTTTTTGGGGCCACATCCATGCTATTTAATGATTTTGTTAAGACATGAAATTCACATTGTATAAAAGAGAACAGTTCCACTGTTTGAATCAATTTTATTCGCAACATTTTTTTCTGATTATATTTATATATGTTTTTGAATATATGATTTAAAAAAGAAGAAGTTTACATGACATTTAATCAACCCATCCCACTTGCAACTTGAATCTTTAGGTTGTGATCTTATAATCATAATATTTAACTAGTGTTTACATTTTGAAAAATAAAAGATCTTGCGATTATTCCACCATTAAAATCATATTTCATTGTAAGAAAATAAATAGAATACAATTTTAACTTTCATTTCTTCCATTATCAGCATTTTTAATATCATTATAACAGTTATTTTGAAAGGAAAAAATTAAAATAAATAAAATTTAAAAACACTATAAGAATTAATTTGAGAGAAGACAAATCAATTTTTTAAAATACTTTTAAACCCCTGAACAATCAATCTAACGCTACAAAAGTCCATCGTGCGGTCAATTAATTATGAACCAGGCACAAACGTCATGCATTTTCATCTACCTCCACCATTCTCTCTTGTCTGGTAGTGGCGTACTGCTCTGCATCATCTCTTCGATTGGCTTCGCTCGCCTCATTAACCCTAGCTTTAAAGAATTACTGCAGGAAAGTACAAGCTCGGGAAGCACGTAATTTATATTGACAAGGACTTTGCAGATAAATTCCATAAAGAGGATTTGATGTGTCCATTGATCTCACCATACGTGTCCTCTCACAGCTCCTCCTCACTTGCTTTATTTTTCCATTTTAATTAGTTTTTGTTTTTGGCCAAATTTTTGCCAACTCTTCCCACTCTATTAACTATCATCGTGTTTCACGACTATTTAAAAAAAAATTAAAATTGTGTTTAAAAGTATTTTTAAAAGTTTTAATTTTAATTTTTTATTTTATAAAGTTTTAATTTTAATTTTTTATTTTAAATTAATATTATTATGTATTAATTTCAAAGATAATTTTTAAAAAATAAAAATATATTATTTTAATACATTTAAAACAATAAGAATCACACTAAATCATATTTATCATGGTCTCCAAGCATTTGCCAGTCATATCCTCGCCCCATGGAGCATATTTCTCTACTAGGAGCCAAGGAAATCTTGACTTCGTCCAAGTGAAAAGGGGAAAAAAAAAACAGAGATACGACCTTGCTAGCTAGAAGATTGCAATGGACGATATGGGTTCATCACTAGAGAGTGATCCTTCAAGAAAGCCCGTGAGGAGGAGGTCTCATGCTAGAAAGACTAACACCCAAGATCGTGGCGTCAACATGGCCGAAGCAAGACGAGAGATTGCTCATGCTTTGCACCTCCATAGGTCATCCTCATCCTCATCTGGTGCTTCAAAAAGGGGTCCTATCAATTTGTTGGGTGATAATTACAGTAACTATGGCATTAATAATAAGTCCTTTTGTTTTGCTAGCGATTCTCGGCACCATTGCTATTCATTGACGGATACTTTGCCAGCCCCTGAGCCTGTCTGGTCTACTGCTACCACAACAAGAGCTGTGAAAGCGCCACCCCCGATGGAAACTGCAGAATTTGAATGGGGAGAAAACCAAGCTGCTTCGTATAGTTGGTGGCTAGGGTTTCTAAAGACTTTGGATGGTAATAGTGCAACCCCATTTGTTAAAGATGAAACAGAAATGATCAGTGATCCTGGAGTGTTTGGTCAGTGTGAGATTCATGTTTCAGGGCTTGAAGAATCAAGCCATGGCCAGCTTGCCTCAATTACAGATGAATGGTTGACGTTTCCAGACAACGAAGATCAAGATGAGAAGCAAGTCCACTAAGTGATTTTTCTGGGAGACGGACTTTGGTTAGCTAGTTTAAGCTGATTAAATTAAATCCATGTTAGCAAGTTAATTTCTTTTTTTTGGAGTTTATCCCTGGAAAATATATATTATGAGCAGTGAATAAATAAAATTCTGGTTTGAAATCTACAACATAAATTTGAAATCTTTTGCCATTACATCAAGCCTTGTCGACTATGTTAGCAAGTAAAGGTATGCTCTAATCTGAGAAGTCATTTTTGATTGTACGTTTATAGAGTCATTTCTTGGGTTGCTGAGCCTTGAAAGAGTGTAGAGATTTCTCTACCAAAGCATGCCTGGTGCTGTAATCTTGATGCCCGAGTGGGTCGTTTTGTGGAATTAGACACGGTTTGCAGCGAGCCATGCCACAGGAGTGCGTTGCTGCACCAAAGATTGAATTTTGAGGGCGTCTTTATGTGGAATAAATGGACACATTTTCACGAAGCATACGAGGGCATATTTGGGAGTGCGGTTACGATAGTTTTTCTAAGTGTTTTTCATGCCGAAATACATCCAAATAATATTTTATTATTATTTTTTAAAAATTATTTTTGACATCAACACATCAAAATGATCTAAAAACACAAAAATATATTTATTTAAAATAAAAAAATTGAAAAGTTGTGGCACGGTGGGTGAAATGCCGTGTCAAAAAGCTTCTGAATGTGTGATCTCCACGTGGTGAAGTCAGAATGACTGCTGAACTTCAATTATGTTTGGTATCATACCATTCATTATTTTTTTTACACAAGAAAACCCCTCTCCGAAAATGCATTTTGTGGGCTTAGATGAGTGGGTAAAACCCTGGTTGTTCAAGGTTTGTATAAGAGATGCACGTTCTAACTCAAACTCAAGACCTGTTATACAGATCACAAACCCTCTGTTATCACATCATGTCCAACAACAAATAACTTGCAAAACCACAAAAAATAGCAACAAAACAAATAAGGATAAAATTTAAGAGAAACAAACCTAAGGAGGATGAAATTTGAAAAGAAATAATTTTCAAACTCATTTAAAAAAAGCAATTAAAAAATGATTTTTTTTGAACGATTAAAAAATAGTAGGGATGGATTGAATTTTTCTTATAAAGGGTTAACCCAATAGAATTATCCTAAAAAAATGGATAAACAATAAGAAAACATGTGCTTAGAAGAAAAAAACAAGCGTACCCAAGCAAACCTCTTGAATATATTTTTATCTCTTAAATCTACAACTTTTGCAATCCTAAACCTGAACTCGATAACGAAGCTTAATTTTAAACAAATTTATTTTTAAAGAATGAAATCATGAAAAAAATATCAATAAAAAAACTTAAAAAGGAAAAAATAGAGATAAAATTTGATAGAAATAAACCAAAGGATGATGAGATTTATAAATAATAATAATAACAATTAAAATAATTATCCCAAACAAAACAAATAGAAACTAAAAGAATGAGAAAAAAACTCAAAAGATAAAAGAGTTACATGGGGTGAAATAAAAAAAAACATTTGTAATTTGATAGATTATTTATAAATTAAAAAATAATAGAGGTTAAATTAAAAAAATATCTATAATTTGATAGATCATTTATAAATTACAAAAATGATAAGTGGATGAAATTGAAAAACATAATTGATTAATTATTTATAAATTAAAAACAAATAGAGGTGAAATCAAAAGGCATTTGTAATTTCATAGCTTTTTTCCAAAAAAACAATATAATTAAAATGATAAGGATCAAATATAAAGGAAAAACAAATTTAGGGATCTATTATGAACTTTTGCATAACTTTCCAAAATTTAAGGTAGAGAGAGAGAGAGAGAGAAGGAAGAGAAAAAAAAAACTGGTTTACAAGACCAAACAAGTACAGCGTTAATGATACATGCACTACACTACCATGTAAAGGACATGGAAATCTTTCAAATACTTTGCCAAAAGGCTGTATTTGGCGGTTGGACACCTCCATCCATGGTGCTGCCGGAATAACTCAAGGGTCGCTTGCACGCCGACAAATGAGTTACAAGCATCAACATGTTTTTTTAATAATATTTAATATATGCTAATTTTAATGGAGTGCATATTATTTATATTGAAATAATACATATATTTGAATTTTTAATATTAATAATATCTAAAAAAACATTTAAAGAGTTTTTTTTAATAAAAAAGTCATTTGAAAAACGAGTTTAAGTGTAAGAATAAACTCACCCATCGAGCAGGAATGACGTGGGTACGAATGGTGATAACTGTTAACCTGTAGGATTTGGTCATTTTTCATGGGCTTAGGACAGGAGTGTTGGGCCGAAGCTTGGTTTTGATCAACAAGTCTATTTGTTTCGTGGTTTCAGTATATGACTTTTGCTCCAAGGCTCCGGAGAATTCTTTTAATCGGCCCATAAGAAACTGACTTGCAAAAAGGTTTCTGCTTCTCGCAATCAAAATTGTACTACTAAAAGCAAGTCTAATGGTAAGAGCTATTTTTAAATGCTAAATCTGTAAAATAGTTCTTGAATAATGTTTATATAGCTTTTTTTGTTGATGTGTACTCCAATGGTAAGAGCCATTTTGGAGAGCTATTTTTTAAAATATTATTTTAAATATAATTCAATTATTTTATATATAGTTTAATTATACAATTAATAGGAGTAAATTATATAATTAAATAATTGTTTCTAAAAAACCTTCCAACAATATAATTATTAATTTAATTTTTTACTTTATTTTTGAGGTATTTTTAAATAAAAATAAATATTTTTGATATATATATATATACACACACACATAATTATGGAGCACACACGTGGCTCCAATTTTTGAAGCCAAATTTTGGCTTCTTTGCATCTGAGCTGCTACATGTAGCAACTCAAGCAAGCAAAGCCAAAATTGGCTTTGCAAATTGCACTCCGAGTGCTGAAAACTACTAAAAATTGTTAAAATATTCATTTTTTATTTATAGCTTCCCATATAGCACTGCCGTTAGACTTATCCTAAATAAAATTTTGATTTATAAGACAAATATCTATATAATTTATATTATTTTTTAATATAAAAAACATTATTTGACACTTGTGCATTTCCAAACTATTTATATTTTATTTTTATTAAATAAAATAAAAATAATAAATTCAATTTTCTGACTTTTTGATAAGAAAGCCTCTAATATTATATTAAAAAATTATCTCATATAAAAACTTAAATGATCAAATAAAATTTTAATGTATAATTTATATTATTCTCTAGTACAATTATAATTTTAAATATTTTTTTTATTCAGCCCAAGATTATGTCACTAAGCATTGAGTTGAACTTAACCTTAACTCTCAAATGAATATCATCATCAGTTACTGATCTCTGGTATCCCAGATAATTAAGTGGTACAATTACTATCTGACGTAAAAGTCGACAACAATCCGACCTTAGCTCAGTTGGTAGAGCGGAGGACTGTAGTGATTGCTGTGATCCTTAGGTCGCTGGTTCGAATCCGGCAGGTCGGATAATGTTTTATTTAGTTTTTGTTCTTTTCGAATTTGGAAATTGTGGAACACAATTTCTTAAACCCGGTCAGATCCAAAAGCTATAATAGTATATATTGTTTGCCAGAATAGAGAATGAAAACAATATTACCACATCAAAGCTTCTCCAAAAAACGTTATTTTCAAATCCACCCATGTTACCACATAAAAGTAATAAAAATTACAGAATGTTTTTTTTTTTTAATTTCCAAATGGGTTTTGATTAAATGTGAATATCTTTGACCCAAATTCACAACCTAGCATTAATGATCCAAAATGCAATAAATTCTGAGTTGTAATTTGTCATTTTCCAGCAATGGGACATTGAAGCCAATCAAGACAACACTTGAAATAAATTGAGAGGAGAATAAAAAAAAAGAAAAGATTATAGCCATAAATCCAAATCTAACTTAAGGAATCTGTCATAGCAGCAAAGACTCAAAATCAACCGATGATGGGATAGAATCCATGTGGGGTTTCAGTTCATTGCACACTCAAGATAATTTTAGGTATATGGATGTGCAATTGCATTAGGAGTATGTCCACATCCCCACACACACGAGCGGATCTTGACTGGATCCGTAGATCAAGATTAGCATAGTCTCTTACTTATTTAGTAGTCTCTTCTCTATTTATTTATTTATTTAATTTCTAAATTGAATAAAAAGAAGGCGTGGAGTGGTTAGAGATTTGAACAGCTAGCCCGCGAGGGCTCCACTTCGATTGCAGTCCTTTCCTTTTCCAGGCTCATGCCATTTTATTTTCATCATCAATAATATGTGCGTGGAGTCGTGGATTGATAATGTTTCATTTTGAAACTGTGTTTAAGAAAAAAATTTGAAAACAATAATTTTTTATATTTATTTTTTATTTTAAATTAATATTTTTTTTGTTTTTTTAATTTTTTAATAATATGAATCAAAAATAATTTTTAAAAAATAAAAAAATTTAATATATTTTTAAACAAAAAATATTTTTAAAAATAACCCCAACCATAATTTTTGAAAGGTTTTGATAAACCTTGAATTGTATTTGTTCTGCCACACTTTGTAGTGGCTGTCAACAATTTTAACCAGTCATGTTAGCTAGTGTTAAATGAACACTCCAAAAAAACTTTTTATTTCAAGAGGATTTTGGGCTACCTGTAATCTAAATTTTAAATTGTAGATAAATCTTTTAAGTGAATAAAATAGCACTAGATGGTCTGCATGTACAAGTCTTTACTCTTTATTGGTTATTTAGGATATTTTATTGAATTAAATTTATATATTTTTATTAGTATGTTCTATAAACAAATTCATATTGTTATCTTTCAGTTACATCCCAACGTTATTTATACAACTCTCAAAAGCTAAACCATACAATCAGCAACATAAGATAATCTTCAGTGTACATGATACAAAATTAATTCAAATTTTCCTAAAAACAAGGAAGTGATCGTTATTGTCCAACATCTCCCCTCAAGATGGACAATCTTGGGTAGTCCAATCTTGTTCTTGAGGTCTTCAAACCGATAACATAAGAGAGACTTGGTTAAGGCATCAACGAATTGATCATCAGAAAAAAACATGACAAACTCTAAGAACTCCAAATTAATTGAAACTCAAATTCAAATTTAAATTCAAATACAAGACTCCTAACTCTATTTGCTACTGCTCTTGATCGTTGATGTCCAACATGTTCTAACCATTTTGTGGTTTTTAACAATAAAAAAAAGTAGGCATGGGCTTAAAATTTATTTATATTATTTATAGAGTTTCACCCGGCCTTAAATAAGCATGCAATTGAATGAAATGTTATGCAAGGAAGGCTTCAATGAATCGATTAATTATATACTTTTTTTCTTTTTAACAAAGTCTTGGCTTTTATTTTTTAATAAGCACGCCATGAATCCTAAAATCCATCATGATTTTCAAATTTAATTATGCTTCCATTGTGGACTATAGAATTTTATTTTATTTTTTGTTTCGATTTTTTTTTCTACATAATTTCTTCTCCTCCAATCGGGTTATCAATTCCGTTCCGTTCCGGCCGGAATGGCCGGAACGGCCCATTCCACTTCAAAATCCGGGACAAAACGGCGACGTTTTTGTACCGGTTTGAATTCCGGTCAGATCCGGAAAATCCGGTCAAATTCCGGCCGGAACGCCCCG
This sequence comes from Salix exigua, assembly GCA_032356905.1. NCBI lineage: Eukaryota > Viridiplantae > Streptophyta > Magnoliopsida > Malpighiales > Salicaceae > Salix > Salix exigua. Next base: position 14,256,782 of record CM063603.1, read on the forward strand.
GTTTCATTCCGGGCTTGCCGTTCCGGTTCAAAATCAAAAGTTCAAAACGACGCCGAATGAGAAAGCTCCCTTGCATTCAAGGCTCGGCTCTCTGTGTGGCGACGGCGCAACCAAAGGGAGAAGGTTCGAGAATATCCGTAACAAAGTTGGCTTGTTCTCGGATGGATGCATATTTGGTTACTGCTTGGAGAACCTGAGCTGATCTATGTTCATGGAGGCAAGCAAAAGGGTGAGCTGATCTATGTTCATGGAGGCAAGCATGTTCACGGAGGCAAGCAAAAGGGTGAGCTGATCTATGTTCATGGAGGCAAGCAAAAGGAAAGCAAAAGGGAAAGTGGACGGCGCAAGCAGAAGGAAAGCAAAGGGAAAGAGATAGGGTTTTTATTTTTTATACTAGTAATAATGGGGTAGTGGACGGCACAGGAGGGGCAATAGGGTTTGTGGGTTTTTATAATAATAATAATAATTGGGGTTATAATAATAATATTGTTTGTGTGTTTTTTTATAATAATAATAATAGAATAAGATTTTTACGGGGATTTTTATAAATTGTTTAAATTTTAAATTTTAAATATTGCGGGTCTTTTAATTATATTTTTTTAATTTAAATATAATTTAAATAATAATAATTTTATTGTTAAAGTGTTTTTCAAAAGCAATTATTTAATTATATAACTTAATCTAATTAATTGTATAATTAAACTATATAGAAATAATTACACTATATTTAAAATAATATAAAAATAAATGAACAAGATACAAACCGAACGTAACACCTGAATGCATCGAAACCGAACGCTCCATTCCAAACAAAAACCGAACGGCACTCGAACGGAATTGATAACCCTGCCTCCAGTCGCATCGTAGTACCCGCTTCTATCCTGAGCAATTCAGGTAGAATAGTTGGGTGGCAGGAGGGTAGTTGGGGAATTTTAAATCACGCGCCTGCGGAAAGCGACTGTGAAGCTACCTACAGCCGGTTCAACCAGAAGAAGACGACAAGAAAACAGTCAAGAAATGTGTCCAGCCTGGCATCTTTTGAGCAGCAACCTTCAACATCTCTAGTAATTTAGAATCATTCAATATAAAACCATTCCATTTATGAACACAAGTAAAATATATAATTAAGAAATTTAGAATCATTCAATATAGATAAAATGAATTCATTAATAAATTTGTAGTTTGTTATGGTTTTATGGGTTATTTTGTATCAATAAAGCATAAAAAAATTGTTTTTCGGTTTATACATAGAATACGGTCACATAAAACCAATTGAAAAATCCACTGACTGCTCGCTTTTGGCTTTTTTTTATAAAAAAAATATTTTTCATATTATTTTTTGTTTGAAAAGGCATTGATACATTTTATGATATTTTTAATATATTTATGTAAAAAATAAAAATATATTATTAAAAACACATTGCACCATACTAACAATAATAATATAATTTAACCAAATATTATTTAAATGTCTATAAATATTATTCAAACACTGCTTTACGAGTTATTCCACAAAACATTTATGGTACTGACATTTCAACTTGTAAACAACCTTTCTAACCTTAAACTTGTAAGAAACTTATACTAAAGTTTATTGTGCATAACTACATTAATAAAATAATTTATTTTTAAAAGTTTACACGAGGCCTTCTTGGACAAGTATACATTGAAATTCGCCTCTCCCTCTCTGCATTAACATTAAAAATTGTAAATTCATGGTGATAATTTTTTTTAAATAATTACATAACATGTGCATTCTCTTATCTATTGAGGCGGTGAGCTGTCCTTGCTTCTTTATTTTACTTTTTGACACCTATTCCGGGAGAATTCCACAAGTCTCGGAACTCTTAAAAACTTACGGCAACAAGCAGAAACTTTATGGATATGAAATGTTTGTTGGTAATATTATCTTCCATAATTTAGTTTTTGTTGGTAACTTTATGGCAGTTTCCTCATTGATAAAAACATAGATTGTAATTATACTGATAGAAACGTTGACTGTAATTCTATCGGTATATTTTATTGTTGAGGCCATTAAAAAATATAATCGGTGATTCCATCACTGACATTCCACTAGTGAATCCATCAATATAAAAATCAAAAATCTAAGCTAAAAGCACATATATTTAAACATGAATATAGAAATATAAAAAATAAAGGAATTAAATATTAAAAGTCTAAGTACCGCAATGAAAAACAAATATATTATTAATTTCAATCAAAGGATAAAATTGAAAAAATCAAACCTTCTATACCGAAAATATTAAGGAATTGAAAACCAAACTCAAAATTAAAAGAATAAAGACTGAAATAAAAACATACTATATAATCAATTTCAATTGAAGAACACAATTGAAATAAATCAAAACTTACATAACAAAAATAAGGATCATACAACACAATTAAAATATCAGTGACCGAAATGAAACAACCATAAAACAGGGGGTCTGCCATGTAATTTAGCAAGCAGGAGAGAGAAAATAGGAAAAAAAGTTCAGCTGACTACTGTCATGTCTCTGGCCACCATGTGATGACACGCGTCATACCATGAAAAAGAGGACATGTCGGTGCATCAACTAAGACACTTGATGGACATTTTTAACCGTCTCACGCGCCGCTCGACTAGAGCGTCACGAAGAAAACCATTGGCGCGTGTGTAAGAAGGCTCACGGTGTCCGCAGGAAAATAATAATAATAAAAAAAAAATTATTGCAATACCCCTACAACCAACTCTTTTATTTTATGAGGCACATGATGAGAATGCTCACAAAGGAGTCGAGCCAGACCAAGTACAGGTTCAAGCCTAGAAGAATAGAGCCAAACCAAGCTTACTGAGTGCATGAATGGACCCAAAGTTGTAAAATCCGTTTCGGACCCCGTTCCGATTTTTTGTTTGGAACGGAATGTTCCGGTTTCGGTGCATTCCAGCGTTCCGTTCCGGTTTTATACTATTCATATTTATTTAATTATATATATGAAAAAATAAAATATTAATTTAACAAGTATAATTTAAATTCAAGATAAATGAACTTTAAATTATACAATACAAACATAATCTCAAAATTAGAAACATCTTTAAAATTCCAAAATATTATGAAAGTAAAATGTTCTAAAATAAAAGAAAAATACATCAAACATCTTCTACATCATTAATATAAAATATTAGAATTTCTTATTATGCATCCCAAAAAAATAGTAAATATCATAGTAAGATAATTACAAAGAGAATAGTACTGAAAATCATATGTTCAAAAAGAAAAGAAAAAAAACAGATTTTGAAAAAAATAAATAAGTAAAATTTGGAACACAATATGATATAAATAAAAAATCTTAAAATCATAAGTAAAATATTTCTAAATACAATACAACATAATTATGGCTATAAAACTTCATTAGTTGAGGTTCATATATAATTCAAAATAATTTAAAAATACATTACAAAATAATTATGTCCATAGAATTTCATTAGATAAAAACTAACAAATTTAAATAAATATTTTGATGATATGCTATATAAATTAAAATCAGTCCCATGCTCGTCATTTTCCTCGTTATTTTTAATACATTTATCAAAAGTATTATTATTGAAAGAATTATCAGCACTAATATTGGTGTCAACACTCAACATCGATATTACTAGTACTAGCTCCAACTCCAACAAATTATTTCGACATTAGGATATGAAAATGATTTAAAAAAATCAAAAATTTTTAATTTAAAGTAAAAAAAAAAAAAAAATAAGTATAAATTTTAAAATTAATATTACTGATTTTCAAGAGTGATTCCATGATATATATATATATATATATATATATATATAATTGTTATTTTTTTTATAAAATCAACACAACAATTTTACTTTTTTATAATATATATATTTTTATAAATTTTTTTAATATATATTAAAAAATTATATATATAATTTGTCTAGCATTCAGACAAATTCAATTTCAATTTGTCTGATGTGGGACAATATAATGTGTCCCACGTCGTACAAATCCACTCCAATCTCCACTCTTCTCCTTTAAATACTTTCCACTCCAATCTCCACTCTCCTTGTCCCAAATCATACAAACTCCACTCCAATCTCAATTCTTCTCCACACTTCAGTTCAGTCTCTCCTCTTCAGCCCGGAACAGAACGCCCAGAATAAAACCGAGGCGTTTGGGCCAGAATTTTCGAATCGGACCGAAATTAAAAACGGGACAAAAACGACGCTGTTTTGTCTCAGTTTTTATAAACGGGACAAGATGTTTAGGTCATTTCAGTCGGAACAGAACGGATTTAATAACTTTGTATTTGTATGGACGTATAAAGATAGTGTGATCACACAATTTAGAGACTACTTCAATACAGGCTAACTGTGGCAGATAATAGCCCACGTGTATTTATTTTTTTTTAAAAAAAGCTTTGTCCTAGTTAATGGATTTCTCTTACGAATACGAACTGCAATCATAGCCGGCAGATACCCCAGTTAATTAAAGAATTTGGATGTCTATATATTTTGAAAACCGATGAACCAACACCAATATTGCAGTTCATTGAGCTTTTTACAATATTCTTTTTGCACTGACACGTGTGCGAGTCAAACGTTAAAAAACAATGTTAAATCACTACTAAGTTGCTTTTAAAAAGTGAAAAATTTATAATTATAGTCATATATTCTATTGGGTTTTATTTAGTTATATAATAATAAAATAATAATAGTAAATAAACCGATTTTAAAAAGAAATAATAACAACAACAATTTGGTCTCTCTCTCTCTATATATATATATAGAAAGAGAGACCAAATTGTTGTTGTTATTATTTCTTTTTAAATTCGGTTTATTTACTATTATTATTTTATATATATATATATATATATATATAAAGAAAAAAAAAACAAACCAAAGATGAGTTGTTAGATAATCCAATATTAAATAATGAACATTTAAAATAACTAAAAAATAGTCTGGTTTAATTAATAATGTAAACTTGAGAGGCGAGTCATAAGATTCAACAAACCTTTTAGAAAACAAATTAAAAAAAATTAAATATGTCAAATTCTTAACAATCAAAATATAGAAGGATGAAATTGAAAAATAAAATAACATAAACAAACCTTAAAAAAATAAAATTCTTCCAAACTAGAGTAATGTTGTAAAACCTCGCAGGCCTGATAATGCAAATAGTATAATATAATAGAAGTCCAAACAAGAACAAATATGAAGGTCAACTTTCAAATAAACAAAATGTTGATGGGTAGAGGTGAACAAAATATTTAATGTTGAAAATATTACTTAAAAAAAATAATTCAAAACATTATATGATGATTAATTTAATGATCTAATTAAATCAATTATCCTAGAATAACAAATAAAGATTAGCCAAAATGTTTACTTAAGAAGAAAAGAGGAAGTGTCTCTTTAAGAGTGTGGTTGATGTTGTTTTACAAATATTTTTCATTTATAAAGATATCAAAATGATGGTTTTTTTATTTTTTAAAATATTTTTGACATCAACACATAAAAATAATCTAAAAACATAAATAAAACAATTAATTTAAAATATTTTTTTTAAAATATTTTTAAAACATCACATTAGTTTGTGAATACTGAAAGGTGTATTTACTAAAATAAGTATATGTATATCTCATTCTCTTTTCTATTAAGATATGTTCTTTTTGGTTATAAGAGCTAATTTATAAGTTTCTAGTTTATCATGATGCAATTAAAATTTATTTTTATGTTCTTAATCCAAATATTAAAACGTGTAAAATAAATTTTATCAGAAAAAATTATAAATTTGCGACTATAAAAAACTCTAAACCTTACAAGAAATCAAATTAAATTCGGACAAATGGTGCACAATTCTCATTGTCAACTTCATTTCTCGTTGATATGTCCCATCATCATCACCAATCAACATTACATATTTATAACGGTGGGTTCCAGATTATATATGGGTGTGATTAGCCAATTTGACCAGTCAGCAAAGGAAACGAGGGGACCTCTACCATTGTCTCTGTGAGCAATTGCTATCAGCACTCATTATTACCCTCTGGCGAACGAGACCAGCGTGGCCATAATTTAGCATCGTACACTTAAAAAAAATAAAATCAAACAAGTTACTGAATACAGTAAACACAAGTTTTGATAAGTATTTTAAGATGTTATTTATTTATTGATTATATTTGATACATAGTTAAAATAATATATCTTGAGGATACAATAAAAATTTAAATATATAAATAAAAACCTTCATAAGTTTATTAAAAAAATATGTTTTGTTTCTGATAAAAGTAAACAGAGAGTTTGTAAGGAAAAATTAAAGGGGGAAAGTATTGTTTTCTAATAGATTTCTATCAACATTAAAATCATATTAATAAAAAAACGAACACATTTTCAAATCAATATATCTTCATACTAATATGTTTGTAGAGTTCAAAAGACAATTCTTCATTCAAATTAATTGAACAACTTAGCAGCAGAAAATGTCATCAATCAATTAACACACACACACACACAATATATATATATATATATATATATATATATATATATATATATATATATATATAAATCGGTCCACCTACCATAATAATTTTGGGATCTATTATAGCAACCAATTAAAAGAGTATGGTCGACATGAACCCAGCTGGTTGCTGCATGGAAATTAAGAAAAGAACAGAAACATGAGATCTGATCAGGAAAATGAATTGTAAATATGTGTGTTTTTTTTTTTTTGTAACAAATTTACAGCTTAAGTAAAGCCAAGGATCCAAATGTAGATAGCAACATATTAGAATTGAGATAGATTTGGCATTATCGATCGATGAGAAACTGAACCAATCAAGAGTATAACAAGACATGAAATGGGCCTTCTTCCAGCTTATCATGACAGGAAGTTTCAATGGCGGGTGAATCAAAATGATTAGCCTCCTCATAAATGCATGCCGCCTATAGCTCGAGGGATCTGGCATGCGTTGACTCAAAAACAAAACAATGGTGGGATAGAGAATCCATGTAGGGCTTAAGATCAAGCTGAGCAGTCATAACAATTTTGGAGAATGTCCAATAAGCTCCATGAACGTGCACGAGGGGGTCTTGGTTGGACACAACTGGTATCCTTAAATGCCACGGGACGTAGATCAACATCATTGTCTTAATTAATTCTTTATTTTGTAAATTAAATCATATTTTTATTGAGTAGAGTAATGGAACGTTAAAGATATCCACTCACATATAATACTTTCCACTCGTATATTTTTATTGATTAGTTATTATTAGTAGTGGATCTGTGATGTGAGGTCAAGTTTTCAATATCCGGTTGACAATTTGATTGAGATTATTTTTTTTAATATATATATATATATATATATATATATATATTATCACTCGAAATGATCTAAAACCATACAAAAAATTTAATTTAAAGAAAAATATTTTTTTGAAACATAATACTAAACAGAGACTTCTTCGTACTACACTAAGACATCACAAACATATTTTAAAGTATAAAAAGAATGCAACCTTATGTCACACACCTCACTAAATCAAGTAAATTGGTTCTATTTTAATTAGATGGTAGAGAAAAAAAAAAGACAATGATAATAAATGGACCAAGTTTTTTTTTGAAAAAATAAACTATCACAATAACCTGAAAAGAAATATTTTTATAAAATGAGAAAAATGATGTAGCTATACTCCTTTTCTGTTAATACAGAAGCAAAAAATCAAATAAAAAAAAACACAAAAAATAAAACGATTTAACACGAGTTAGCATGATAAATTTGTAACCCACATAATTGGGTCAACTCAATCTAAATTAACTCATCAAATCCACAACTTGGGTCATAATATCACGATGAAGCTAAACAGGAAAATTCATAAAAAAAATTTGGATACATGATCAATTAATTACATACATGAACTTTTTAGTTTACGAAACTTTTTATGAACACAAACACTTCAAGAAAGATTGCATTTATGATGTTTTTTTTCTTATAAAAAAAATATCAGGCCGGTGACAACTTCACTGAAGGATTTTCACAAACACTTAAAGAAATTGCTTATATGAATTTTTCTTAAAAAATATCAGGCCGGTGACAACTTAAATAGATAGTAGTGGTAACTGTGAAGGATTTTCCATGTATTCATATCTCAAACTACTCACACGTGTAAAGCGACTAGCTACCTACCTGGGCCAGTTCCTCAGAAAAGGAGGCGAGGAGTCAAACAGTCAAAGAAAGCTTTCAGCCTGGCACCATCAACATCTCTTCCAGCCTACCTGATCAATTTTATTGCTTTTTGGCCATCTTCTTGAAATAGTTTACATTCAAATTCCCCTCAAAACTTAAAAATAGTTTATCAACATATAAAATAATAATAAAAAGTGTTTGTAATATAAATACATGTAAAAATTAACTTATACAACTATTGTTTATTTATTTAATTAATTTTTATAATATTTCAGTCCTAATTTTCTCTTGTACGATGAAATTAAATTTATAAATTTTAGAAGTCACGAAGCAGTATACCCGTAGCGATCGTGCCGTTTTTTATCTATATAGAAAATTTAATGTTTTTATATGTATTGTATTTTATTAGTTTAATATTTATTTAGTATAATTATAATTGATAAAATTTATGTAATCAAAATGGAAAGTGACGCGTATATTTTGTAATTGCAGATAACCTACGTAAATCTGTATTTTTTTTAGTTTATCTTTTCCCCAGTAATATTATATTTAAAATATTAAAAATAAAAATATTATAAATTTGTTTTTAAGAAATAAATCTAAACAAAAGAGTACCAAATTTCAATATGAATTTTAAAATGATATTAATTTTTTTTATTCCAAAAAACCTAGGTCATGTTTTCTTTTCCCTATATATATATATTCATATGAGATAACATCCAATAAATATTAGAACATATAATTAATGAAATACTAAAATTATCCTAGAAAATTTAAGAAAATTACAAAAAAAATATCATTGTCATCATTGTCAAAACAATAAAAATTATTAGATTATATGGAGAGAGAAAAACAATAACAAAAGAGTAAGCAAGAAAAATAATTAAATTATTATTATCATTATTATTGTTGTTGTTATTGTGTTAAGTATAAAATTAAAATTCGAAGACAATTTTTTTTATGTTATCCGATTTATTTATTATATGATTATAGTAAATGTATTTAAGAATACTGATATTAATTTTTTTTATTCAAAAAATCCAAGGTCATGTTTTTTTATCCCTATATATATTCGTATGAGATAATATCCAATAAATATCAGAACATATAATTAATGAAAGATTAAAAATATCCTAGAAACTTTAACAAAAAAAAATAAATATAATTGCCATTACTGTTAAAATAATAAAAATTATTAAATTATACGGAGAAAAAACAGTAACAAAAGAGTAAGCAAGAAAAATAATTAAATTATTATTATTATTATTATTATTATTATTATTATTATTATTATTATTATTATTATTATTATTATTATTGTGTTAAGTACAAAATTAAAATTTGAAGGCAATTTTTTTGTGTTACCCGATTTATTAATTGTATGATTATATTAAATGTATTTAAGAATACCGATATTAATTTTTTATTCAAAAAATCCAAGGTCATGTTTTTTTATCCCTATATATATTCGTATGAGATAATATCCAATAAATATTAGAACATATAATTAATGAAAGACTAAGAATATCCTAGAAAATTTAACAAAACAAAAATAAATAAATATCATTGCCATTACTGTCAAAACAATAAAAATTATTAAATTATACGGAGAAAAAACATTAACAAAAGAGTAAGCAAGAAAAATAATTAAATTATTATTATTATTATTATTATTAATGAAAGACTAAGAATATCCTAGAAACTTTAACAAAAATAAATAAATATCATTGCCATTTTTGTAAAAACAATTAAAATTATTAAATTATACGGATATTATTATTATTATTATTATTATTATTATTATTATTAAATTAAAGGACAAAATTGAAACAAATCAAAATTTATATAATTATAATAAATAACTTTCAAATGACAAAATTGAAACAAATCAAAACTTATATAATTATAATAAATAACAAATAAATATATATAAGTCGAAAAAGAAAAAAAAATATAACCAGAAAAAAATATTTTATGGGAAAATATGAAAACAATAATTAGAAAAAACACAATAATAAAAAAAGGCAAGAAAAAAAAGGAAAAAAATAATCATAAATATAAGTCGAAAAAGAAAAAAAAATATAACCAGAAATTTTTTTTATGGGAAAATATGAAAAAAATAGTTAGAAAAAACACAATAAAAAAATGGCAAGAAAGAGAAAAAAAAGGAAAAAAATAATCATAAAAAAAAGCAAGAATACAATGAAAGAAAAAGAGAAAAATATAAAGTAAAAAAAATAGAAATAGAAAACCCGAAAAAAAAAACACCAAAGAGCACATACACATGAGAAGGAGGAAGGAAAAATTGTCAGTGAACAGTAATCTACAGTAAACAACCACCGATGCCTTTTAGATATATGTAATTCATATATGAATTAATTCATTCATTCAAGATAAATTTATTCTTCCCAAGTTTTACTTGAATTATTATCATTATTACTATATCTCGGAGTCTTTATTTCTACAAACTTGTATATCCCTTTATTTTTTAAGTTAGGATGAGGCCTCCATTGTCCAATGCAAATTGATCCTCGGGGAATTCCAAATATTCATGGAACTCTATTGAATGGTTGGCTGCAGCAACATTATTGCCATTGCTAGAGCTCCATTTCATCAGTTGATGGAATTATTTGTCTAATTTCGAAGAGAAAGTTTTGTACCTCAGTTGCAGTTCCATGCAGAAAATTAGTGTAGACTACTTCTTGCTCGTGCCCTTGTTTTCTTGGATTAATCTTGTCGTTTGAGTTTTGATATTTGGCTATTTTTTACGTGTATTTTACGAGAAAATAAATATTCTACCCTAATTTTCTGCATGGAACTGCAAATGGGGTGACAAGACTTTTCTGCGTAGATTGGTCGTTCTCAGAAAAACCTTGATTAGGACTTTGGAGCTATCTAATAATGAGAAAAGGATTGATAAAGAAAGCAAATGGCCGATTACAACACTAAGGCATTGAGGTGCCAAAGTGGCCACGATGCCTGTAGTGCTGGCAATCTCATCGTTTGTCCACAGAACGGCACTGAATTTGTAATTATAGATTGAAAATTAGCGATCATATACCTCATTGGCATTAAATACGTCTAATTCTTTTGAGCTAACATTCAACATTAATGGATCTCTCATGTCATAAAAAGTAGACAGAGTCCACCACTAGTTCTCAGAAATCATGGTCCCTCCCACAGTGCATATCTCTCCCGATTTTTTCTATAAATAGGTTTCCCTTAGCACCAAGATATTCAAGTTCAGTTTTAAGTTCATTGCCTACCTTGCTTCTTAGTTTACTAAACTCAAATCCATTGATAAGACACAATGTCTGCCGATGCCATTGAATCCCCGGTGCCGGAATCCGTTTTGAAAGTCGAAATGCAAAACAAGGGCATTGTTGATGCACTGTACAAGGGATTATCAAATGGTCATGACATGGGGAAAGTGGCCAAACTCATAGCAAGTGATCTAGAATGGTGGTTCCACGGACCTCCACAATGCCAGCACATGATGAGAATGCTCACCGGGGAGTCTAGCCACACCAAGTTCCAGTTCGAGCCAAGATGCATTGAGGTCGTCGGTGATTGTGTGATTGCAGAGGGCTGGGAAGGTGCGCAGGTTTACTGGGTCCATGTATGGACCTTGAAAGATAACGTGATCACACAATTCAGAGAGTACTTCAATACATGGCTCACCGTGAAGGATATAAGCCCACACGGTTGGAAAATCAGGCATGAGAACCACACCTTGTGGCGGAGCCACCCCAGAGACCTTTTCAAACGGTCATTGCCTGGCCTTATTCTTGGTATTTAGAGGCTAGTGCTTCTGTACCGACTGTGACATTATTGCACGAAAGGGAAATGACCCTGCAAGTAATAATACAAGAAAACTGAAATTCATGTTTAGTGTTCCTATTAGCCGGAGCTGATCAGTTTTTTTGTCTTAATTTAATTTCTCTTCTGAAAAATTCTCTGAACTCATACCATATATATAATTAAATCAAGCATGGTTGATTCCAAGTTTCTAGTAACTGGGTTGATAAACAATTTATCTGATTTAAAATTTTAAACTGTTACATGAAGTCTCATAATATAATTTATATTATTATCTAATATGTCTCATCAAATGAAAACTTTTTGAGCTTTAACTTGCCCATACATTCATAGTACATTGTACTTAATTTTTATTAAATAAAAATAATAAGATTTAAACTCGTGATATTGGATCAACATTTATATCTTATCATAATATGTAAATTACATAAGATGACCTGGACCTGGAGTGGTCCAACACCATCCAATGATTTCATTTCTGACATGAGACCAATGACTTGAGATATATTGGCCAATCTATACTTGCGCGTCTTTTTTCTGTCCAGTCATGCTACAATGACATCCTAACTTCTTAACCACAGATTTTGTTATCCATAATTGAATCCAATCAAAGATCAGAAGATATCGATCAACTCAATTTAACTGCATGCATGGTACAAATTCATTTGTGTGTTAATGTATAAATCAATGTTGCTAATTTTGTTTCATTTCAAACGTACCAGTTAAAAAAATATCATACCAGTTAAAAAACAAGACAAAACAACATAGTTTTTATCTCGTTTTAAATTTTGGTTTGTTCTATTTCGACCAAATAATGTTTTTTTATATTATGAATAATTTTACAATATAAATTATATCTTTTAATCCGACCATTATATTAAGATGAAATTTTATGAGGAGTCTCTTGACATATATGTATATATTGTGTTAAATTTTTAGAGAAATCAGATAATATAATGACCTTGCAATATTAATGATGACATTGTCGTAATATTATACATGTTCATAATTTTATTCAGAAAAATCATTTTATTGTGTCTTTTTTAGATTAAATTGTACACTTCTAAATAATTTTATCTTGGATTTAAACTAATTTATATATATATATAACCCCGAAACAGCGAGCCGAAACATCGAAACATTCTCAATTGAAAAAACAAATCCTTAACCAAACTAAAACGAAATTGACAACTTGGTATCAATCCCAATTCCTAGCTGTAAAAGGTTGCCTCTAAATGCATGGGAATGGTAGAGTAGTGTTCATTTATGAACAAGGGTATACAAGATTGAGCTGGGGCTAATGCAGGGTGGCATGAGTTGTAGAAGGATCTGCTTGTCATGAGGAGCACTGAATTCGGTCAACATGTTGTTTAGCTCTTAAAATGTCACAATCATCCAAGACTCTAATTGCCAGTTCAAGATGGTATCAGGGACTTTGTGACAAATTAAAGAATAATAAATTCAGAGGCTTGCGACAGATTAAAGAAGAACAAGCAACTAATCGAATTGTGTTGAAGAAAAAAATTTCAAAGGAAAACAATCATAATTTTAGGAATGTTTCCATGCCAGCTACTGGTATGTGGTAATGTAGAATTCTAGTTAAAGCTTCATCCAAAGAGCTCGTGAAATAATCTAAACCTTTCAATAGAACAGCACAAATCATACTTTACAAATAAGTTATGCAGAAAATAACAGCTGAAGCAACTGTATACAAGCAATCCCAAGATTCATGACTGCAGAATTTATGCAACAGATTGAGATCTTAAAATGTTAGCAGCCTTTCGAGGGTGGTGACTAGTTTTTCCACCCCTGAACACAGGATTATTCTATAAGAAATCTCTTGATCATTTAGACAGGATATATAAATTCTTTTGCCATAGAGAGGAACTCGAAAGGAAGCAAAAGAAATGATGAGGACATCCTGATGTTTTGGAAACCAATGAACCGGCACAATTACTGCAGTTCATTGAGCTTTCAATAACAGGTTTCGTCAAGCACCTACAGAAAACGCCCAGAAGTTTGCAAAGAGAGCAATCAAACTGCATGCAAGATGTAAAACTTGAAGTGATAGATTTCGGTTGCTACCTAAGCAAAAATACAACGGATTCATTGAGGTAAACACAGTACAACATACTAGGTAGCATCAGTATGCTTGAAAAATGAATCTTTGGAACTTAGCCATACTATTGCGCATAAATCTCTTAATCAAAGGCGAAAGCACATGGTTGTTCTCTGCAGAAGTGCTATAGGTGATTATTTTCCATCAGTATATTTTGAGCAGTACCCTCCCTTTGTATCAAGGCCAAAGCAGGCGGCTTCATAAAATCATCAGTATCTTTCATGGAAAAATCTTCCTCCACCTTGGATAACTGCCTGCCAGGACTATAATGATCTCTTGACAGTCTGCTTGGACTCAGAGAGCGCTTCGCCCCAAGCCCCAACAGTCTATGACTGTTATGAAGTGAATTAGGGCTAGACATGAACTGAATTACTCCATCTTCACGGGGCAAGGAGGGGAGTGTGGGCTGGTAACTCTCATTTGTTTGTTTCCTGCAAAACTTATCCTCGACAATATCGTAGAAGTCAGCTGTGCGAACTTCTTGGGCAAGGGAGCACCAACAACAAAAAAGCCACTGTGCACAGTCTACAATGGCTGGTTTTCCAATAAATAGGTTACTTGCTGGCAAATTAAATCTCTTTCTCATTTGGATCCTCCAGAAGCCACCATAGAGTAGACCAAACAAGCAGAGCGCAATACCAGTTAATCCAAGAGCCACTCTGACAGTCTCATTGTCAATGTTGACGGCAGCCAAGTTGAAAATCCAAAATGGAGCTGTGCAGAAGAGGAGAAAAGTGGCAATGTGAACATACATGTTTCCAAATCCAAGTCTTTCCATGTTCCACCCAAAAACACAAAAACTGCAGAAAAGAGAAAGGTAAGCTATACGGATGTTGTCCCAAATGTCAAACAATCCCCCTCTCCACACAGGTGCATACTCAAGTATTCTCTGTTCATCTCTTGATGCAAATGAGAATCTTTTCTCCAGTGACATGCGGCAGTTAAGATGGCTAGCTCTATTTGTGAGAGTTTGAATCTGGGCTTCCTCATCAAATTCACAGTCATACTCCTTACCAAGGGGGCTGATGATGGTGTACAGACCTGCCATTGCTGGGGCAGCAATGGCAACAGAAAGGCAGATACCAACACCTATAGCAGGCCGTTCAGATCTGTTATATTCCAAATTGAGACTACATAAAGCATACTGAGCGAAGCAATTCAGATGGAGTAACATAACCACTACCATCATGTGAGCCCATTCATGTGGTTTATATGTGCCATTTTTGCAGTAAATTCTTCTGAGTTTGGTTATGTCCTTCGACCTCCACCTACATAGAAGCACAAGGTGGTAGAATCGCTTTGGGTGTTGGTACAAACACATAAGAGTAAACAGAGCATTGAGGATTTGATTATTGACTTCAAACCATGCATCTCTCTGTGATTTCTTTGGTAGGGCAGCATCTAAGATTCCTGTCATTACAAGAAAAAGGATCGCTCCCGAGACTGCGACACAACTTATCCATAAGAAAAGCACCATGTTAAAGGGATTCTTGATCCAGTTTCTGCAGATGCTCCATAAAGATTCCCAATCAATTTTCTGTGCTGTGAATCTGTTAAAATGTTTTTGATAACCTTGGCTAGTTGATGGAGAAGGTACAGAACGTGAAATTTCATCTCTTTCCTCTGTCATCTGCTTGAATTTAGTCGATGGAGAAGACAAACCACCATTGGAACTAAAATTCAGTATGTTTAGCCTCCCTGGAATAGCTTTTAATGCATTTTGTTTCCCCAAACTCAGTTTGTCATCACTCAGAAGTGCCTTACGTGAAGTTGAAACATCAAGGACTGCATACTTACCATTACTAGCCTTGGAATCATTTTCAGTCTGATATGTCGGAAGCTCTTCCTTAAATTCTGCCAGGCCTCCTACACTACTATTTATAACCATTTTACCAGAAAGCTAGACTCTTCTAAATTTCTCAGGGTCTGATATCTTTGAACCCACAAGCCTACAAATGGATGTTGTTTACACCACTATGCCAAATGCCACAGACCACAGTGCTAAATCAGGATAAACCTCATCATCTTCCAATTTTCATCACAAAAATATTTCAAAACTGATATCATGTTGACGCTGCAAGAGTACCATCAAAACTGCACAATATTAGGCCAATCAAATTCCAAACCAGGTCAGTAACAATAAATATCTTGTCCCAAGAAGCAGAATTGTAACCTTCTAATCAAATCTAAAGAAAATGAAAGCCTTAAGAGACTATAGAAATCGAAAAGCAGAGCCTATCCAAAAATTTCAGTTTCTAAAACCACTACATTGACACATTGAATTGAATTGCTTGCCAATAGAGAAAAATAAACACAAGGTGCGTATTTTTACCTTCAGTGATTAAAAAACAAAACTTTTCTAATCCAATACTTGTAATCATTATCAAAACCCATAAAGAGAGAATTCACTAATTTAGCACATCAGCAATCAGTTCCTATTTTAGTTTCAAAACATCCTAAAAGCCATAAACTTGAACAATCATCATAATATGAATTTCTTTCAAACCCCGCCAAAAAGCTAGAACTCGTAAGCTTTCTCAGAACTGATAATGTGAAAGAGAACAACACACGAACACTAAAATTAGCGACTAATCATCAAATACACTAAAACAAGTCCCTGACTACTACAAAAATCGATGTCCAAAAACCTTAAAAGACAATTCAGTGTAATAAGAAAGGTTTAAGAATCAACCCAGAAAGGAAACTAAGGAATGAAATGATTTAAAAGAGAAAAAATAAAAACTTAGCAATGCTAAAGCTAAACAGTACCTGAAGGTTGCTCATGGAAGGTGATCCTCCCAAGTGTTTTCTTGCTGCTTAAACACTAACCAAGAAGAAGGGCCGAAGAAAGAAAAAAGAAAAGGACCAAAGCTTCACCAAGCTGCCTGACAACAATCCCATAAACACAGAAGTTCAAGGGACAAGAAGATGTCAGGATTTAAGTAGCAGTACTATATGTCTTTTTCTTTTGCTGTTTTTGGTCCTATTCACTTTCAAAAAAATAAAAGTCTTTTTTTTCTTCTCTTTCAAAATTTAAGTTCTCAGCGTCTCTTGAAGATTCAAAAATTTACAGCCCAATTCCTCCTACTTTTCCTTTAGAAAGTGGTCAAAAGGCTGGAGTTGAAAACTTAAAATAATGGATGTTGGACTCAAATACTTTTCTGTTTTTGTCTGTGAATTTTGGTCAAAGTAAATATTATTTAGTCCCCCAACTATTCTGTGATCCTCAACTAGATCATAAACAAAACAAACGTTTTGTTCCCATCATACATTATCAATTAACCCTTATTATTCAGGTAAATGATGGTGAAACTATAGTTTTTAAGGTACATATGTCCCCTTTTTTATGATTATAATGGAAATAATTTTTAATAAAAGAGTTAATTGGGTAATTTTCACTTGATAGGGGGACCTAATTGGAAATTGTATTTTTCCAGGATCTAACAAGGAGTTGGGAAATAGTTGGGGGATAAATATGTGCCATGCCTTTTTCTTACTTTTCTTCGATAGCTTCAAGCATTAACCCACCGTGTCCCACGTACCAAAGTTTTTTTCGGGTTTCCAAGTATTTTTATTTTATTTAATTAGGTCTTTAATTCGAATTTTCCGTTTCTAGATGGTTACAAGTTGTTTTAAGATAACAGCTAATGAGTGTATAAAGACTATAAATTAAGAATCGTTAAACATACTTGTTAACTTAAAATAACTTCAATTTTTTTTTTGTTTGTTAAAAGAAAAGCTACAACAAGGAGCTCTTTTTGCGTGGATTTGCCTCCGTTCACAGTAGATTTTAATAGTAAAATAATAATTTTATCTTTCAAAAAACTATTAAATTGCTACTTTTAATTAAATTTGTCAATATCGTTTCGGTTGGTGCTTTGTTTTTTTAATTAGAATGAAATGTTTTGGTTTCATAACATTTTGGCGCGTCGTTTCGGGGTTGTACTATATATATAGGTCAAATTGAAAAATAAAATTATTTAGAATTGTGCAATTTAATCTAAAAAACACAATATAATGATTTTTTTGAACAAAATTATGAACATGTATAATATTACGAGAATATTATCATCAATCTCGCAAGGTCATTACATTCTCTGATTGCTCTGAAATTTTAACATAATATATATAAATATATCAAGAGACTCCTCGTAAAATTTCATTTTAATATAACGGTCAAATTAAGATATATGATTGATACTGTAAAATTATTTATTATTTAAAAAAATACTATTTAGCCGAAACAGAACAGGCGGAACGAAACCGGTATGTTTCGGCCGGTATTTGGCCAAAAATCCGGAACGGGTTGGAATTTAAACCAAGGTAAGAACAAAGTTGTTTTGTCTCTCTTTTTTAATTGGCCGAAACGAAATGAAATTGACGACTATGCTTTTAAGGGTAAAATGGTTTTTTTTATTGTTTGGTTATTTAAGAATATTTTAGGATTCTATTGTTCGGCAAAATAATGTTGATACTCTTAAAAATATCATAATAAAGGGCTTTTCAGGTATTTAATGTTTTGATTTGCAGTTAAATTATAAATTTACCTTTTGCACGAAAACATTAAGTCATTGATATAGAAGTAATTGTGTCATTTCACTAATATATTTTTTTGTGATTGTTGGGGATAGTCAAGAATGATAATATAATTAATCATTTAATTTTTAATTTTATACCAAGAAAAACAATGTGTATAGTGGCTCTTAATGATTAAAAACACTTTTCTATAGAACCAATGTATGTCACACAAAAATAACTGTTTTTTTGTAGGTCACCCTTTCTATTTTTTCTTTCATTTCTCTCTCCTTGCTAAAAAAAATTGGACTATCATTATTGTTGGTTGGTGTTTCATAACTCATCCACTTAGTTTTGATTGCTTTTTTTTTATCAAAGTTTTTATACTTTTCAATTTATCCTGTATATCAAGTTTTTCTATTGTTTTTAAGTAGTGATAATACTTATCTCCTTTTGATTTATTATTTGTTTTCTTTTCTTTTTTGTCAAAATTCTTATGGTTTTAATTTTATCATTCAAATCAAGTTTATAATTTTTGTTATAATAACAATAGTAATAGGAATAACAATAGCAACAATAATAGCATTGGTAATACTAGTTGTGATGCTAACAATATTAGTAATACTGGTTGTGATGGTAATAGTAGTAATAATCAAATTAATAAAAAAAAACCCAATAATAATGCTAATAGTGATACTAATTGTAGTAATAATAATATTTTTATATGACAATAATAATTGCAATAATAATAGTATTTGTGATAATAATATTAATAATTGTGATAGTGATGGAAATACTACTACTATAGTAATTGTAGTTGTAATAATAACAATGATGATAATAATTATAGTGGTGGTAATATTTTTTTTATTAAAATAATAATTGTGACAGTGATAACAATAATAATAATAGTTTATTAGGGTGGTCGTAGTGGTTGTGTTATTATTAGTAGTAATAATAATAATAATAATAATAATAGTTTATTAGGGTGGTATTAGTGGTTGTGTTATTAGTAATTATGGTGATGATAATAATAATAATAATAATAATAATAATAATAATAATGGAAAATAACATTAGTAATAATAATTATAATTGTAATAAATTTATAGTAGTAATGCTAACAATTATGATAGTGGATAATAATAATGCTAACAAGGCTAACAATACCAATAACAGTAGTAGTAGTAGTAGTAGTAGTAATCAAGATAACGATAATGTCAACCTTTTTTTTATCATATAGTTATATAAAAAGATAGTTTAAAAAACAAAACAAATTATAATTCTGCTAGAGTTCATAACCCATTGAGAAGTTCAGCGTGTTAGGCTAAGTAATTCGATTCACAAATTCGGCGAATTTACCCACTAGATGGGTATGGATTGTTTAGTTTTTGGTCCTTTGATTTTTTTTTTAATTTCCTTCCTCAATTTGGTCTTCCAATATTAAATTGGTTGAAAGATAAATTGCATGATTTATTTTTTTATTGTTTTTTTATAGGGTTATACTATCAAAATAAATGTCTATATTTTAGGTTTTATGAGCATATATTTTTTCATATAATTAAAAAAAATGTTTATAAAAAATTTGTTAAAGGTAAATAGTCCATAACACATGTCATTTGGGGGCTAGATCAATCAAATATGTCATTGTTTCAATTTTTTTCTAAAACAAGTTATCTTATAAAAATAAAATTAAAGTTGTTGACGTTGGTAGAAACATTAAGGTGGAATTTTTGGATGTTTTCGAGAGCCCGATCGTACCTCTTTTGTGCCTAAAAATGAAAGAAAATGCAGATTCAAAGGCTTAAGTAATTTATTATTGGATAAATCTACATAAAAATTAAGTCAGACGACATAATTATATTTTATGGGTCAGTTTGATTTAATGACCGACCTATTTAAAGTGTAATTATATTTAGGAATTAATTTAGGTCTCAGTTAAAGGATTTAATTAAGCTCAAAGACTTGATTATACTTTAAATGAGTCAAATTAATTTTATTAAGGGCTTAATTGGTGTGAAATTAAGTTTGGAAGTCTAATTTAGGTTCGATTGAGAAGATTAAAATTTTCAGAGAATAAACTTTTTGGGTGAAATTGGAAGCCAAAATCGAAGAAAAAACATCATTTTTCCTAGTTTCCCTATCTAAAAACTCTTTTTTTCACAACCATTTTTAATGTTATTTCAAATTTTCAAAACAAAAATTGTCGAGACTTTGCCGCAGCCATGCTTACGCCCATACCAGCAACCATGCCCTACAACCTAACACTACAAACCACCATTCCTGGAAACCTCTCGTAGGCCTTGCAACCTGCAAATTTAGTCTATAAAAGAGGGGAGAAGATAGAAAGAAACACACACAAACACAGGGAAAACACGGGTAGAGACAAACATAGAGGCGAAGGAGAAAAATGATCGTAACTTAGGTACAATCGTAATCTACAAATAAAAACACTGAAAAACTAGAGTACCCGAACATAAAAGAAAACACCGAGCAAGGACAGACGGGCTAAAAACCAGTGACAGTTGCACCAACGGCAAAACAATGACTTCTTGCCTAGTACCGACAGGCAAACATCGACCTTGTCTCCCTCGGCACCTCTCTCCATCTTCACCTCGGCACCAACAATCTCTCTTTCTTCACCACGACAGCTAACAACCATGGTTGTGTTCAAAAAACCAGTGGTAGTCGACTCTCTTTCTCTTATTATAGCAGCACTTCTTGACGAGCACCTGTAGCCTTTCCTCTGGCACTGTCAGCCTATCCTCTCTATCGGCAAGCCCGACTCTTCTTCTCCAACGCTAACAATGCAACACTAGCAATACCAGCAATGACAACTTCACCAGCCGCAACCTTCCAGCGCTCCTCCTAGCTACCACATGCCACCATTTTCAACGCCACCACCATAAGAAGCGATCTCCCCTACTCGATGGCAGTGGCAGGTGAGCTTCTCGTCACCTTCGGTCAACCAACTTTGTTGGGCCGACCCATTTAGTTGGGCTAGACCCTTTTTAAAAAAAAAATATATGATATACAAAAATTGTTTTAAAAAAAAACACAAAAAAAATATGTTGTTTTCATGCATACAGCCGAATTTCAAAGTTTTTCCAATCATATTTTCCATAAAAAAAACAAGCATACCATATTTCCAACCATATTTTTTGTAAAAAATAAATATAGCATATTTCTCATGTTTTGAAATAAATTTGGATATCGTAACCAGTTTACGATTATCTGTTGGAATTTGGCCAAAATATAAAAATATTTAACAATCATTTTGTTTTAGCTATCAAGATGAAAAATTAAACTATAAAGTACACTCACATATGGTAAAAAAAAGAGTTTCTAAATGTTGTTTAAAAAATTTCAACTTTCAACGAGGTAGAGACTACCTCATGAAAAGAGATCTACTTTGAACCTTAGAAAAGACCACCAAATAAAAACTAGCTTAGGAAAAACAATCAAACAGTGTAGCTTACTTTAGGTAGGGTGCAGTGGGGGTGATGTGTCTTCCCCTTGCACAAAAAGTCTCCTTATCCAAACTTTCACAGACCACTAGGTTTTCTATTAACCTTAATACTAGGTAGCGACTCCCGATAATTATAATAATAATTTTACGGCTATAAAACACCCCTCTTTCATCGCGCGCCGTCTTTCCACCCGGGGATGACGGGGTGCGAAGCATGAAAAAATATCATCGCGACACTCAATATTATTAAAAAAAATCTCCACGAGACTATTTTAATCAAACCTTGAAAAAACACCAAACATGATTGTAATTGGTTAAGAGTTTTGTTTGGGGTCAATTATAACTTTATTTGGTGATCTTTCAATTGGTCTTTCAAGATGTTAGATTTGTCTCGTTGAGATTTTTGAAACGGTCCCAAATGTGTTAAAAACATAGTCTGGATACGTCTCTAGTGACTCTTTTTTTCCTCGCATTTTTCTCTCTTACCATGACGTATTGTCTTCTCCTTTTCTCTCGACCAATAAATCTCAAATATCATCTTCTAGTTATTAGATTCTTATAAAATTCTTGGTTGATTTTTTTTAAGAATAATTAATTTGAACGAGATATGTATTTTGGTTTTTATTAAATAAATGATATTGGAAATAATAGTGTTTACAAAATAGAAAAACAGAAACACAATTGTGTATCATGTTCAAATTTTGAAGTTGGTATTCAGAAGATATATATATATATATATATATATATATATTATTTGCTAAGTTCCTCAGATTGTACAAGAAAAACTTTTCCTTCTGAAACTTTTAGGAATATTAACTTGACGGCGCCAGAACGAAGAATGAGATTGAATGTGAATTCTGGAAGGGGTCAAGGGTAGAAAACCTCACATTGAAAAGACAGTCTAGATGTTTCTAGTTAGGAACATTTCCTTGCTAAGTTAATCAAATTAATTTATACAGTTTTTTTTTTCATTCTCAATAGCAATGCCTGGATATTCCTTTTATTTTTTAAAAATTAACCCAGCCCTAAACTTAGCACACATAAATAATTTAATTACTTCTAAAATGAGATAGTTTGCCTTTTGTAAGAGAACCGGGAACACCACAAGCAACTGTATAACTACAATAATTGGTCTAGCTCCAGCTGGTTTTACATTTTTTTTTTTTTGTGGGCACAGGGCATGTGTACTCGAACCCTGACCTCCCGTGTGTGAAACGAGACAACCAAGGCCCTTGCCGCTAGACCAAGGCCCTGGGGAGCAAAAACATACGAGGACACCTTCGAGATCCCAGGGCCGAACCATCTAATAATTATTGCTGCTTATCATACTAAAAATTAACAGAAGGACTCTAGCCTTACACATCCAAGTCATCGAGTATATTTATTTTTTATTTATTTTTATAGATTTTGTATAATTAGTGTTTCTAAAAAACTCATGCAAATCAGTCAAATATTTTTAAAGCTGTATTGGGCTAAAACAAGTCCTATGATAAATGGAACAGAATGTACTCGACTTGTGCCCTACTTCATGAGGATTAAAGAATGATGTAATTCACACATGAATTGAATAGGGTATCAAGACAAACCTTTATTAATATCTATCAATTTACACACAAAATGCAAGCTTATTTATTCCAGTACAAGTGCAAAGCAATGGACCTGGAAAAAACAGAGTAGAAAGATGTACGTTATAGCTAGTGCTATGCTCTTAATATATATACATCTCTGAGAACAATATTTTGAATCATCGAAAAGAAGAATCACTGGGATTTTCAGGTCAAATCATCCTCAAGTTCTTTGGCCTTCAGGGCATTCTTGACTTTCAGCAGAAGTGCGACCTTCCAAGAATCCTACATAGCATAATATTCCAGGTCAGTGCTAACTCCTTAATGTTTAAAACATGTAATGTTGAGATCAGTGCAGTCTTTGCCAAATTATATCTTAGATTCAAGTATATCTTAGATTCCAAAATAAAGAGACAGCGAGAATTAAACTTCAAAGCCAAAAAAAGATGTACCAGCTTGGAAATGCTATCGAATTCCTTGATGATGGAAGTGAGCTTTGGAACATCCTCCTCATCAATTGCAGTTGCTAAATCCTGAAAAGTTATAATACAAACCAATGAGCATGATGAAAGGACTTGCAAAATGACAGATCAAGGTTGCCATTTCACCAGCAACCTATTGCCTAATCTACAGTTCATTCAACTGATTTATTTACCATATTAGCAGTATGCTTTTACGTCTATGAACTCAAAATGCTGAAAAAGTAAGCTTAGCACGGCACAAAGTAACCCATTTACATATAATGCTTGACAAATAGCAAGCATGGTATAATTGAGAAGCATCCACTTACTGATAAAAATTTGTATTCCCGAGTTCTAGAGAATGTTGGATCCAAATTCTGCACAGCAAATTTATATTTTATGTATTCAGAAAACTAAACAAAAGGTTGATACGGATACACATGCTTAATAGATATCCATTGTCTATAGAAAACGAACCTCATATTGCTCCAATGCATTAGTTATGGCAACGACATCGCCTCTGCAGAGCTGACAAATCCCAGCATTGAGAAGATGTCCTCGTACTCCATATTTTAACAAGTTATTGTTGAGCGACTGTCTTGCTACATCTTCATATATCTGAATTGATTTCTGGTATCTGAAGAACAAAGAGAAACAGAATTAATTCATTCACAAGATAGAAATCATGCCATCCGCATTATCCACAAGATTGTGACTATAGAACAGAAAAGAAAGAAAAACCAACTAAAGACTCCCATCTGCAGGAGTGTAACGGTGTATTATCAAGAAAATTTAATAGCTTTATTATTTAACAGAATTCACTAACTGTTCAAGTTGAGCAGAAATTTCTGCAACTTTCAGCTTGCACTTGTTAGCAAGGGAGCTTGATTCTTGAAATTCAAAATAGTCAGCAGCTTTTTCAAAGTACAAAATAGCCTTGTCAATGTTTTGCTCGTGCTCATACAGCTCGCCAATTTCCTGAATCAGGAAAAAAAAAGTTTAAAGATTTTATTTATCCATATCAACTGCACAACTTAAACTTAAATGCTATCTAGACACTACACATACATATGTCGGATAGATATTGGTAACAGTAATTTTTTGTTCATCAAAATTAATACCGAAATCCCGATATTATCAAAATAAATTAGCCCATAATCACTAAATAAATAAGGAAAATGACTCCTAAAAACCATTCATTTCTACGATTCATTGTACCTTGCAATACTTTGCAGCCATGCTATACCTTCCCATATCAACATAAATATCCACTGCTTGCAAATAGCACGAGATAGCTCCTATAAGAATAACAACAGCATAGATTCTTGACTTATTAAATTACAAATAATGGGATTTTAATGTCATAATCAATTACAAAATCAAGTTTTAACAAACACCTTTAGTTGATGTTTTCTTGTAGCAGTTCGCAGCATCTACATAAGCAGTAGCAGCTTCATGTCTGCTATTCAACTGTAAAAACAATTACTAACATGATCATCACCCAAACACTAATTACAATTAAAGAACAGTAATTAAATCACATCATAATCATACCTTTAAATGACAATTAGACAACTTTATGAAAACAGACCCAGCTTTATCCCCTGTAAAAAATAAAATAAAACTTATTATTATTATTAAATGGATTAAAAAGGAAATAAAAAGAAGGGGAGGGAAGTGGGATTTATTACAAGATTTGGCCAGTTTAAATTGATTGGCGGATTGGGTAAGCAAATCAGAAGCATCTTCGTATTTAGAGCCCAGTAAACCCCAGCCGCTGATTTTCTTCTCTGCTTTTTTCTCGAATTCTTCTCCTTTTTTAATGTGATCCCCCATTTCCTTGATCTTTGGTTTAGAAGTTTTCTATCTCTGCTTTTGATTTTCTCCTTTTCCCTTCTCTTTGTGTAGAGAAAGGAAAACAGCGAGAGGAAGATAGATGGTTTGTTTGGTGAAATAGCGCGTGAAGGATTAGTCAATCTTGCTTCAAAACTTAACAATGAAGGCGATGCCACTTCTGTGTTCGAGGTGTGATTACAATATTTAATTTGAGATCAATTTGAATGGTTGAATTATCTTATGATTCTTATCTATGTCAATAAATAAATCAACCCATATCAATTGTTTTTATTAAAATAAAAATATCTAGATTAATTTTGACACTACATTATATATATATATAACCCATATCAATTGTTTTTATCAAAATAAAAATATCTAGATTAATTTCGACACTACATTATATATATATATATATATATATATATATATATATACTAGCAAATTGCCCGCGCGTTGCCGCGGGTATTTTTTTTGTATATAATTTAACATAATTAAATCTATAATTATAAATTTATATGATATAAGTAAATAAAAGTTATAGATTAGGAGATAAAATGTTTAAAATTTTGAGTTGAGTTTGCCATGTAAGCATAGATTATATCTTTTATAATATAGGTATTGCGTTATAAACGATCGCAAAAGAGTGCGCACTAACATTAGAAAAAAGAGCAAAATATTTGAATAAGAAAACAATTTATTGAAATCATTATTGTGCAGACAATAAAATTATAAAAATCAATTAATAGAAAGAACAAACAAAAAAAACCAAAAAGGGAAAAGGAAGCAATATTAATTTAAAATAATATAACAATAGCAACATCGGAGTCTTAACATTTAAAATTATTATTGCCGCCAGAATCAAAGAACAAAAATTATTAAATTATACCGAGGGAAAAAAATAAAAAGCATGAACAAAACAGCAAGCAAGAAAAACCAATTAAAAAATTATTAAAATTATTCTTATTATTATTATGAACGAAAAAATAATCACTATTATTATAATAATAGAATACATCATCACTATTATTATAATATTAATAATAATCACTATTATTATTATTATTATTATAATTATTATTATGCTAATAATGAAAGAAACAAAAATCAATGAAAGACTAAAAATATCTTAGAAACTTTAAAAAAAGATAAAAAAAATATTATCATTGCTATTACTGACAAAAAAAAATTATAAAATTATTGGGAGGTAAAAAAAAATAACAAAAGAGTAAGAACGAAAAATAATTAAATCATGATTACTATTATTATTATTATTATTATTATTATTATTATTATTATTATTATTATTATTATTATTAATAGTATTAGTATTTTAAGGAAAATGATCACTGATATAAATAAAAAGTTAAGGAAAATTTAAAAAAAAAATCAAAAGATTTTTAGAGAAAAATAAAAAAAACAATCACAAAAATTATCATTAGGATTGCGCAAATAATAAAATTATAAGAATTATTTGATCAAAAGAACAAATAAAAATAAAAGATAAGACAAAAAAAAATGAATAAAGAGACAAAGGGAGCAATATTAATTTTAAAATGATTATAAACATAAATGAAAAGTCTAGGATTTAACCGATTAAAAATCAAACCTCAAGAAAAAGAGATAAAAACTAAAGTCATAAACTAAAAGCATAAATGCATAAATGCTAATAAAAAATAAACATTATCAAAAAATTAAAAAAAAAACAAATGAATTAATATCCAATAAAAAATTAAAAGACTAAGGACCGAAATGAAAAATGACATATATAAAAATCATTCGAATTGAAGGATAAAATTAAAAGAAAAAAATACTTGGAGGACCAAAAATAAATAATGACAATTGTTGTCATTGAAGAGAAAAATTAGAAGAAGAGGGACCGAAATCAACATTTGTATATATAACTAATTTCAATTGGAGGACCAAATTACAAAAATCAAAACTTTCGTACCGGAAAATTTGATGAAATTGTCAATAAATCAAGAATCAAAAGTTGAAGGACTGACATGAAAGCTCCGTATACAATTAATGTTAATTGAAGGGCACAATTGAAAACCACAAAACTTTAATTTCAACAAAATCAGCTATCAAAACGAAATTCAAACTCCAGGGACCAAAAGCAACTCATCACAAACATTAGGGACTGCAGTTGATTGTGCCACGGCAAGAGAGAGAAAAACGACAGCCGGGAAAGAAACGTCCGCCGTCGATTAACCGGACGTATATGGCCGGAACGCGCCGCGACGGAAGCTAAAGGACCTTCAGGCGCATCTTCTGGCACGACGGAAGTGCATTTCGGACGCCGGGATGACGCCTCAAGGGCGCGTTCGCGTGGAACAACGCTGGCGCGGCCAGGAGACGCGCCAGCTGTCCCCCTGGCGAATGACCGAAACATCCCTGCCCCCACTGGTATTTACGAAAATACCGACGTGGAAAGGACGCCCCAACCCCGCGTACTGTGGACAATTTTGTCGTTATCGGGGGCTTTTTCCGTCAGCACACTGTTCAACCAAAGTGTGAAAATCTGATGGCGCCCCTGTGTCCTGTTTGCTATTTTGTCTTTTTCGGGGAGCAAATTCGTACAAAATAGCAAGTAAGAAAAACAATTAAAATATTATTATTATTATTATTGTTATTATTATTATTATTATTATTATTATTATCATCATCATCATCATTATTATCATGAAAGATTAAATAAATAAATGAAAGAAAAAAATGGTAAAAAACAAAAAAAAGATCAAACAAAAAAATACAATAAAAACTAAAAATTATCATTGTTATCACTATCAACACAATAAAAAATATCAAATTATTTTGAGGGAAAAACCCTAAAAAGATTAACAAAAGAGTAAGCAAGAAAAATAACTAAATTATTGTTGTTGTTGTTGTTGTTACTGTGTTAATGATGAAAAAAATAAAATAAATGAAAGACTAAAAAACATAAAAAAATTAAGAAAATTTAAATCATAAAAAATCAAGGGATTAAATAAAACACATGAAAAGCATAAGGTCCGAAAGGAAAATCAAATATAAACGGATTAAAATCCAAAATTAAAATTATAAGGACCGAAATGAAAATCAAATTTATTTTTAATTTCAATCAAAGGACAAAATTGAAACTGTTGTACCGAATTTATTGAGTTATTTAAACCCAATCTCGGAATTAAAAGAAGGATCGAAGTGAAAATTGCACATTCAATTAATTTCAATCGAAGGACCCAATCAAACTAAATCAAAACTTATATAACAAAAATCAAAACCATAAACAAAATTAAAAGTAGAGGGACCAAAGTGAAAAAGCATCAAACCCGGGGGACTCCCCTGCACTTTGACGTGCAGGAGAGAGAGAAACGGTTGCAGCGGCTTTAATCGGCCCCCGCCGCGTCCACGGACGTCGAAGGACAAAACGCGCCGCACCGGGAGGAAGACTAAGCGTAAGCGCATCGACTGAGACATCGGTAGACCATCTCCGGCGACTCCATCACCAAGCACGTTCCACTCAAAGAGGACGTGAGGAGGAATACTGTTGGCCGCGTGTGACACACGCTCCGATAGTAAAACGAACAAAAAAGAAAAAAAGCATGGTCAATTACCGGTGTGCCCCTTTGCCTAAGTCAACGATTTTGTCTTATGGGAGGCTATACTAGTAATAAGCCATTTCCGGGAAAATATTAAATTATGAAAAGGTAGCGGACCGGACCACACCGGTCTGGTCCGAAAGTGTGCAATTACCGCTGAGCCCCTCCACCCATAATCGGCCTTTTGTCTTTTTCGAGGGCTAAAAACGCTATTTCACTGTGCAAAAACACAATAAAAAAATCGAAAAACCGGGGAACCAACATAAACCGTCCCAAAAATATACTATTACAATCCACAATTAATATACTCACATGCTACAGTACATGGTGCTATAGTGAATTGGCCACAAGGTTTTTATTATAACTAGCCAATGCACCCGCGCCTCGTCGCGGGCGGCACCATATTTTTTTAATATAAAAGAATATTAATTATATTTTTTGTTATGATATAAATTTAGTCAAAATAATAAATTTATGCAAAATTACTGTGATATATGAATTTTAAATAGATATAAATTTATTTGTTTAGTAATTTTAACGAAATAAAAAACATAAAATTATCATCATCATCAAAAAAGCACGAAGATTCGGATATTTGAATTATTGAATTCATTGTATTAAGATTAGTTCATTTTATAATTAAATTTAAATCACATTTAAAAATAAAATATAAATTATGAAAAGACTTGCAATAATCAAATAAAAAATAAGTAGTTAATTTTCTATCCATAAAAAGATGAAAACATAAATTGAAAATTCATCCCTACATTACCGTCATTTTCATTACTATAACAGTTAAAATTATTATCAACATTATTGCTCAAAAAATTAAAATTATTAAATTACCCAAAAACAATCAAAACATTTTAACAAAAAAACAATAAAAATATAATCACTAAAATTATCATTATTATTGCACAAACAATAAAATCATAAAATTATATGATCCAGAAAATAGATAAAATAACAAAACACACACAAAAAAAAGAACAAAGGGAAAAAAGGAGCAATATTAATTTTAAAATTATCACCAATATAAATTAAAATTTCAGAACGGAACCTAATCAAAATAAAACTCTGACAAAAAATAAATCGAAAAAATAATAATCTAAAAGCATAAATGAATAAATACTAACAGAAAACAAACATTGTCCAAACATTGTATTTTTTTAATGTTTTTAGATCATTTTCATGTGCCGATATTAAAAATAATGTTAAAAAAATAATTATCATTTTAATATATTTATAAACAAAAATTTTTTAAAAATTAATCACATTTCCAAGCAAAATAAAAATTGTTTCATGGAAAAAAAAACATGATCAGGAAAAAAACAAAACAAAACGCTATATAAAAAATTAGATTCGATGATTAATCGTGGTGCACTTAAGCTAGCGTAGATACCCCAATTATAAAAAACAAACAAACAAACAAACAAATATATATATATATATATATATATATATATATATATATATATTCGTTTCTTGCTTTTTTTGTTTTTTATTATGTTTTTTTTCTAATTATTTTTTTCCATTAAATATTTTTTTCTGGTTTATATATATATATATATATAAGTGGAAAAGGAAAAAAAACCAGAAAAAATATTTAATGGAAAAAAATAATTAAAAAAAGCGTAATAAAAAAAACAAAAAAAGAGCAAGAAACGAAAACAATGAGAGTGGGATTCGAACCCGCACCTCTCGAAAGACAACCTCAGCTTTGGACCAACAGGCTACCTCAACATATCTGTCATGGTTGACAACAATATATATTAATATATATATTAAGTGTGCGCAAAATAAAAAACTGCTGAGAGTGAGATTCGAACCCGCGTCCTTTCTATTTATCCTAACCAACTTAGCTACCTGAACATTTCGTTTATTGTTAACGATAATATATATTAAAAGTAAGCTTTACTGTGGATTCAAACGCATTTTATAGTTTAGTTAGTTAATGTTGAGGACCGAAAAATAGGGTTGGAGATTATGCTATGGGAACTGCAGATCCTGTCTCTTTAATATGAAGGAGCTCTAGCGTGAGGTGAATAATCGAGATTTCTTCTCTCTTAGCTGAAGAAGAAAGGGGAAATGAAATGAGAAGATGAAACAAAGGCTTTGTTTTTCATATGTTGAGGGCCGAAAAATGGGGGTGGAGATTATGCTATGGCAACAGAAGACCCATTTTCAAAAAAATCTGGATTGTTAAAAACGATGGAGAAGACCAATTTTCAAACACTCCCAAAACGACACTGAAGAGGAAAACAAATGTGACTGGAAAACCAAAAAAACCCTCAAACAAAACAGAAACCATGCGAGACAAAGGACAAAAAAGGGAGCACACTGCTTGAGTCCACAGTGCATTAACTCACAATGCACAGTGGCTCGAATAGAAAAACATGGACGAGATTTATTTTATACTTAATATATATATATATATATATATATATATATATATATATATTTGATTTTGATTCATTTTCAAATTAAATTTTAAAACTATATCTCATTTGAATTAATTAAAAATCTAGTTCACGTAGATTTTATATTTCAAGTTTTTGAAGTTAACATATCGAGTCAGATTGTATTTAATAGCTATGCTTTTTTTAAACATATTAACTTTTGATACTATATGGAAAGTTTATTTGTTTCTTTTCATTTTAAAATATTTTTGAAAAAAATATTTTTTTTTGCTTAAAATAATTTTTTAATATTTTTAGATCATTTTAATAGGTTGATGTTAATTTTTTAAAAATAAATATTATATTATTTTAATATATTTTAAATAAAAAAACTCTTTGAAAAAAATCGATGTCACATTTCTAAACACCCCTAAACTATTAAGACTAATTATATTGTTAATTAAAATGATTTTAAGGTATTTTTTTGCAAAACCTCAATATACGAAAGTAATTGGTTCAAGATTTGATCATTAATCTTGAATGTTCAATCTATCAATTAATTCAAATGAACTCTTAACCACTAAATTTATATAAAAAGTACTCAAACTCGAACAAAAAATAATACCTTTTAATAATTAACTAAAAAGTGAAACACATCCCGATTTTACTATAGGTTTTGGCATTGTTCATACAAACTCATATTACTATTCATTGCGACAATAAAATTATCATTTTACCAGGGATCAAAAAAATTTAACCCCCGGGATTGGGGGTATTTTTGATTTTTCACGAGACATGAATGGTATTTCTGGATTTATTGCACAGTAAAACGACACAAATAACACTCGAAAATGACAAAATGATCCACCCTAACCCAGGGGTGTTCTCGTTTTTTCCAACATTTATGCACAATGAATCAATCAACTGCAATAACCCCTGAAAAAGATAAAAAAAGAAGAAGATAGTGTGGTATTTTTATGATCCATTTGTTTTGTAATTCTGATTTGGTGCAGGGGTGTAAGGGTAATCAACTAATATTTTATTATTTTTCTCCAGACACTGTAGGACGTGTTGTTTGGATCTGCCCGCAGTGTTCAATGCGGACGCGCCTATAAGGCGGCGCTTTCCAACTTTTTAGGTGGTCAAAACTGCACTTTCACCGTGTCTCCTGGTTCGCCTCCTTGTCATTTGCCTACCCGTGTCCATTGTCGGTGTACGGTTAATCCCAGACAAACACTTTTAGATGTTTTCTCTGTTTTCTCTGTTCTAACACTGCAAATTAAGCCTTAGACCTTAATGTATGTCGTTTGTTAATTTAGTCCTTGAGGTTTTGATTTCGTTTTTATTCTTGATTTCTTTAATTGAAAGTTTGATTGTTTTCAATTGTGCCCTTCAATTCAAATTAATTATAAATATTTATTTTCATTTTAGTTATTATTCTTTTGATTTATTTATATATTTATTTTTGGTTCCTTTAATTTTTCGGTACACAAGTTTTCATTTCTTTTAATTTTGTCCTCCAATTGAAATTGATCGTATATACTACTTTTCATTTTAGTTCTCATTATTTTAATTTTTGAACAAAATTAAACAACAATTACCTTTAAAAATGCCATTATTTGTTTTGGTCCTAAAATATTTATTTGCTTCAATTTTATCCTTAAGTTGATATGAATTATATATATTGTTTTATTTTTTTTAATTGTGTCCTCCAATTGAAAAGGTTCATATATGCCGATTTTCATTTTGGTTTTTATTCTTTTAATTTTTTAACAAAATTGTACTGTATTGTTTTTTTTAAAATAACTTTATTTGTTTTATTCCCAAGATTTTTATTTGTTTTAATTTTATTGTTCAATTGGAATTAATTATACATTTTATTTTTTATTTTTGGTTCTTATTCTTTGAATTTTTTATTTAATACTAATTCCTCTGGTTTCTTTTTGTCATTCTTGGACAATGTTTATTTTTTTAACTGTATTTATGCATCTAGTTTTTGTTTTTAATTGTTTTTGGGATTTTATTTTTAATAGTCTCAATCTGAAATTTTAATTTATGTTGGTGATCGTTATAAAATTAATATTGCTCCCTTTTTCTCTTTGTTCATTTTTTTGTATTTTTGTTATTTTTATTTGTTCTTTAGATCAAATGATTTTTATGATTTTATTATTAGTGCAATAATAATGATAATTTTAGTGATTATTTTTTAATTGTTTATTTGTAAAAATGTTTTGCTTGTTTTAGTTTTTCAGAACAATTTAATTATTTTGATTGTTTGGACAGTAATGTTAATAATAATTTTAACTTTTATAGCAATGATAATAACGGTAACATATGAATGAATTTTTAATTTATGTTTTCATTTTTTTGTGGATAGAAAATTAATTACTCATTTTTGTTATTTGATTATTGCAAGTATTTTTACAATTTATATTTTGTGTTTGTGTTTGATTTAAATTAAATTATAAATTGAACTAATCTTAATACAGTAAATTCAATAATTCAGATATTTGAAACTTCTTGCTTTTTTAATAATGATGATAATTTTATGCTCGTTTGAAACCTATTGAACAGACAAATTTATATCAATTTAAAATTTATATATTTTATAGAAAAACTTGTACTTGATAGAAATTCTGCGTTAATTTATTATTTTGACTAAATTTATATTAAAATAAAAAATTTCTTATATAATTAATATTTTTTTGTATTGAAAAAAATATGGTGTTGTCCGTGATAAGACGTGAGAGCATTGGGTAGAATAATATATTTGGGGTGAAAAAAAGAAGAAAACCAAATAACACGAATCGCGAAAAAGAAAAGTGAAAAATCTGAAGAAAAAAACATTTCGGTTCGAATCCGGCTCAAAGATCTGAAACCGAGTGATCGGACTGGTTGAACCAAAAACAAACCCAGTATAAAAACCAAACTCCCACAACCCACGGTCCCTCTCCGTCGCTGGTCTCTTTCCTCCCAGTCTCTGGCAGAGCTAGCCAGCCACCATAAACGCAGTCCTCTGAAACCCTAAACCCAGCCACCCTCTCTCCCTTAAAAGACACAAGAACCCTAAAACAGAACTCTATTCCCTCTTCTCACTGCCCCTCTCCTCCTCTGCGGTCTCCAGCACCTCCCCAATTGCGGTTGCATGCTTGCAGCCTCTCGCTTCTCTTGCGTGCAGCTATCGTCCCTAAACCTCAACAGAGGTGCAGCCTCTCTCCTCTCCGCATGTTTCTTCTGTAAGGTCGGTTAGTTTCATTAACTCGTGGTACATTATGCCTTTATTGTTATCTATTAGTTAACTCTATAATCCATTTAGATGACTAATCAAAACCCTTATAAAGATATACATAATCAATTTTTAATTGCGTATACTTGCGTTGGTCAAGAATAATTGAATCTGCGACGCTAAACAAAACATTTCTGCATAAGAAATGCAGCAGTTGGAGTCGAACAGGTAACTAGGTGATCTACTATGTTGTTGATGCTGACTTGCCCTCAAATCATTGAAATAGCTAAACGAACAGTTCATCTTGATAAATGGTTCTGAACTTACATTGAATCTGATTTCTTTATTATGTTCTCAGTAGCCAGCAAATTGTTGTTGGTATGCGATTTGACAATAAGATGTTTACTAAAAAGATCATTGCCTATCAACCTTTTGTGCCGCTGAGCTTCACTGGTCTTTTGAGTATGTGAAGATCTACGTTCTCCTCTTGGGCATTTTTTTTGTGTCCGTGTGTGTGAATTATCAATTACGGGAATTTTCACATACCTTAGGCAAGGGGATTCAATCTAATGTAGGTAGCTGATTATTTTTTTAAGTAAAAAAGGAAAAATTATGGATTAATTATAGAGTTGGATGCAAAAAGTTGTGTGGAAAGTAATTGAGGATAGCATGCAGTTCAGGGAAATGTTATACTCATATATACTTTACAAGAAAGCTTTTGAGCTAGGACATGCTGTTATGCTGTAGTTTCATAGTTTGTAAGAGAAGTCTAGAAAAAAGTAGTGCACATTTCATATGCTTCTATGCTGATTTATACAAGCAAGGTTTGATTGAATTGATCATAAATCATTGACGTGTTGGAATTTGAATATCAGAAATGTGCATCCTTTTTCTTTGGAATATTATATATGCAATATGACTTGATGGTGCCAGTCAGAGCTCCAATCTTTTTATTATTATTGTGGTTGTTGGTTCTAGATAATTCTTTCATCAAACTAGACGGAAGAGTTGGATGGAAGCTTTTGTTGCTGTCCTTTTAGGCATAGGAACTTTCCAGATTTCATATATTTTTCCTACATCCTGTTATCAATTTGGATGAATTGGATCACTTGTGTATATCTCAGGGTTTTGCCTAAGCTACCAAGTCAATTTCATCATCTATTTGGGAAGCTCATAGAAAAAGGGAATGAAAGATATGCTGAAGTAAAAATCCTTAGAATTATTTATGGGCTTGAAAAGCCCTTGATAAAAACAACCCAGGGACATTTTAAACAATGTCCAAAAGAAACTTTGGAAAGCCCAAAACATTGTATGAATAACCCTTGAAAGAAGCCGAAGAGAGGCCTTGAAAAGCCTGGCCTAATAAAAAAGCCCAATTAAAGTAATATAGTTTTTACCAGTTTGAAACAAAAACAACCAAACGAAATTGAAACGGTCGGACTGAATTGGTGCTTGGCTAGATTCTAAAGCTTAAACAATTTTGGTTTAGTTGTTTTCTTAGTCCAAAATTGAATTGAAATGAAAATGATCACCCCTCCATCATATCAAATTTATAGTCCATCTTTATTTTGCCATAACCTGGATAGTCTATGATGAAATATGCCATTAAATCTTATATTGGTATGTACTAACAAATATACCCCTAAACGAAGCCTGTTATTACTTACACCATCACTATTTCTGCAACTCTCCTCTCTTCCCTTGTAATAAAAATCCTCTCACTCGAGAACCCTCAAATCTCCTAGCCCCAACAACCCAAAAAATGGCCATAAGGACACTGATTTTTCACTTGTTTGCTTAATAACAGATTGCCTATATGCCATTTCTCAACCACCATTGCATCTGATTGTCATCATAGCAACCTTACTACTATTCTGTCCCAATACAATACACAAGCTCATCAATCTTTCTTGATCCCATTTGAAGAATAACAACACCATCTGAGAAGCTCTCCATCCTCTCATTTCCTCCGAAGCAAACTCTCTCCCTTTCTCTATATTAGTTGGTGATGATTTTTCTTTTTTCGTTTTTGCTATTGTTACTTCTGAATACTTTTCTTGAATAAATATTGTAATTCTGATAAATTGAATTTGATATTTACAGCAGGTGATTGATGGCTGATCAGAAGCACAGAATCCTGATGGTTTCAGATTTTTTCTTTCCCAATTTTGGTGGTGTCGAAAGTCATATTTATTATCTATCTCAGTGCCTACTAAAGCTTGGTCACAAGGTAGGTTTACTTGTAAGCTGTTAAAATCATCATTACTTGTGTTTGTCTTGAAAATGTGGTTGCCCACTTGAGAATGTCATCTGATTGGTCGTAGATGTGGTTCATTGTGTAAACTATTTATTTATATTTCATGATTTTTCAGGTGGTTGTTATGACTCATGCTTATGGTAATCGCTCAGGGGTGAGATACATGACTGGTGGCCTTAAAGTTTACTATGTACCATGGAGACCTTTTCTAATGCAGAACACCTTGCCAACTGTTTACGGGACGCTTCCAATTGTAAGGACTATCCTTGTTAGAGAAAAAATATCATTGGTGCATGGACATCAAGCCTTCTCAACTCTTTGTCATGAAACATTGATGCATGCACGCACCATGGGTTACAAAGTTGTATTTACTGATCATTCACTCTATGGTTTTGCTGATATCGGAAGCATTCACATGAAC
This sequence comes from Salix exigua, assembly GCA_032356905.1. Classification (NCBI taxonomy): domain Eukaryota; kingdom Viridiplantae; phylum Streptophyta; class Magnoliopsida; order Malpighiales; family Salicaceae; genus Salix; species Salix exigua. The sequence continues at coordinate 14,294,631 of CM063603.1, forward strand.
AAGGTGTTGCAATTCACTTTAGCAGATGTGAGCCAGGCCATTTGTGTTTCTCATACAAGCAAGGAAAACACAGTGTTACGGTCAGGTCTGCCACCAGAAAAGGTTTTTATGATACCAAATGCTGTGGACACTGCAATGTTTAAGCCAGCCCCAGAGCGACTTGGCAATGATGAAATTATTATTGTGGTGATAAGTAGATTGGTTTATCGGAAGGGCGCAGATTTGCTTGTTGAAGTCATTCCAGAAATTTGCCATTTGTATCCTAATGTGAGCTTGGTCCATAATTCATAGATTTACTTGTTCTATGCTCTCATGCATTTGCAGCACTTGAATTACTTTATCAAATGGATAGCCATCTAAAGATGTTGCAAACCACCATAAGTAGGCATTGCTTTATGGGATTTCCTTCACTGTTTAAATACTTTTTCCAGCATCGACTCCCCCAAATGTGATTACTCTTGTGTCAGAGTGGCTTTTTATGTATGGGCCAAAGAGAAGTAAGAACATGAAAGTGGTACTGGTGAATGAGTTTTCTTGATGAAATTCTATTACCAGAGTATTGTATATGTGCCCTTTCATTATATTGAATTTAAAAGGTTGAGATAACTCTTTTGCAGCCTTTTCAAGTTCCCCTTAAGTATATAGGTACATGCAATCCTCTTGTCATTTACTGACATTTGAACATGCAATACTAGCTCATGGAACTTGCCATTTCTTGCATGTACTCATGACTCATTGAATATTCAGGATCTGATGGAAACTATCCATGGTGCATTACCACATCCTATTTGTGGCATCTTGCTTTTCCTTTCCATTAACATGTCAAACTTGCATGTAGTGTTAGGCTTCACAATACAAATTTAGGGGCTCCTTCTTTTGGCTGGTTGATATTCATTTAGGGGCTGCATTACTAAGGATCAGGCTCCATGAAGCTTGTATTCAACTAAATCTTGGGGCAAATTTTATTTTTTGAGAAATAATCATGGACCAACTTGTTCATATTCACAGAGCATCAGTAGGTTATAGGATCTGTATTTAGGTAGGCAGAGTTTTACTTATCTCAATTGCTTTCTACTCAAGTCATTTGGAATATTTTATGTATTAAGGTCAGGTTCATTGTTGGAGGAGATGGACCTAAACGGGTAAGGCTGGAAGAGATGAGGGAAAAACACTCTCTTCAAGATCGAGTTGAAATGCTGGGTTCTGTACCGCATGCTCATGTACGCTCTGTCTTGATTTCTGGCCATATATTTCTAAACAGGTCAGAGATTCTCTGGATTCTAATATTAGATCATTCTTGTCATTATTTTAATATAGTAGCCTGACTATCTTCCTTTGGCATGGATGCCTTAACCCTGAAGTGGAAATACAAATAGTAACAGAGCATTTGGTGGAGGTCTGCTATATGTATCTATTAGTACCATTGTTGCAATTAATCTACAAGTAGAGTTATCACTGTTTGCTTGAAGAGATGTGAAAACCCTTCTATTTTTAGCCTGTTTTAGATGGATTGTTAGAGATGTTGACTTAAGACTGATCTTCTACCTAGACAGGAGCCCTTCTTTTGAAAGTTTTTTCTTTGCCTGTTTTATTGTTTTCTCCTGGCTTTTACATTAAATTGATTTTCACCAATTAATCAAAGGCTTATTCAACAAGAGTCAGAGTTACCACTTCTGTAAATTTGATGAATGGGCACAATTCAATTCGATATGGTTTATGAGCAAGAGGTGCATGCCTAGTTTCAGGAGACGATTCTGTTATAAATGCTGTAAGTAGTTCCATATTTTGTCAAGAAGCTTTGCTTTCACAAAATTCAATTAAATAATATGGCACCAAACCTGGCAAAAGGATCTTCAAACTTTCATAAAGTTTAAGACTCAGTAAAAGTTGGCAGACAAAAAATGAGCTCATGAACACCCAAAAATATCAAATTGTATTTTGGACATTCTATCATCACATGGCTTCAGGATAAATTTATATTTTTGTTGAATATTTTCTCATTTTTTAATTCTTTGGGCAGTTCTTTGACAGAGGCGTTCTGCATAGCCATATTAGAGGCTGCTAGTTGTGGGTTATTAACAGTCAGCACACGCGTAGGAGGTGTACCTGAGGCATGTATCATGAGAGGTTTCTTCTTTGTCGAGTTAAAATGATATCATATGCTTCTTGTCTTATTTGAACCTTTCTAGAGACACGTTGTAGAGTTGAAACTCTAGAAATCCCAAACCATACAGACAGTTAATTTTTTACTTTTTATGTTCAGGTTTTACCAGAGGACATGATTGTACTTGCAGAACCTGATCCTAGTGATATGGTAAGAGCAACTGGAATGGCGATATCTCTGCTTCCAAATATTGACCCGCAACAGATGCATAATCGTGTGAGTGAGCCCATTCACGATAACTCCGATCTTCCTGAAAATTTCATAATAACTAATCACAATGGCTAAATCATTATGCTGCAATTGATGCTAGATGAAGAAACTCTACAATTGGCATGATGTTGCAAAACGAACAGAGATTGTTTATGACCGTGCTTTGAAATGTCCCGACCAAAACTTGTTAGAACGACTCTCACGGTATGCTATCGAGATTTTGTCTATCAAGATTAAATAACTGTTTGTAAATCTATGTAATTTATAGTGAAGTTGTAGTGACTGTTGACTCACTAAGGTGAGTTGATTGATGTTTTCTTAACTTCGGTGGCTACTATACTTGTTTATTAGGTACCTCTCTTGTGGTAGTTGGGCAGGCAAGATTTTCTGCTTCGTTATGATAATTGATTTCTTGCTTTGGCGTCTGCTGCAACTATGGCAGGTACTTCCTGTTCCCGCATATAGAAAGTCATGGCCTTGCAAACTTAATTCTGTTCTCCACCCAATATACGACTTTTGTTCTTTTCTCCGACCCCCTCATCCTCTTTGTCGGTTTCTAACCTTCAGAATTTTTCTTCAGCCAACAGAGGAGATTGAGGAGGTGCCTGAGTTTACTTTACCCCATCATCAAGATGAGGAAATAATCTCGAATTTCAACAAGGACCAAAGCTTGGGGTAACATTGTAGTTGTAGAGTCTTCTTGGTTCACTGTGATGGCCATTGATTTTGGGTTCCACAGCAGAGGATTCCTCTTGTTTGAGATGAATTTTGATATCAGGTCACTTTGTTGCATTTATTGATTTAATTAGTTATTAATTAAATCTTATAAAAATTGCTTAACTACTTTTAACTTGAAAATATGAAATTGATATTTCTTTAATTGTTTTTTTATGGTTTTATATATTAATACCAAAAGAATTAAAAAAATATTTTATTAAATTTAAATTTATAAAATATTTTCACAGAAGGATATTGTATGGTATTATAAAAAAAAAACACCGATTTAGCAATTCCTGCCTATAATAATACGAACAAGGAGGAAATTCAAACTTAAAAAGACTTGCACTTTAATGGCTTAGAACATGGAATGGATAATAGGGATTGTCTTGTTTCTCGCAAGACATAATCCCTAAAGTAAAAATAAATCGACCAAGTGGCGAGTATCCAAATTTTGTTCCTACAACCAAAATGAAAAGATGAAGTGCTATATTAAATGGTCTTCAACGAGCCCAATGCACTGCACGAAAATTCTAGGTAATAGTCAAGAATCCGGAATCGAGATGCTTGGCTTGAATAATATGACCACCACGAAATACTTGTATATCAACAATAAAATGAATGAGTTTCTCTTTTCATATATAAAAAGTGAACCACTTGTTTTTTTAACTTTAATTATTTGAAATTATATTTCAAATTATAATAAAACAAACAAACAGACAGACAAAAAGCTTAAAACTAAAACACTAATAAGTTACATGTCTCGCACCAAATTAATGACAATTTTTATATTGTTCCAAAAGTTCATTTTATCTATTTTGTGAAAACCACATGATAGAGATGAAAAGAAAGAAAATTGGTGATAAAGAAACTCGTTATTTTGTGTCCTTTGGTTTCATTCAATGAGAAAAGTTTGATGATGATGATGATTCTTTTCTTTAACCATTTATAACAAAAGAGATTTAGCTTAGTTTAAATATTTTTCATTCAATTAATAATTATTTTGCACGGGGTATTTTGAAGGGGTTTTTTAAATGAAAATAGACTCAACAATAAAATTCTAAATTTAAAAAACTCGTCCCCTATTTTTTTAGATACCATATTTATACATAAAGCTAAACGAGATGGTGAATTTACTGTTCAACCATACTCATTTTACTGTGGATTGTGACAGTGCATTTCATTTCCTCTTAGGTGTTCTTTTGATACTGTTCATGATAATTGTTTTGCTGCGTAGATTGTTTTGATATCTTGAAATTCCTCTTATGTGTTCTTTTCTTACTGTTCAAGCTAATCATTTTGTTACGCAAGTTGTTCACCTTCATCAATCTTGCTCATCATAGTCAGCATCTCTATTGTTTGTACAAGATCTTGGTGCAAAAAGCTCAACCTTTGTCAATCATGATCTTATGTCTTTTGTCAATGATCAACAAACAATTGGGAAAGCTTCATATCAAAGAAAGAGACAACGTTTAAATGATGCCTTGATTTTGAATAATTCTTATGATAGAAAAATATTTTTGCAGCCAACCCCATTGTTTCTGTGTCTTTTTGAGCTTATGGATCTCTGATGAGTTTATTCAAATGGCAAAACAAAATTGTAATCGATATTGATTATTATTTTATTTTTGCTTCCATAAATCACAAAATAGTAACTTTTCCTACACTTAGATTTGACGAGATGCATTGCCTGCGCGCAATGCCGTTCTTTTTAATGTGACAAACTGATTGATTGTTGTGTATGTTTTCATTGGTTGGCTAATTATTAAATTAATAAAATTATAATCTATAAAATCCACTAAAGATGAGTTATGTGCGTTTTGTCTATTGAAATACTGCATATATAGTTAAAACACAACCAATAATAAAATAATTTGCTACAAAAAACAAACCACTAATCTTTAATGAATTTTATTGATTGCAATTTTACAATTTTCCAATTAAATAAATTTTTAAACAATAATAATACGCCTAACGATCAATCAATTTGTTTCAAAACAAATAACTCATCTCTTAATGAATTTAAGAGATGAGTTAAAACACACCAACAATAAAATAATTAATTTTCCAATTAAATAATTTCTCTTATTGAAATACTACATATATAGTTATAACACAACCAACAATAAAATAATTTTTTACAAAAACAAACCACTAATCTTTAATGAATTTTATTGATTGCAATTTTACAATTTTCCAATTAAATAAATTTTTAAACAATAATAATACGCCTAACGATCAATCAATTTGTTTTAAGAAACAAATAACTCATCTTTTATAAATTTATCACTTGGAATTTTGCTATTGACCAATAAACTAAATCGACAAGTAGTTTAAACAAGTCTAAAAATCAATCCATTGGCTATACCAAACAAATAACTCATTGCCAATCAATAAATTATGTACACAAGTTCAACCTTTAAGCAATTAACTACAAAACTCAATTACTCATCTTTAATAAATTTTCTCGATTGCAATTTAGTGATTTGTCGATTAAATACTTATGTAGACAATTAAAACAATAGCAACAATCAACCAATTCAAAATAGAAAGAAAATAATTAATCTTTAATAGATTTTAACAATTGCATTTATGCTATTTGTCAAATAAATAATTCATCAAAAAGTTTAAACATGCCCAACAAACAATTAGTATGTTGCATGCAACGAATAACTCATCTTTAGTAAATTCAATCAATTGTAGTTTTGTTATCTACCAATTAAATTATTACCCAAATAGTTAAAACAAGACCACAAATCAAATTGTTTGTTGCATAAAACAAGTCACTCATTTGTGCTTATTTTTATTGATTGCAATATCACTATTTGCTAATAAAATAATTCATCAAACAAATAAAACATACACAACAATCACTCGGTGTGTTACAGGAAGCACATAACTCATTTTCAATGAATTTTATCGATTACAATTTTATAATCTATCGATTAAATAATTATCCAAACAGTTAAAAGAATAGCAACATTCAATCACTTCAATGGAAAAAGCAAATAACTTATTTTTGATAGATTTTATCGATTACAATTTTACTGATTAATTATTTAGCTAACCAATAAAAATATGCACAATAATTAATCAATTTGCTATATAAAAAAGCGCAGCAGCAATGCGCTGGCACCGTGATCTCATGGTAGCTAAAAATGAGGTTGCAACCCTGCATATCATGTGTGGTTTTTTAATTTGAATAAAATGCATTTGACTTGTCTTTTGCCTTCTAATAAAGAAAAACAAAATCACAAGCCAAAAAATTTAAGAATTTTTTAAAAAAATTATTAATACATTAACAAACATATATCTTCTATTGGCAATTATTTCAACACAACATGCTTATTTTCCTTAGAGAGTTTATGAATTGTTTTGATATACACCACCATATTCTTCAATATAAAATGTTTTTCAATGATTTTTTTGTAAATTTGTTAGTTATACATGGTATATTATAGATGATTAGTCCATTAATGACCTGTCTGCCATTTATGGGTTATTCCCTAGAAAATAAAATAAAATAAAAAAAGAAATAAAAAGGCTTACGTTATGAAAAAAAATCAAGTTGATAATTTTGAATGGATTCAAAAGCCTGATTGTACGTCTATTGTGCCAAAAAATAAAGTAAAATTGCAGATTCAAGGCTAAAATAATTTATTATTGGATAAATCTGTATAAAAAGTAAGTCAAAAGGCATAATTATATTTTTTATAGGCCAATTTGATTCAATTGTGGGGCAATTTATAGTATAATTATATTTAGGAATTAATTTTGGGTCAAATTAAAGAATTTAATTAAGTGCAAGGACTTAATTATACCAACAATGGTCAAAGTTGGCCAGAAAATACAAGAAACCGTGATAGTTGTAGTCACGAGGGTGGAAGAGAGGAGAAATGGAGAAGATGGCTACCCTTGGATTGCTCCGTAATGTGAATGAAGCTTTTCTAGTGGCTATGAGAGGTGTTGGTGACCGATATAGTGGTAGTGATTGCCAAAAAATGCAAAAGACCGTCGGCAAAACAAAACAAACTAGGGAAGGTTTTATTTTTTTTAAAAAAACAAATTAGCTTTTGATTTCGCCCCCCTTAGGCTATAGATTTCACATCTATTTATAGTTGGTGGAAAAGGATAATCTTTTCTATACTAGGATAAAATTTCAGTCATTGATTCAATGCAGAAACATCCTATCCATTAGCTCAAAGTAGGTGTCTTGAGCTATTAAATTTGACAGCTACAACAGGCTGCCTGTTGTTAACTTTGGGGCTCCACCACTACTTGTGTAATATACATCAACTACAACTAATCATACTTCTCTATAGTCAAGAATCAAGGGATCATTTTCGTGCATGTTTTGTGAAATTTGATGAAGGATAAAGACATCAAAAGTAACTGTAAAATTGGTACCAGAGCAAGATTTTCAATGAAATTTTTGGGAAGAAAATGAATAGTGATTAGAAAACGCATCGTTCGGTCCTTTTTTTCTTTCTCCGTCAAAGTTCAATTTGATCCTTTATCTTATGATTGTTCCGAGTTTATCCATAGTCAAACTTTAATAAAGCCCCTAAATTTACGCTCCTTTTCACGTTGGTTCTTGGTCTTAGATTTCTTGAATTTTGCTCCTAATTGACCCCAAAACTTTGATTTTCTTTTAATTTTACCCTCAATTTCAAGCAAATGACTTGATTAAAATTAAATTTGATCTCTACAAATTTCAATCTTTGCAATTTAACTCGAGTTAGGCCCACATACTCAATGTTTCACCAATTTTGACCTTAATAACATTAATTTGACCAATTTAGAGTATAATTAAGTCCTTGCACTTAATTAAATCTTTTAATTCGAACCTATATTAATTCCTAAAAATAATTAAATTTTAATTTGTTCCATGATTAAATCAAATTGGCCTATTAAAAATATAATCATATCTTTCGACTTAATTTTATGCAGATTTAGTTTTGAATCTGTATTTTTCTTCATTTTTGGGTATAATAGATATACGATTGGGATCTTGAATCCGTCTAAAATTTCTAACTTTATTTTTCCATCACATCATCCTTTTATTTTATTTACATTTTTTATTTCAATTAAATTTTGAGAATAACCCAGAGTTATGACACGCCTCATCCTTCAAAATCTATCTGCTAGATAAATTGTATTCAATAATATTTTCAAAACTAATAAGAAAAAAAAATATTTTTATTGTTTTTTCTATTTTTTACAAAATATTAAATACAATATTGATGGGATTTGAATCATTAATGGACTAAGTGTATCAAAAAGTTCTAGAGAGATGGAAACAAATCTACATGACTTTACCATTGACAATTACATGCGAGATTATCGACAAACTAAGTCCCTCAAAAAGTTTTAAAGAGTTCAAAAAATACAGGACTTTGTTCTATAAATCTTTGACATGTTAATTTTATTGGTAACATAAATTCTACCACGATGGAAACAACAACAAAATAATTATATCGGTAATATTCCAAACCCATCAAAGGAATTATCAACATAATGATGTTGATATTTGTTTTTTTTTTGTTTGACATGCTTTTTTTTATTTATAAATCTATCTATGATTATATTAGCAATATAATAAACGATAAAATAAAAATTATTAATAATATGTTTTCAAATTACAAACTATCTTTTATGATTTTATTAATAAATCTTTTTCCTATAAAATTAATGTTTAAATGCTAACATAAATTCTGTCGGTATTATGCTTATTCTAGTCGTATTTATAGGTAGTAAGACAACAATTCTTCTTGCTTGCCTAATTTGACCATCGATAATCACTAATGCGGCCCATCAATGGTTAGGTAAAATAAATTATTGATGTGGACAGCTGAAAAATCCTTGAGTTGGGGTTCTGGTCGTTAATTATGGAAACAATATGCATGGTTTCTTTCAACTTTTAGTCTTTTTTTTAACCCTAGCTATCACCTACATCTATCAAAACAATGTAGCTTCTAACGACTCAATTATTTGAAGTCTTAAAACAAAACGATAAGTATAACTGGTCAAGCTTTCTTCTGGGTGGGGTGATCTATACTTAGGAGTTCAATCCAAGCTAGCCATATCTAGATAGAAGATAGAGTTGATGTGTGTGTGTGTCTATATATATCCACACACACAAACACACATGTCTCATATTGAATGAGATTAATCAATCCATTTGTTATTTCCCTCTAAACTTCAATGTTTATTCATTCTTTCAATGAGAAAAAAATCTATGTTTTTCCTCCAAAAATCCATTTGAGTTGGCCACCGTCGCCATTGATTTTGTATATTCATTTAATTTTTCATCGATCAAAATCCATTCAAGCAAATTGCTTATAGAGTTTATACAAAATACAAAGACCACAACACAAACGAAAAGCAAGAGACAAATCAGTAAGAAAAATATGGAATTATTTTATTTTTGTACAGAAAATAAGACTAAATCTAATTTATAATATTATGATAGACTTTTTTAATCTGATATTCCCATCACTGCTCCTCGTTCTCATCTAAATCAATATAGCATCATTTTTTTTATATAATAATATTCAAGTTTTCACATCTAATAGGATATATATAGGGACAATAATTATAAAAATTGTATTATATAAACTTTCCTTTCAGCTTCTGCGAGTTTTCAACCTTCCCCGATTAATCTCACATAGAGTTAAAACTGCAAAACACGATTTAACCAGGCATATCATAAGGCATGCTGAGGTATAATCACAAATGCAAACTTGTTGGATCTGAGCAAAGCTGTGTTCCGGCATATAAAACGAGGGCAGCCTTTAATCTCCTTACGAGGTTAAAAAAAAGACAGCATCTCGTTGCACAACCAACTAGAAAGTGCTTTCTGTTTCACTTAGTGGATCTGCTAAGTGCAATACAACTAAGGGACTTTCCATCGAAAAAATCATTTACTTTATCGCAAAAGCTATGGTCATCTCAAGAGATATGATAGAAATATGAGAAAGTAAGAGCGCAATTGATGTAGTATTCAAAGGGGTTAGCGTGACAAGTGTACTCATTATTCATGAATATCGATTACCTCCAAGACTAGATAAACTTAATAATTTCTCAAGATCCGTTTCAAATTCAAGTTAGTGATAGAATGAGATCTTTTTTCTTCCCCTTCGTTATGTAATTCAAATCTATTGGATCTTCCGATTAAAAAAGCAGAGGAGGAGGAAGAAATTACGGACAAACGGTGAGGTCACATGTGGGATTAGATTTGAAGAGCCCACATGAGGACAGAAGATAGAACATTGAAGTCTTGAGGTCTCCGGCTTTCCTGTTGATTCAAAACATGATAAGCTTGTCACTCACTTGACTGACAAGCTAATCTCAGCGCACCAAACAAGCTACTGACCTAAACACAGGGAAATAGTTAGATTTTTTTCATGAGACCTAGACCTTGCACTAGCATGACGATGGCACCAATATATTTAAAAGAGTTCTCGATTTGAAAGCTGAATGAATAAGTTAGGAGTGCGCAAATTTTAGGGCAGACAAGACGTATCGTGTCTCCATTAGCTAGAACCCCCCATTAGATTAACCCAACAATATACATTCATGCTTGAAAAAGTGATTCGATTTTCGAACAGGGACAACTAGGGTTATGTGTCTATATATATATATATATATATATATATATATATATATATATATTAAGTGCTAGGGTATATTTAAGGTGTGGATTGTACGTATTATATCACAGTGATTTATAAATCGAAGAAAAAACCCACTTATTTTTTATATATAAAAAATACATTTAGTTAATAAAAAGAATAAAAATCCACAAACTTCTATTACTCATGTGACTTCAGGATCCGAATTATTATAACACCAGAAGACAAGATTTATTAGCTGTAGAACAAAGGATCAAGATCTCTCACAGTTGATTACGGGATAAAGTGTATCATTAGCATCTTAATCATTAAAATCTGAACTATAATGGTCAACAATCAACAATGGAAGGTCTAATTTTCAACATGTGAGACAAAAAAAAAAAGAAAATTGCTCACCATATTTGATTATGCAGACCTCACAAGACGTTAACCAAGCTACCCGTGCCCATTACTATATGCCTCCCTCCACTGTGTGTTTATATATATATATATATATAAATATGTATACACTAAGAGTATCTAATGGAAACTTTACCTACTTCCATCCTTGTCTCCCTCTTTCCTCCTAAAAATTCTTAATTTAGGGAGAGCACCCACCACTCCAATGACCACTATCTTTTCTTAAGACTCCTTTATACTTCGTAGTTAGTAGATAAACACTTCTTTTAGAATGTGATGTCAAGTGTATATAGATAGGAAAGAGACATCACTAAATAAACAAATAAAATAAAATTCCATCTTGGAAAGGTGTAGTAATATGTATCCTTCTTTTTATAGCTTGACAATTTGATACGATAAAAATATTTGTTTATATATGTATTGGCTTTTTACTTATATCTCTATCAGTGTATTATTAGTGGAGTGGAATGCCAGGTCAATGGCTGCATCCTCCAAATTATTAAGCACAAAAGAACAAGACCATCCAGCCATAAAGTGAAGAATGTGGTAGGTCCAAAATAATAATAACATCACAATTAGATGTCAATCTTCTTAGATTTAATATCACTATTTGAGGATTTTACCATAATTTTTCTCTCTACAAAGTGCTGTAACTGCCATATAGTAATTCTCTATTTGGTCTCTAAATAACGTAACCGGATGATAAAGAGCTTGCGATCTGCATCGTAGATATCGAATTCGAGTCAGGATATGCACTTCTTATAAAAATCTGATACAACTAGAATTTTACTCACTCACCTGAGTTTATAAAATATATTTTTCAGGAAATATAATTTCCTATATAAAAAAAGATTTTGTTTAACATCATTAAGTTTTTTGAAATGCCATTGAAGTAGGTTTTCCCTCCACCGTGCACTTATCGGGTAGGTGGCAGTCATTTTATATTACGAGATTTTCTTTTGAGGATTCATAATAGGAGATAACAATTAGAGTGGTTAAAATTAGGTATTTATTTGAAAGAATTAACTCATAACCCTCTAGAGATTCGGATTAAATATTTTTTTTGGAATATTCGTGAATATATAAAAAGATCCATATACAAATGGGTTCTAATTGATACACAAATCAGTCTCAATGAAAAATATTAATAAATTCTTAAAAAAATAAAAATAAAAAACAATAATTTCTCAATTTTGTATTTCCAGCTCTCTTGATGCGGACACGTCTAAGAACTCGCTTTTCAACTTTGCAATGAGGGTGTGCATCATAAAACTATTTAGATCAAAATAGCACCAAAGAAGCAGACAAACATATATTTGCGTCCTCGCTCGTGAATCAGTAAACACCACGAAATTATTTTCAATTTCAACATGCCTATTATATTTAATTATCTTTTGTGGTTTATATTTTCTTGAATAATTGAATTATTTATTTATCCATCCATGATGTTTATTTCTTATAGGCTGCTGCAGATATCCACAATCCTCTCGAAGGGGAAATGGGTGTCTACTCACAAAAATTAATGCTGTCCATTTATCTCCTCTCTCTCCCTCTCTCTTTCGTAATTGCCATGCGAATGATAGTGTCCCCGCAGGTCCCAAATCTTCCAAGCTTGCTACCAAGATGCCATCCATCACTATACCATTTCAATTTTTATGAGGTATTTTTAGGGGACAACAAAAAGTATTCGATGAACATGTGAGACATCGATCAGTCTCTAAATACAACTCGAATTTATGATATCATGCGTGAGAAATATAATATATAATATAAAAAAATTTATTTTTTGTGGATAGTAGATAAAAAAAATCATTTTAATTATTTATTATATCTGCTTTATAGTTGTAAATAAATTTGGATATTTGAAAAGTAAAATTACGTTGATAATTATTATGATGACTATGAAAGGATCAATGTGATAATTTCCAAAAAAACAATTAAGAGTTAATGCAATTTGCTTCTTACCTCCCTTTTTTAATGTGGTAATTCTAATTAGTGTTGTAAAATCTGTTCCGTTTTATTCATAAAACCGGGGCAAAACGACGTTGTTTTTTGTCCCGGTTTTAATTCCGGTCCGTTCCGGGTTCAAAATCTATTTTTTTTAATTATTTTTAATTATTTTTGATATCTATACATCAAAATAATTTAAAAACACCAAAATATTTTAAATGAAAAAAGAATTCAAATTTTAATTATGCTTATTAAATTAATATTTTATTTATATATATATATATATAATTAATTATATATGAACAGTACAAATCGAAACGGCACGTCGGAACAGTATTGATAACTATGGTTGTAACAAAAAAAAATGTATATATTGAGTCTGCAGAGAGCATTATCACGTCATGGAAAAATTCAAAAAAAAAGATTATTATATTTACATTTTTTATTATTATTATTGGAAGCACTTGTCATATAAACAGAACTAAAAAAAATGTTGAAGGAAAGTCCTACTTATTTAAATATTTAAGTTTTCTATCTCATAAAATTAAAAATTACATTTGCGTCTAGTTCATCTATTTAAAAAACAATATTTAAAAATTAAATCCTAAAACAATTGCTAGTTTTACCCCCTGAAGAAAAATAGATAAACAAAATTACAAAAACAAATCATAGGTGAATATATTTTTATTATTTTTGAAGAATTATAGTTTTTTATTATCTCTCCTCTTTATATTTATCTTCGTTTTCAAAATATGCTCCAAAAAATAACTAATAGGATACACTAGTTACTTATTTCTCAAATTTAAATTCTATTTTTACCACGATTTATTATATCCTTACGCATATGTTATATATCAAGTTGTATGCTAAGTATTTGTATTGCATATCCCATTTGGATTTTAAAGGGTTTCTTCTTCCATTTAAGTAATTGTGTTTCCTAAAGGGTAAGATTACACTCCTGAAATGCCTACAAACTCATATTTGCTAGCTCTACATGATTAGAGCATACTATGCTACGGTAAAGAATTTTATTTTTTATCATATGAAAAAAAATCCAAGCATTGATACTATATTTTCTAAAAAAAATAATTTAATCGTAAATATAAAAATTGACGCATATTTGATGACATATTTTTCAATGCCGAGAAAATGATATTTTAGATAATGTTTTTTTTTAAATATTGATATGACAATATATTAATTAACTTGGATTAATCAACCAAACACTCAACTTAAATCATGAGGTAATGATAGTCATATAAAAAGAAAATTAAAGGAAATAGTGCTATCCAATTCCCATTAAATTCAATAATGAAGGATTAATTTCAAAACACAAATATTCAATTGAAAAAATAAGGACTTACTAGAACCTAAAAAGGATATCCAATTCCCATGCAATCCCATAATCCCACAGTGAGGGATTCAATTAAAAACATAAATATTCAATTAAAAATGTAAAAACACAACTGTGAGAACCTACCCCAACCTATTAAACTTGTTATTTGGGTCATGAATTCTATTGTATATGATAACTTCTTATCTCTTAAATTATTTTGTATTTAATCACAAGAAAATAGATGTGTGGGACTTTTTTGAATCAAATAAAAAAATTAAAAGATAGAGGAGTGACTTTTCTATCTAAAACCAAGAACTAAAAAATTAAAAAGAATTGAATCAAAATTAATTTTTGAAAAACTAAAAGGACCAATAAATAAGCTAAACAAAGTGACTTTTTTGTGCCAATTTTAAAACAATCACCTATTTTTCTTGTTTGTTTTTGACTTTGATCCTTTATCTTTTAATATTGCTCTTAATTAAAAATATATAAGCAATTAGCCATCAACTTTTGAATAAAAAAATCAATTAAAAAGAAAAAAGTTGGAGGATCTAAAAAATAAAATCATTACTACAATCCACACCGAGAATAAGCATAGTGATTGTAGCCGAAATATTCTTCCCACTCAACTTAATTTCTTGTAATTCTATTGTCTATGATTTGTGAGAGAGGCTAAAAAAAAATCATTTAGTTGTCATGTTTTTGAGACATGAGAAGCATCTATATGATTTATGATATAATTTATAATACAAACCAAAACGAGACTAGTCATGTTCTTGAGACATGAGAAGCATCTATGACTTTGATGGTGGGAAATGGAGACTTGGGGCCATATTGGAAGAGGTGGGTCTTATAAAAAGACAATAATCACAATCATTAGTTTTTAATCCTCACACAACTCTTAGTTTGAATAATATTTTTTTTATACAGAGTTACTTGCTCCTATTTAATCTTATAAATTCTAATATTTATGATTATGTAATATCAATCACAGAGCTCAAACTTGAGATCATAGGGAAACAAACCCTTTAATCTCATGAACTCACTAGACTATTAACTAAATAATTATTAATATGGTATATTTTGCTTTTACTAAAAAATACATTAAAATTCAAATCTATAGCAACACGGTATGATAGTTAATTACTCTTTATAACATAATAGTTGAAGTATAACACAGCATACATTTTTATAAAATTCATGTAATTCTACAACCGCTAAAATAAGAATTAATTTATAAAAAAGTAAAAGAATACTAATAAATAAAAACCCTATAGCTGTCTCCGCGTTATGATGACTTTGTTCAAATCTCTTTGACGAGCTTTTTATATTAATAAAAAAAATGTAGGGTTAAATCAATATAGCTACACCTAAAATACTATTTCTTATAATACTATTTTTTAAATTTTAGTATTTAATATTAAATTATTCTGTTTTAATTTTTAATTTAACTTAGATTAACTCGAGTTATTTATTCTAATTATTTTTTTATTGGTTAGAAATTAGGCTTTATAAATTCTTTTTCTTTTTATGGAGTTATATTGGTGTCATGACTCGAGTTTTAGGTTTGACAAGTTAACCTAGGTTGATCCTATTAAGTTTTCTATTTTTTTAAAATGAATATCTTTTTAATTAGGCTTTATTTTTATTATTATATTTCTATAGGGTTATCTTGATCTTATGAATTGAGTTGTGAGTTTGACAACTTAATATGAGTTAACTCAGTTTATTTTTGTAGGGTATTTTGTAATTGATTTTTTCTATATATATATATATATATATATATATATTCATCCTTCATAATCAGGTTGTTCAGAAATTAAGCTTCATAATGTTTTTTCAATTTTGTATTTGTTGTGATTTCTCGGTCATATAGATTTATTTATTTTTAATGTTAACCTTTAATATTGAATCTATTGAAAATTAAACCTTGTGAGTTTTTGTGAAGTTATTTTAGTACCATGAATAAAATCATGAGTTTAATAGATTAGTCCAAGTTGACTTGAAGTGTTTTTTTTTCTTTTATTTCATCACATTGGGTTTGTTGAAAATTGAGTTTTATTTTTTCTTTCTCCATGAGGTTATCTAAATCTCATGACTTGAGTTACTGGTTTGACAACTTGACCAAAATAGCTTTTTTATCCTTTCTAATTTAATATTTTTTATCCTTCAAAATTAGATTGATTAGGATTCAGCTCCCATAATTTATTTTGATTTGTTTTTTAAGGTTATCATGATTTTATGATCAAGATCAAATATTTGGTAGGTTAAATCGGATCGATTTAATATATCATTGTTTTAATATTTAAAACAAATATCATCTAATATATGATTATATCAATATTTAAAAAAAATCATCCAATATGAATTATGTTAAAAATTCATGATTATTTTTTTAATTATAAAACATTTTAACCATTAATAATTTTTTATATTAAAAAAATGACAATCCAACCGCCAGTTGTTGTATTATAAAGTATTTTAAGTGCAAAAGATGAGATTTTTTAAAATAAAAAGAACACGTTGTTAATTTTAACCAACAAATTTTTTAAATTAAAACCTGCATACCAAAATATTTGACATGCTTTAGGAATATTGGCAAGCATTAATATTTTGCATTAAATTGTTGTTTTTTCCTGCTTTATTTATTTATGTATCTTATTTTCTAATTATATTAAATTAACTAAGATTATTAACCTCTAAGTCAATGATATAAATTTTATATTTTTTGCCCTTTTGTAGAATATTTGCATCATTTCATTATCTTTCTATTGTGGGAAAATAGGTGGGTTTGCGAAGTAACGTGGGTCACCTATCTATTAAATATATTAAAAGGATTTGGCATTTCATTATAATAGCAAATAATGAAATGCCATGACATTTTACAATTGGTCCTCAAAAATAAAATAAAAATTGAGAGCTTTTTTTGGTTTCAATTTATATATTTTTTAATTTCATCCTTTAATATTAGGGTTATTGGGCATTAGAGTTCATAAGTTATTATGATTTGCTTTTTACAAATTTATTTTAGTCATATATAACAACTTATGTCGTAAGTTTGCGGATTCGCCATGTTTTCTTGAGTTTTGTTTCCTATTTTTTTTTCTCAACTTTATCTTTTAATATTTAGCTGATTATGAATTAGACTTTATTATTATAATTATTCTTCACTTTGTTTTATAAGGTTATAATAGCCTCATGACCAGAGTTACGAGTGTTACGTGTTAGCAGGGGTGACTCGATCTTTTTTGTGATTTAATTTTGTTTAAAATTCATCCTTAAACATTGATTTAAATGAGAATTGAAATCTATATTTTTTTTCCATTGTTCTTTTTATTGAGTTAACCAACTCTCCTTCCTTGGATTTGACAAATTAACTTGGGTCATTGTTTTTTTAAATAATTTAATTTTATCCTTCAACATTGAATTGATTAAGAATTTAGTTGAATAATTGTTTTGTTATTTATTTTATATAGGGTTATCAAAGTCTTCTGACCTAAATAACAAATTTTTAAGTTAACTCAAGTTTATTCAAGTCGATCTAATATGTTGTTCAAATATGTATAAAAGATATTTTCGTATTTGTTTTTGAGTTAAACTTGATTTTTCTTTGTCACCGAGTTGTCTTTGGACTCGCCAAGTTAACTAGATCACATCAAGTCAAGTCTTATATAGTTTTATTTTTTTTTTCTACTAAACACATTAATGACACCTAGATTTTTTTTCTAGAAAAAATGATTAATTTAGCGTATAGTATAATGATACAATTATCTAGTTCTCTTTTATAAATAACCCTTTTCTTACTCATTGGGTTAGTCTAACAATATGATAGGATTATAAACTTGAAAATTCTTCTTTAACAAGCCTACCTCACATTAATAATCCTTTAATCCCGACTTTATCATCCAACTAAATGTTTGTTTGAATTGTGGTATTGATTGTTTTTCAAAATACGTTTTGCTTTGAAATACATTAAAATAATAAAAAAAATATTTTTATCAT
Source organism: Salix exigua (assembly GCA_032356905.1). Lineage (NCBI taxonomy): Eukaryota > Viridiplantae > Streptophyta > Magnoliopsida > Malpighiales > Salicaceae > Salix > Salix exigua. Next base: position 14,313,043 of record CM063603.1, read on the forward strand.
CAACACATTAAAACAATTTAAAAATAAAACAATTTAAAAACACAGAGACTTATTTAAAGAAAAAAAACTAATATTTTTTAAAATGTTTTTGCACCGCAAAAACAAACGGTGTCTAAATATGCCTAGTTCTACTTGTATAAGTACTCTTTGTTAAATATTCCTCGTAATCCTTTCTTAACATCAATCTTAACAATTTAATTGTTATTTATTTCTTATAAATAATTTTAGTTAGATATAAAAATAATGTTACTAATATTGCTAATAAAATTATGCAATTGGTAATATTAATATTTTGAATGGCTAATGGAGATATATATAGACCAATTTTGATACTCAAAAGCCGAGGAGCTTTCATTAAATGCAGTGGATGACCTTGAAAGATTGCAAAGTCTATTTTGTGGTCAAAACCAACCGATAGAAAGCCACTGTAAGGTGTTTTGAAATTTTGTTTTTATTTCGTCCATTTTATTTATTATCACACATTGGTGATAGTAATTATCTTAACGCTAAAAGAATCTAAAATCTTTTATAGGTGAGAAAAACCATGATTATAAATTAAAAACATCAACATATTAGATAATATATTTTTTAAAATAATATTATCTACTATGTGACATACTTAGATAACATATCAAACTGATTTGAACCGATCCAAATTAATTTATTAAATTCATGATTTAGATTATGAAAACATCATAAAAACAAAACAAAAACAAATTATAAAGTCTACCAATAAACCCAATGTTAATGAAACAAATCAAAAAACAAATATAACATTAAAGAAAAAGACAAAAAAAATATTAAAATAAACGATGGTTAACTTATCAAACTTACATCTTATTAGATAGATTTAATAACTTGACATAAAGTGAATTAATGTAGTACGATGCACATTCTAGCTTAAGTCTTATAAACACAATGAAACATAGGAATAGAAAAGCATACTTGGTATTAAAATTCAGTTTTCTTTGAAATTTCAAGCACTTCTCCTTCTATCAATTTTCTTAGAAACGAATTTGCCTCGAGAGCTAAGAATAAACCCATCATTTTCAAGGTAATTACGACACATGAATGAATGGCATGTTCTGTGGCGAGCAGCCATCTAGGAATATGCTCACGATAGAAACACGTCTAGATGACCACTCAGTGCGATTTAAACGGTCCATTTCTTCTTCCATAGGGCATTGAGTTTGGTCCCTTTTAAGGAATATTTCCTCAGTCGATAAACTCACTGTATTTCACGATGATATTAAAGGGTTTATTTTTTTCTCTCTTTATAAAAAATAAATAACACTTAACCGTCTCTAGATTTACCAATTACAAAGAAGCAATGTCATAAAAAAAACATGATATAATGATAAATAATTTATTATTTGCAGCAGGTCTCAACTTCGAGTTAGGACATATATCTATTATAAGACATACATCTATTATAAGAGTCTAGGATAATTTAATCATTCACGTGAACCCATAAAATACACTTTCTAATAAAGTGGTTGAAGAAGAAGAAGCAATAATGTGTGCAGAAAATGGAACCTTGATACATCATGCTGGAGTATTTGATTAAAAACGTCTCCTTTTTATGTATTTATACTGCTCGTGTATTTACAAATAAAGAGAATGAAATTGTAGACCCTTCCAACGAGTCACTGTTCCAATTTAAATGGAAGATCATGGTAGGACAAACAGGATCTCCGAACTGAATGTGACTACAGGTTTGGTTCTATGTCCACATCCAACTAAAGGGTGGGGATGAGAGGCCGAGGTAGGGCATGCATCGGCAATTCATTATCGAACAAGATGCCTGTGATGAGCTCGTATATCTTGCCAACCAAGTTATGATATTCGTTGTCCATGGACCATTGGGACATCAAAAATTGAATATGCAGTCACCTATATATGGATCCATGGGAGCCATAACTTGTCCATGCTACCATCTGTTGCTTAATTTAAGCCACAATTATTACAGTGAACTACAATATTAGCTAATAACATTTATGGTTTTTTTTTTCCTTTTTATTATAGATGGAGATTGACCGGGAAGTTCTACTCTCTTGAAGGCATGATACATGCATGCTTAAATAGTTATTGTTGCTAGAGAAATGATTACACTTTGAATATAAATAGGAAGTTGGAAATGAGCCATAAATCAAAAGATTTTAATTTTAGATGAACCAAAGCCAGCTATCTAACTTAATACTAATTAAGATAAATGCACAATGAGTGAAATTAGAGTGCTTAAATTGTTTATTTTTTAACCAAATCAGCTATATAATTCAATACTACTTGACATGACCGAAAGTCAACTAGTGGCTCTATTGATCCAAGATTTGGTCTAGGATAGATTGAGAAAACAAATTAGATAGGAGTTGATCCATTTAAATTCAGCACACTTTGATTAAAATCCAATTTGATTTTTTAATTATATTGCTTTACTTTTTAATTGTTTTCTTACATGGTATCATTTTCTATTCATCTAGATCAACCAAGGTTAATTTACCTAGCTACTGACCTATATGTTGGATCAGGTCATCACTAAACTAGGTTTAATAACTTCAATATAAAGTGTTTAAAATGATTTTTTTTTCTACTTCACCTATGGAATTATCGAAAAGATAATGCCGATAATATTTTTTGTTTAGCGTGTTTGTATTATCTAGTTTTTCAACGACCATGTACCGTCCATGATTCAATTGCTATTTATTTTTCAATAGAATCAAGATATTTAAATACCGACAAAACAATCTATCATTTGTAATAATTTGGTTGTGTATATGATCCAGTACTTAAACCCGACATACTATGAAACTAAACTAGTGACCATGTTGATTCGAGATCTAGTTTGGGCTAGGTTCTAGAATGTTATGATCAAAAATTATTTTTAAAAATGATAATGGTTTAGTTTAAAAAAACAATTTTATTTGATTTGATATTAATTAATTAAGGTTAATCTACCTTCCTAGAGTAAGTTTAATAATAAAGTGTTTACAATGGCTTCTCTCTCTGTCTCCAAGTCTCGTCGAAAATTCAGTCAAAAATTCAAAATTATAATTGTTAATACCGTTTCGGTTTCTGTTCCGGTCGCCGTTCCAGTTTTTTGATTTCGAAGTGTTCCGGCGTACTGTTTTGGTGTCATACTGTTCATATATAATTATATATATATATATGAAAAAATATTAATTTAACAAGCATAATTAAAATTTGAATTCTTTTTTATTTAAAATATTTTGGTGTTTTTAAATGTATAGATGTCAAAAATAATTTTTAAAAAATAAAAAAATAGATTTTAAACCCCTAACGACACGCCCGAAATGGAACCGAGACGTTCCGACCGAAATTTAGCTAGAATAGACCGGAATTAAAACTAAAACAAAAATAATATTATTTTGTCTAATTTTATGAATGGAAGGAGTAACGTTACGGACGGAAGGGTGAGAATGAACAAGTATGTTAAAACCTCCATACGGTTCAATAATGTTTAAGTCGGATGGCCACGGTGAGGGAGACATGGTGTTTGTATTCACTTTTTTTTTTCCATCTCGGGTGCATAAAATAATTTAAAAAAAGCAGCCAAGATGAGAGATGTTGATACATTTGTCTCTTTAAATTTACCCACAAATAAAAAAAGTTGGGTAATTTAAAATTGCTTGGCATGTGAGCACTGGTTAAGCCGACCACATTGGACTCCTCATGAGTATGGGACTAAAGCTTATGAACTGTTAATATCCTGACAATGTTTTTTTTAACTATGGTGGCTTTCTTGCCTTGGAGATCAAATAATAAAGTATATAAACTTAAGAATATTAGAAGAACATTTGAATAAACAATAGGAACATGCTCTTCTAACTATTGTTCAGGTGCCACAACCGAAACAATGGGATTCTTTTTAGTTGTCTTAAATTAAGAATTGGAAGCCATAGGTCATGGAAGTAATTCTATTTATTACATGTTTGAGAGTCTGTTTTTTTTTTTTTTAGAAATACTTTAAAAATGATATTTTTTTATTTATTAAAAAATATTTTTGATATTAAAACATGAAAATAATTTAAACATAAAAAATAATTTAAAATAAAAACAAAAACTTTTCATATTTTTTTTTTAAAAAAAACACTTTTGTCTTAGTGATGCTGTGGTCCAATGCTATTCATGATTGTTGCAACAAGCTGTGTTTTGAGGTAAATTGGTTTGCAAAATCACTAGGTCCCACACCCAACTCAGCCTTTTAATTTCTTGCCTCACAACCACCTTAGAGAACACATTCACTTCCTCTTTTGTTATAAATTAGTGGCCACCGAGTGCTGAAAATTGCAGATAGGTGTCCCAAACTCACCGTTTTAACACCACCCCACCCCTTTCTTTCTCACTCGTTTTCTCGCGTGAGAGGAGGTAGCTACGCTGGATTTCTAGCTGGAGCTATACCAGTACTGGCATCAGGTGATGAAGAGAAGGTGCGTGTGAGCAAGATGGAGAAGCAGGGCACGTGCATTACTAACTCATGCACACTCAGTGAGAGAAATCTCTTGCCCGAGTTACGACTCTCTCCTGCTATAGATTTTGTTGGCTTCACTGAGTTAGTTCTTCATGTGCCTTTCTTCCCCATCACGATCACTACAGCACCTATATTACAAGTTCATCTGGGCACGCACTTCGTACAGGATCGAGAATCTCCACCTCAGGGACTGAGTTCATGTTCATGCAGGTGAGTACCATGCTAGATAATCAGCACAATTCATCTTCTGTGATTTTCTTGCAGAGAAGTTATGGCTCCATAAGCATTGCACCCCTAATCATTTCTCCTTTCGTTCTCTTATGGTCAAAAGACATGCTTCCACTGTGCGTCAAAATCACACACGGAAAAAATAAAATATGTTTTTGTGTAATTAAATAAAATATATTTGTGAAGAACAAGAAAAACAATTCTTTGAATGTGGGAATACAGATCAAGAAAAGATCTATCCTCCACGTCTTGTTTTATGGGATAAACATTGTCATATTGCGAGTCGAAAGTCAGTGGGTGATGTATTTCTGCAAAATTGTCATGGTGGATAACGATAAGCTTTGACTCAATTATTAGTATCGTGATCAGAGTTGCTTCAAGCTTATTATGATACCGACAGTTGATTTCCCATATCCAGCTGTGAAATTTCAGAAAACTATCGATAGATCGAGGGTTTCTTCTTCTTCCAACTCTACAAGTCATGAAATGTTCAAAATAGATCAGGAATTAATTTATTGAATTTGTTCCTAATCTATTCTTTTAAAAATGTTTCTAGTAACATTTCTTCTCCATATCTTCTTGCTTTGCTACCTTAGTAATCTTGATCCATGTTATTTAAAAGAATAAATTGCGAAAAATAAGCAGCAGTAGGACCAATCAATGGGGCCTATATTAGTCCCATGATTGAGCGTCTATATTTATATTTATAATTATATTTTTGTCCCTTTTCTACTCTAATTTGTTTTCTTGTAAAACCTAGCATTTCCCTCTCTTTCTGTCTGGTTTTTGGTCTAATTTATCTGGTAAATAAAACATTTATCATAATTGAGTATCAATATGGTGTTTTTTTTTTCCCATGTACGCTTATCAACTTTGATCACGAGGAATACATAAACATATGTATTAATGCAAACCATTTTTTTCGCGATGATAGTGGTCTTAATTTGCAATGCTCTGTTATTCAGCCAACATTTGGGAAACCTAAAAACCTAAAAAAACAAACAAAAAAAAATATTTTAGAAACAAAAATGTCTTTTCAAGCCAGCCAGCCAGCCACTATTGTTGCTTAGTTTTTAGTATAATTATAGTAATTTAGAGGAGACAACTTCATGTCATAGACATCGTTTCTGTTTATCAATTAGTTAATAATATTGTTTTGTTCTTACATTTATTGTTTTCCATGCTTAGAAGAATTAGGGTTTTCTTGATCCATTAGTTGTATGAATGCAATTGTCTAATGACAGAACAGCTTATTCTTGACCAACAAATTCATGAAATTTGAGGTTTACTTCATCGAAGGCTCCATACATCTTTCCTTCGGTCTAATAATTGAATTGATGACATATTTATTATATGTTTTTGTTCTATATCACACGCGTAAATGCTGATAAGTATCGTACCTCTCTTTTCTAAATTTTTGAAAGTCAAGAAAAAAGGCTAGTTGGATTTGAGCAAAAAGCGGTGAAGGATTTTTTGTTTTGTTAATTTGCTAGGAAATTCAACCTTCTATATATTATTATTTAAGAACAGTAGAGCCAATCAATCAGTCTGCACTAGCCCCATGATTTTAGTGTTTATGATTATAATTATAATGTTTTTGTTTCTTATATTGATATAACATTTCTCCTTTTTTTTGTTTTCAGATTAGTCCGGCAAGGAAAAAAATTATAATAATTATCTATTATTGGATTCTATAATTGAATGAAAAAATCATAAAGCAATCGATCAAATTATTATTATTTTTCACATGCACTTCACATTATATTTCAAAATCAAGTATACAAAAGTTTTTGAATATTTGGATAAAAGATGACCACTCGTTCATATCAATGTTTTCTTCTCTAGAATTAACAAAATTGATGGTTAGTGATAAAAGATCTCATACCTACAAATCAATTTTTTTAGTGTGGGAATTAGGAACTCTCTAGTGACAGTCGGTAATTTTTAATAAGATGTTGTAATAAATGAGAGAATAAGCTTTTAATTTTAAAACAGTAATGTTTATTCTTAGTTGTACGTGTATCATAAATACTTTAAAAAATCTGCATATGAATGCTTAAAAGATAGGAAAAAATATGAATCATTTACTTGGACAATTATGATGGTATATATAGTCTTTGAACTTTGTCATGTTACTTAAATTGAGAGGTTGAAATGTCATCCTCCTCCTAATAGCATTACTGATGGATAAACATTTTTATACAATATTAATAATGGATAAATATCCCTTATGCAATATCAATGTGATGAAAATATGATAGGCATTTGGGAAATTTTAATGTTCCTGGGGATGTAAGGATATTATCGTTCATTATTAACTTTTAACAACATTTTATGTTAAAAGACATAAGAATAAACAAACAAACTTTTATGGCCCAAGGTAAGGCCAAAAAACATTATTAACTAAATATATATTTGGAAGTGTAAAGACTCAAATTTCAAGGGTGTTAGGTCCGGTATCCCTTTAGACTTGCAAGCATTTTGGCTCAACATGTAGTTAGAAATCAACATGTAGTTAGAAATCAAAAATATTGAGTATGACATCTTACTAGATTCATGTGTAATTAAGTCCAAGAATATTAGGTCTCATAGCTTGTTAAACTTACATCTCGTCAAACCTACATGTAATTGGGATTAACACGTAGTTAAACCCAAGGTGTTAGTCTAATAGCTTGTCAAATTTACATGTAATTGGGATTAACACGTAGTTAAACCTAAGGGTGTAATATTTCATCAGACTCATATGAATTTAGACTCAATTCATAGCTAAATCCAAGGATATTGGTCTGATATCTTTTAAGATCCATATGTATTTGAGTTTAGCGCATTGATAAACTCAAGAATGTATGTTAGATTTGGCACATTGTCAAACTCACATTTAACTGGACTCAACATGTGGTATTTTGTTAAATCCATATGTATTTGAGCTTAGTTTATAGAGCAATTTAATGGTGATCATTCTAGAAGCACGTCAAACTCTTTATCTAGGCTTGACATTATGCGATACCTAGATACATTACATTGGTATGTTACCTCTAGACGTTTTAATCATGGATTTTTAAACAAAAAAATATATGTATAAAATGCATTAATCCATTAACTTATCTACCATTAATCACAAGGTGTGTATGTGGGAATTAGATAATAAAATTGTTGTGATGTTTTTTTAAAATAAAGTTCCTTTTAAAAAAATCAAGTTACCACATGTTTAAGATTATGATACGTGTTGCTTTTAAATAAATATGTTCTTAATGTTTTGAAGGATCAATGTTGTCTTATTCCATTTTTTATGTGAACGCAATTGTATAACGATGAAACAAATCATCCTTGAATTTAAATAAAAAAAGCTTTTTTTCAGCAAAACAAATATGATAGGCTTGAGCTAGCTAGTTGTTTCTGTTTCTCAAGTAATCTCCATACCCTACCACCTTTGATTTTCAATCACCAATAACAATAACATGTGAATGGTGGGGGAAAAGAAAGAAAGAAGAGAGGGTGTTTCTTCTCCACCGAGTCTGGGCGGAAATCATGTGATAGCAGATATACAAGCAATTAAGTAGCCTGGCAACAAAAAGACGTGAAATTTGTTGCTGATCATCAGTTTTCTTCTTTAAATCTGCTCCTTCCATTAAAGTTAGTGAATGTTGCTCTCAGTCTTCTCCATCAAATGAGGTAACAAGTCAGCCAATTGGAGATGAGTGGAGCAAGACAATTGAGGCATGAACTCCCAAGAACAGCGATGTCTTGTTATCATGGCTCTGTAGCATTTCGGTGCCACCATCTAGGAGACAGTGCAGGATAGCAAAAGACACCGTATAATACTGTCTCTGTTTGATCCAACTTAGGTTTTTTTTTCCTTGTCACCCACGTTTGAGTGACAGTGAAATGCCATTCACAGCAGCATCTTGCCTTCTTATCAAATACCTTTGTTTACCAGAGTCGTAGAGTGATCGAGATTGCAAGCAACCCTGGAAAATGATAGCTTTTCTGTGTACTGATGTGAAATCTGCTTACTGTTATTACACTTGTTCTCTCGGATCCGATTTCAAGTGGATCTACAACCGCATCCGACTGATGACGGCCTTCGAGCTTTGGAGGCCCGGCTCCACTTCGGTGAAAACAGGAAAATTTAACAATTATGTATAGTAAGATGAACATGAGCTTTTTAAGTATATTCTAGCGTTTATATGTATCCGGTGGTTGGATGAACTTCCATTGAGAGATTACAGTGCTAGGCTGGATTCCATGTCTTTTATATTTACATCATATAAACCACTTTGATGTCATTATTCGGATACCAATAAAAAAAAAAAGTGAAATAAGAATAGAGTACGCAATGGAAAATAAAGAGTTACACTAGAGTATATTGCTACAATAACAAGAATATTTTTTAAGAAAAAATCTCATCATTTACGGTGTTACATTGCAGGTTAAATCATTTAAGAAAATTCAAATATTATAAAGGATAAACAAAATCAAATTATATTGAGCTATATATATATATAGTTTGACAAAAAAAATAAGATTGTTTTTTAAAAAAAAACATTGAGACAAAAACATATTTATATAGATCAGACCAAATTATGAGATCATGATAACTTTATAAAAAATAAATAAATAAAAAGATATATTTAATAATGAAGTGAAAAAAATCAAATAAAAACGACAAAAAACCTAAGTCAAATTGTATTAACTTATCAAATCTAAAGCTTAAGACTCAGATAATCTAGTAGAAAGTAAATTAAAAAAAATTATAAAATTTTGTTTTTAATCAATCAACCATTAAAAAAATCAACACTAAAAAACTCAAGCCATCCTTGTTTAACTCGTTAAGCATTTGATTTAGATTATAAGACTGAGATAATATTATAAAATGTAAAACCAATAATGAAACTTAATTTTCAATCAACATTAAATGGTAAAAGATAAAGAAAAAAAATCTAAGCTTACCAAATTAACTTGTAAAACTTGTGTTTCTGGTTATCAATTTGAGATAACTTCGTAAAAAATAAACTAAAATAAATTATAAATTTTAATTTTTAATAAATTTAATGTTAAATGATGATTTTTTTTAAAAAAAAAACTAAAAACTAAAAAGTATTGCTTCGTATGAAAATGAATGAAGATTTCTCCTCCTAGATCAATTCTCGTTCTCTCTAATAATAATAATAATAATAATAATAATAGTTACATTCGCTTTCATTTATTTTTATTCCAAATGAGATTATGTTTAAAAGCTATTTCTTTGTGTAGTGTTGATTTTTTCTTACACTCATTTCTTTTTATCAAACACCTACGACAGCATCAACAACAACAATTCTCGTTTCCACTATTCCATTCATTATCACCAAACGACACCTCAATGCATAAAGGACGCTAGTTTGCTAACTTTACATATTCTTAAGAAATTATTTCTTAAATGAATTATTCATATTTGTAAAATAAATTTAGTTATAAAGCCTAAATTACTTTTTATAGTGTTTGCGATAATCATATACAATTAAAACAATCCTAAGAAGGAAATTTAATATCGATATAGTAAGATTTAGAAATAAAGAAGGAGATGGGCATATTACAAATACTATAAAAGGCATCCATGTTTCACTATTTTCCTGGACACAGATCAATGTTATTTTAACAATGAAATTATTTTTGTGCTACTCATACCATAAAATTTAACCATTGGAACCGAGGGTATTTTGACTATTTTTGAGGTACCTGTGTGACATTTGCATATTGTTTGGGGGTGTTCTGGTCTTTTCCATATTTATTTGTATAATAAAACTATTTATTTACTCCTATTAGCTGACAAAAAGACAAGAGTTGACTGGGGGTATTTTTCGTTTTTTATTTGATATTGAACAGTGAAATATCGCCTTTGTCCTCGGGTGGGATACAGGCAGGAGGCTGCAAACGAGGATAATTTTGATTTTTCATATTTTTATTCACAGTGGAAACTAGTTAAATACCCTTAGAAACGACAAAAATGAAGGTTTGACATTAGGGCATGGTTGTACTTTCATGTCCGTTTTTTTTTCATGGTTATGGTTGAGTCCAGAAGTGTTTAGGTAATTATGTATTTTTTATTATTTTTTTCAAGTTATTGCAGGTGTGTCATCCTAACACGCTATCAGTTTTTTAGCGTACGCACCATTTAGGTAGCGCGTACCATGTCTATCAGTGATGTAAAATGTTTGGATTGTTTCATTTCAGTCTCTTGTCTTTTGATTTCTTTTTTCTTCCTGATTTCTTCAATATAAGTTTTGATTTTATTCAATTGTACCCTTCAATTGAAATTAATCATATATGTTGTTTTTCATTTCAATCCTTATTATTTTGATTTTGGTTCCTTTATTTTTTCAGTGTTCAAGTTTTAATTTGTTTCAATATTATCCTCTTATTGAAATTGGTCATATATGTTAATTTTCATTTTGGTCCTTATTCTTTTAATTTTTGGTTCCTTTAATTTATTTAGTTTTTTAGTTTTAATTTGTTTCAATGTTATCCTCTAATTGAAATGGTCATATATGCTAATTTTTATTTCGGTCTTTACTCTTTTGATTTTTTTTAAAAAAAAATTGCGCTACTAATTTTTTTAAATCCTTTAAATTTTTTCGGTCTCAAGGTTTTGATTTGTTGTAGTTTTGTCCTTCGATTGGAATTAATTACATATTTTATTTTTTTATTTCGGCCCTTATTCTTTAATTTTTTTTATTTAGTATTAATTCCTTTGGTTTTTTCTGTCCTTCTTAAACAATGTTTATTTTTTATCCGTATTTATGCATCTATGTTTTTAGTTTTTATTTTTATTTTTTGTCATTATTTTTTGTTGGGTTTTAGTTTTAGTTAGTTCAGTTCTAAAATTTCAATTTATGTTGGTAATCATTTTAAAATTAATATTTCTTTATTTTTTTTCCTTTGTAATGTTTTTAGTGTTTTCTGTTATTTTTATATGTTCTTTGGATCATATGATTTTTTTATGATCATAATATTTATTTTAGTTTTTTTTTTCTCTTTTGTTAAAGTTTTTTTTATTCTTCGAGATAATTTTAAGGTTTCATTGTTTGTGCAATAATAATGATTATTTTTTATTTATTTTTTCTTTCTTATTTTTTTTGTAAAAATATTTTGTTTTTTTATTATTCGGGCAATTTAATGATTTTAATTATTTGAGCAACAATATTGATAATAATTTTTGTCATAATCATGATAATGGTAATGTGGCAATGAATTTTCAATGATGTTTTTTTTATATAGATAGAAAAATCAATGATTTATTTTTGTTGTCTAGTTATCGGAGGTATTTACACAATTTATATTTTATTATTGTGTTTAATTTAAATTAGATTATGAAATGAACTAATCCTAATACAGTAAATTTAATAATTCAAGTATCCAAATCTTCTTGCTTTTTTAATGAAGATACTAATTTCATGCTGATAATTTCATTGAAACCTATTAAATAAATAAATTTATATCGATTTAAAATTCACATATTTTATTGAAGACTTGTGCTCTGCAAGAATTCTGTACAAATTTATTATTTTGTCTAAATTTATAGATAGTAAAAATATCTCACTCTTAATATTTTTTCTTAACTTAAAAAAAATATAATTCCAACATCGGCAAATCACAAGTAAATAACTTAGTATATATAAATATACAAAAAAAATATATAAAGTTATTTTGGCGAATGAACCGATCATCCAATCTACTAAAAACCAACACAATCCCAGTCAGGATATAAACTTGATCAACAAAAAAAAAGAAGTGATCCAGCTGTAATATTTAATAGGGCATTGCCCATCTTGTACTCGAAAAAAAAAAAAAAAAAAGCTGATAGAAACACCATTTGTGTTGTGTTGCTTTCAATTGTTTTCCTTTTTAATGTATTCATGGCTGTGGCTTAATTCACCTCTCCCACTGGGAATGAAAGCTACTGAACAACTTAAATATTCTTAGCCAAATACAAAGAAGGAAATACTTTAAAATAATTTAAAAAAAAAATTTAAAATATTATTTTTTATACGAGCATATCAAAATAATCTGAAATATTTTAAAACACACTCCCAAACACCTTTAAATAAAATAGAGATAATGTTAAAGAAATTATTTATTTTCCTAGGCCATTAGGTGAATAGATTTATTGAAATACTGCAATCGGTTCTTACCAAAAGAGATGAAATAATATGACGATATGATCAGTAAATCAGCAATATACACTCCTTTACAGTTCCTGGTAATTGCCAATATCAGCCGATCATCACAAACCTATGCATGCTAGCAGATGGGGCAGCCACGAATTCAGATAATAGCATATATATATATATATATATATATATATATATATATATATATATATATATATATATATATATATATATAGATATAGATAGATAGATAGATAGATATAGATATATATTGCGATGACAATAGACAAGTTTAGGACACTTTCAGAAGAAGAAGAAAAAAAAAACACAGCTGTTGTAGGGTTACAGAATCGTTTTTATTTGATAATATATGATAAAGAAAGTACAACGGGAGTGGACAGTGGAAGGATGGATTGGTGCCCGTTTGTCTTGAGCTTTTCAACCTGTTTTTTTCCTGAAGAAAAAACAGCTGAAAATAGGTTGAAAAACATATGTTTTTTATACTTTTCAACCTGCTTTTCGTCCAAAAAGCAGTTCCAAAAGCTAATCCAAGCGGGCACTAAGTGGAATAAGAGTTTGGCATTCATTCCCTATCCAGATTCGGCAAGTAAGTTTAATAATAACAAATGCCTTGTAAACCTAAACCATAAAAGACTTGGATTTGATCTTGCAAAATGCCCCAATGAAGAATATTGCAGGAACTGGGTGCTGGTTTACCAATCACTCTAGCAGATCATTCACAGGCCTGCCATTGGAAACAATACTTGTATAGAAATAAGATAGCAACAAAAACACATCCATATTTGTGTCATTTCATCACTATTAATCAAATCCTAGCGTTAGTTCCATGGAAAAGGGGATTAGAAAGACCCATTTCAAAAGAAACAACATTTTTTGGTTTCTAGGATGAACTCATACCTTGGTCTGATCAACCTGATAGATTAGAAAGGATCCCACTTTTAAGGCTAGCATTCTTATTGTAAACAAGTGTTGATGAAGTGTGGCATTGAACGAATTCTGGTGCTAAAAGTTGTAGTACAGGTAAAAGAAGCTGCTCCAACCAAAAACTGTTGATCCAAACCAGTTCCAATCAAATAATGGCCTCATTGGTGCTCAAAATACACAAGCATCCATCCACTGCAGCAACTTAGCTTCTGAATAGAAACATCAAAGTTGCCACTTGATGCTTCATCCTTACTATATCATTTGTATTTTTAATTTGTTTGAGAATTCATAACCAGCTAGCCAGTTGAAAGTTTTTAACATTGTCGGCAGTCCACGGAGAAAATTCAACAAATACAAAGTTTATTCTTGGATCCACCACCCAGAAGATAAACTCTCCCTGGCCTCAAAATTTTATTCATGGATTCATCACTGACTTCAACCATTTCTGGGGGAAACAAAAGTTCATGAGGTTTAATCACTCAACAGCAACATTCTCACTGCTTAGCTAAATTTGAATCGTGTCTACCATCAACATTCTCACTGCTTAACTGAGTTTGTATTGTGTCTACCAAACTAAACAATGAGAGTGATTAAGGTTGTTTTTTAAAGTGTTTTTAGTTTAGAAATGTATCAAAATGATATTTTTTTTAAAAATCATTTTTGATATCAGTGCATGAAAATGATTTAAGAATACAAAAAAAATAATTTAAAGTAAAAAATAAAAAAATATATTTTTTAATTTTTTTCAAAAATGTTTTTGAATCGTAGTGTCAAACACCCCATTAGTCTCTATAAAACCAAGTTTGGTTCCAGAGTAAAGGAGAAGCGCTTTCCAATCTCTAGCACCAGTAGACATTCTTGCAAACCATTTTCTTAAGCAATTCAAGTGTTTTACAACTGAGGTCTCTATGACATAAACCACAAATTAACTCATCAAAAGTGAAACTCTGAGTGCATAAGCTCTTATCCAAGCTTAATTTTATCTGATTTCATCTGATTCACAACATGCAAAGCACCCAAACCCATTTTTCCATTCACTAAAAAACTAATAGCATTACTATAATCCACCATTCCAGGACAAAATCCTAACTTTCTCAATTCCTATAAAAACCCCATAACCTCAAATTTGGTTGCATCTTTCTGTTCACAAGGACATGGCAATAACATAGAACATATTTCTGCATTTGCAATAAACCCACCATTCACTATACAATTCAAAAGATCTCAATAGCGAAACCACCTTTCTAATCCTATAGAGAGCAACAATAAATACCTGAAAAGTCGATTCTTCCATTCTAGTATTCATAGCTTGACTGTTCAACAAACTTTCAGGCACCAACTTTAGACCTTTACTGCTTCTACAAAGAACTGGCATCAAAGTATTGAGTGAGTAGACAGAAGGAACACATCTAAACTATGGAATTCTACAAAACAACTCAATTGCTTCTTGAGTTTTATCAGTAACTCCATAAACTTCTATAAGATAAGCAAAAAAATAGATTCAGGTGGTTCAAAGTTTTCAACTTTTTCAAGATGGTCAAGAAATGAAGGAATGTGATGGAATTGAGAGAATAAAGTCATAGGCTTTAGTGGTTTGTTCAACATTATAGATGCCTAAGGAGCAATGAAGAGAAGAGGAAGATGGGATTTACTAGCAGTGGTGGATTTGTAACTGACTGTTTAAGAGATTGCATGGCTTGTTGCTGGTTGAAAACTCTTTGCCATCTTGCCCTGTAAGGCATATCTAACCATTCTTCTTGGAATTCTGAAAGAAGATCGCCAATTTGAGAGATGTAGTTACATATTTTCTTTCTAAGTTTTCTATTAATGGTATGGTATGGTATGGTCACTTCATCTTTGTTGAAGTACTTCAGTCAGATTCAGGGCTGCTTTCTCGTTTGAAAAATCATTCTACAGCCAGGTGAAAGAAGGCAATGGGCCATAACATACAGCCCGGTTCATTTCTACGAAGAAGAGACGTTGTGATTAAAAGTTAGTTTATGTTTTATGTAATTATATTTTGAAAAGCATTTGATATATATTATAATTTTAAACTAATTTAAATAAAAAAAACATTTTTTAAAACTTTAATTATAAAAATTTATATCATTAAATGACCCAATTTATCAGCACAGATGGCCCGATAATGAAGGGCTTTATTTATTTATTTTTTTGTCTTCATCCATTTAATATGTATGGGAAGCCCACCCACAGCTGCACGAAAAGGATTAGTCGGGTCCAAAAGCCAAATACCCTGAGAGACAAAAAAAAAAAACTAGGACAGAAAAATTATGGGTTAGATGAGTCAATTTAAAATAATATAATTTCAAGATTTTTAAGATAATGTCATCTAAGAAATAAATAAAGTGAAATCAGGAATGAAAATTCAGAATCAGCTCATATAATTCAGCATGAGATCCAGCTCATAATAAATTCTAGATCAATGAATTTATGGGTTGACTAAGCTAGATTTTTTAACACAAAGACTATAAAGACAGCCCATTTCCATAAGCCTTACCCTAGAAAAAGGAATAGACCGAAAGCCCAAACATCCCATAACCCAAAGCAGCAGAAACTATATGGGCTTGCACAATCAGCCCAATCGGCCCAATCCAACAAACACGACCTATCTTTGACTCGTGAATTAAAAAAAAAAAGGAGATTGTGAAGATTAAACCAAGTTCTTCAGCTGGGAACACAAAGAGAAAAGAGAAAAGAAAAAAAAGAAGCTGATCACGTTCTTCTTCTTTTTTTAGCAGTTGTGGAAAATATGGAGCTTCTCCTCCTCTTATAACAGAAAAACGTTTCATGGAATACTGATAGAACTAGATGAACCCAAACCCAGTGAGGTCATGATAATAATCTACAGGTTTCATAAGCTGGTTCTCTAATGATCAACTTTCATGGAATGAAGTTTATTCATGAATGCCAACTATATTTATGCTTGCCCAATATACCCCAACCATAATAATTTTCAAAAATAAATCTTTACTTGATAAAAAAATAGAGATCTTTACTTAAGTTGCATCATAGTTGTCAATACCGTTCCGGTCATCGTTCTAGTTTTTTGATTGGAACGGAACGTTCCGGTTTTGGAACATTTCGATTGTTACTGTCTGTTGATATATAATTAATTATATATATGTGAAAAAAATACATAATTTTTATTTTTTTATAAAATCAAAGTTGATGCAACAATTTTCTTTTATAATATATATATTTCTTATTTTTAATTATTTATATATATATATAAAAGACAGGTTGTAACTTGCAAAGTTAAAGTTACAAACTTACAATTGATTTGTCCAGCAGACAAATTAATTCTATCCCACATCGCTAGATTGTGGGATAGCCTTATAATCTGTGACTTTAAATTTTCAAATCTATCCCACATCGGATAAATAGGATTCCAAGCAAAGGGTTTGTTGACATATAATCTCATACTTTGTATGCTTTATATATTTTGATGATAACAATAAAAGAAAATGGGCTAATAATATGCTTGGATGAGATTAAGCTATAAACAGGTTTTATTCAAAGAATACATCAACAAGCATAATGGAGTTCAAGAAGAAATCACTCCAAGAAGTCCAAGATGCAAGCAAGTGAAGACTTAGAATAAGTGTTCATTTTAGTGCTTTGTGTAAATCTCAATTTCTATCTTGAAAGCACAAATTAAAATGAACTCACACACTTCACAGTGCATGCATTAAAAGGATTTGATGATTAAAAGGTTTAAGTCATAATCAATTGGTTCAAGAAATTCGAAAAGATAATGTGTCAACATAGATTTCTACATGAACCGGTCGACCGCTGGAGGTATCCGTTGTGAACCGGTCGACCGCTTGGAAGACAAATTGTTTTATCCGTTGTGAACCGATCGACCAGCTGGGTTGTGTCCGTTGTGAACCGGTCGACCGCTTGATATGGCAGTTGCACTAAAACGGCTAGAAACGACTAGTTTCTTTTAGAAACTTATAAATAGGCCTCTTAATTGCAAAACAAAGAACACATAACTTTCATATCTTATAGTGAGGCAATTAGAAGTGCATAAACACCTTCATATCATCAATCCTCATTAATACTCATATTTGTGTTTAAATCTTCATATCTTAACACAAAGAGTATTTCTCATTCTCACTACACTTAAACACCTTCAAATATCCTAAGTGCTATTAAGTGAGAGAAAGAGATCATAGATCTTCATTTGTAATATCTACACTATTAAGAGTGTATTGTTGTTTTACAAAAACAACCATTGTGAAACTCTTGAGAGTTGAGTATAAAACTCTTGGTATTGGTGAGGGAACATCACCAAGGAAAAATCTTGAAGAGGGGACATCTTCAAGTGGGAAAAGGAAAATCTTGAAGAGGGCATATCTTCAAGTGGTGTAAAGTCTTGGTGTGGATTCATCAAGCGGAAATTGTAATCTTGTTACTTGGTTTAGTAAGAGAGTACAATACTCAAGTACGAGTTGGTACTTGAGTCGTGGACGTAGGCTTGCCGAACCACGTTAAAAATCGAGTTAGCAATCTCTTTCCCTTATCTCTTTACTTTCAAGTAATTGATTTTAGAATTGCTATAATTATTGTATTTGCACCAATTCCGCCTTTAGGTGCATAGTTGCTTTAATCCGTGAATTTACCAACTAGGTTTTCTCTATAAATATAAATCAGAAGTCAATATTAAACATGCTCACCGAGTTTGTAATTAGGCTCAGTGAATTTTATGTATAAATAAAAAAAAATATTAATTTAATAAGTATAATTAAAATTCTTAAGAAGGAGTTTTTGGCCGAAACAGAACGCTCGAAATGATTCCGAGGTGTTCCGGCCGGAATTTCTGAAACGGACTGGAATTAAAACTGAGATGAAAACAACGTCGTTTTGTCTCGATTTTTTTAATGGAACTGCATGTTCCAGCTGGAACAGAATTAACAACTATGGGTTGCATTCCAATTACCAATCTCCCTATCTATATTATCCTGAATCTCTATAACAAAATTGTTTATATCCTGCATATCACCCAAACCTAATACCTCACCATCATTCAATGCTTCCTTGACCTAGCTTGGTGAACTTGTTATCAATGAATAATAATAATAATAATAATAATAATAATAATTGTTTCAAGTGCACATTTTCTCTCAATAAATGATAATATTTTATCTTATCAAATGAATCTTGGGTTAAAAATACATTGAAAAACTCCTTAACTAAGGATAAAATGATATCGAATAACAGGGAAAAAGTTGTTTTTATAAGATTCAATACCAAGTGGTGACTACTAAATTCTAGAAAAAGGGATTCATTTTCAAAAATTAAAATCCTTTATTAATTTGTATGAATCTCATAATATATTTGAAGTATATTTTTTCATAATATTTTGTTATATTATGTAACATATTTTTATTGTGAAATAGAATACCACCCCACAGTCGATGATACTCAATAGTCTCATTAGAAGTTTAGAGACTTCATCGAGAATATGAGGTTATATTAACAACAATTGAAGACAGGCGTCAAACTTAATTTATATATAACTCTTTCTTACCCCACAAATACTATGACATAAGTAAAATCTTCAATTAGTTAATTTTGAGTAGTTTTTTTATATATTTAATTTATACATTAAATTTAATATTTTAATAATTTTTAATAATATTTTTGTCTCTTTATGTAGGTTATATCATTTGACATGGCTATATATTAAATATTTTTATCAATTATCTAGTAAAACTATTAGAGCATATATACATAGCTTTGCATTAATTATTAGTTTTCTATTTTATTTTTTATTTTAAAAAATTAAATGTATCTCAAGATAAAAATCTTATGATGCACATAAAATAAGAGGGCCCCGATGCTTTTTTTTTTTTATAAAAAAAAGTAACATGCCTGAATGTCTCATATAAGCTTGAATTCCATTAGGTTAGATAAAGGTGGAATGATTCCCAAGTTCCCTTTTAGGTTGCAGCCTATCATCTCATCCAACCACCTATGCTTCTTTTACTACATGATCCAAAAATCAAAGAGTAAACAACTTTCTAGTACTTTGTATTACAAATTCAGAGCTTCTTAATTAATTTGATTGGAACTCCCTATCCGCATTATTGATGAAGTAATGAACACATGATGATCCAAGAAAACTTTAGATCAACACACATTTCAGCCGGCATGAGATGCATTACTTGCTTTGTGAGATGTTCTAATCGGGTGAAAGGTTAGAATCATTGGGAAGAAATTGAAATTCAAAATGGAAAACAGTTTGTAATGATTATTTTATATTTATAGCTCAAATTCATGCACCTCCAAGCAAACAGACGAGAACAAAAGAAAGTACAATAAAATAAAATAGATGGTTTTCTCCCATTTACGTTTTTCTAATTTGGTGTAAATTGAAAATAAAAAATAAGAGATAGAGAGAGTTTTTGTAGCTTCTCGCAATGTTATTATTAAACTTGGTGTGTCCTAGCAAGTGAATTTAGTAAATTGTTGACTATGACTTACTTGAGCTGGCTTTGATCAAAATAGTTTTTTTTTTTGTTTTAGAGTGAATTCTGATTTAATTAAAAAAAACTCAAAATTATATTGTTTGAGCTTTTATATAAAAACAATATTATAAAAAATATCATTTTAAAATTGATATACAATTCATCTCGAGTTATTCTATTTAATTTATAAACCTAAACTTATATTATGTTCTATAACTATAATTTTTCACTAGAAAAAAATAACATGAGAAAAGGAATTCATCTCTATTTGTTAGATAATAATATAAATTATATCCTCGAGCCTTTTCTAATAGCTTAATTTTTTAGATAAAATGATTATTTGACATGGTATCGGAGCATTATTGACTCAACGATCACAAATTTGAATATCATTATACGTATTCTATTTGATAAAAAAGATAAATATAAGGTAGTAGAAACTTGTACAAGTTTCAAATTTAAATAATAATGATAATCAAATATCTAAAATCTCTATTATTAATTTAACATTTTAAATAAGATAATTATTTTACCCTTTTTAGTTCTCTCTCACTCCCTGAAACTCCCACCTCAGTACTGTACATATAAACTCTTATCTCAGTTCAGTGTGTATACACACACACACTCACAAACATACACGCGCGCGCACTCATCGTTCGTCCGCAAAGTACAGAAAGAAAGGATGGCGATGGCTGGAGATAGAGATGAATGCATGGATGACTCGATCCCACCCGCTCAATCATAACCCGAACCCAACTCTCTCCCTCCATGAACATCACATTCTTCTTCAATATTCTCTCCCTCTCCCTCTCTCTCTCTCTCTCTCTCTCCCTCCCTCCTTAAAGCCGTAACTCTAACCTTTTTCCCTTGAAAAAACACCATAAATCACATAAACGAGAGGAAACCACCAAGACACCCCACTTACACACCATACCATTTCAGTTTTCTATTTTTCCCGACACATTTTCGTGTACACTTCTGACTTCTTGTTCTCTCTCTATTATTAATTGCTACTATATAGTTTGTATTTTCTTCTTTCTTTTAGCTAATCCGATCCCTTTTCTTGTTTTTTTTACTTTTTCTTTATTTAATTCTTGGTACCTCTCCCTCTCTCTCTCTCTCTCTCTCTCTCTATGTATATATATCTATATATACTACGTACCCTTGCTTAGTCTTCACTTTTCTCTTGTTAAAGAATTCTATTCTCTCCCTTGATCTGTATTCAAATCTATAGTTTTCATAAATTAGCACTAAAAAAGATGTCTCTGGACATGGTATCTGAACCTGTTTGTTATGTTCACTGCAACTTCTGCAACACCATTTTAGCGGTACAGAATCAATTCTCCCCCGTCCCTCCCCTCTACTCTCCTCTCTCTTTCTCTCTGTGTATGTAATATATATATACATATTCTCTCTCTTTTTCATGACCTAGCTAGTGACATCTGGTGAGGTTTTTAGTCTCATGATGTCTCTTCAGATCGAGCTGAAGTTAGTCATGCCAGCATCATGTTCAATCATCAGCAAAGCTCTTGTTGGTGAATGCTTTTTGGTTTTGTAGGTTTATGTAGCTAAGAGGATCGTTCAGCTGAAAAGATTGAGTCTGATATATATATATATATATATAGAAACATGTGGTTAATTTGTAGAAGAACAATGTAAACCCAATTTGTTTTAGATTAGAATATCTTGGTATGATTTCCTTTCAACCATCATGGATCAAAGATTTTTCTTGATTTTTCTTTCAAATAGCCAACAATTCTCTCTCCAGTGTAATATTTTATGACAAAATCTATCTGGGGTTTTACCAGCAAAGTTTGCAAAATCATCTCATCGAATTCTTGTGTACCGTTACGAGCTTTTTCTTCATATATACCTTGATTTTGAAGACTTAGCGCATAAACAAGGCCAGAAAATTCATCAAAATCCATATGATTTAAAGCCTTTGGTGATCTATGATCAAATAAAAAGAAGCTAGGAAAGCACTAGCATTTCAAGAAGTTAAAGAAAGGCAATCTGAGGTCCTTTGCCGCTAAGATTATAAGTTAATTATTTTGACTAGCTAGGGCTACAGGTGGTATTAGGGTTCTTACCTGGTACCAGTATAGTAGAAAAGAAGCCTTTTTTTTTTTCTCAGCCTTGCAGAAACTCTAGGCGCATTCAAATTCTCATGCTACTAATCTATTGCTCATGAAAGCTAGATAGTTATTTCCACCCATGGCTTTCCATTTACTAATTCATCAG
This sequence comes from Salix exigua, assembly GCA_032356905.1. Classification (NCBI taxonomy): domain Eukaryota; kingdom Viridiplantae; phylum Streptophyta; class Magnoliopsida; order Malpighiales; family Salicaceae; genus Salix; species Salix exigua. Next base: position 14,335,590 of record CM063603.1, read on the forward strand.
AGTATCGATTACCTTTTGTCTAGTCATTAGACATTTCTTGGGATGAACTGGTTAACTGTTCAAGATCTCTCTCTCTCTCGGAGGTGGGTGCTTCTGTTGCTGCTTACCAAGGGCTTGAAATGATTGCTTTGATCTAACACATTAATTATGTTGCATGTTTTCAGGATTGTGTATCCCTGTAAGTACAAAAGGGAGTGCTTTGCTTGGTTTGTACTAGAGTTTGTGGAGAGCTGGCAAAAAGAATCATGGCCAAGCGAAGCTAGCCATATCCCAAACAAATGCTTTTACTCTCCTTTTCAAATCCTTTCATCATAGCAGGCCTCTATAAACAGCCCTTTTTGAAGTGCATTCTCCTACAATACAATCTCTTTCTTTTTCTCCCGCAATAGCTTTTATAGAAATGAAGATCCAAAGCACTATACACTAAGATCAGTTAAAATCATTTCCATCTCTTTATTCATTACCATCTTTGATAGCTGTGTTAATTTACTCTTTATGGTTCCGTTCCAGTCTAGTCGTTTTCAATCTCCTCTCCCCCCTCCTTCTCTCTCAATCACTGTGTTGGCTATTGTTTTGCTTTTGTCAACTTCCTTCTGTGTCAGGGCAAAAGTCAGTATAGCACCGAAAGGAAAAGGATATGGAGGGGGAGAGAGAGAGAGAGAGAGAAGGGAGGCATTTAAATCATGGCAAGTCCTTCTAGTTATTACCATGTGAGATGTCTGTGAAATAAGTGGTAACTGAGTAACAAGTCCTATCGATCCCTACATAGAAAAATGAAACACTGATCAACCAGATCCGGCCCCATAAGTAGTAACCCTAAAATAATGGGAAAAAAAGATGCACTCGCTTACAGAGAAAAGGTTAATTGCCTCCTTAATCATTTCCAATAAGTAGTTCCATTCCAAGTTGTAACCCTAGCTATGTCCCTTCTTATGTCCTAACTCCTGTATTTCTCTTATATATGACATATCAGAAAACCATTTTTTTGTTTTTTTGTTTTTTGTCATGAGATAAGATGCATGAGAGGCTTCAACTTCTCAAAAATCTCTTTGCTGAAGTCAAGACTTGATATGATGTTCTATAGATGTCGTTTAGTTACTTTTTCAGAGTTATCGAAGTACTAAAGCTGAAGTATATATCTTCGTTGTTAGTTTCTTAACTTTCTTCTTAGTTGCTATATATCATCAATTCATGTCTAACAAATATATATAGATCATTATCATATGCAAAGGTCCGACTAGATAGTTTTAAGGATGTGGGCTCGCCTTAAAAAGCTCAAATAAAAAACTAACGAAACCTAGCCTAATTAATTAACCTTCAGTTAATTTTGGATGCTAGGGTTCTGTTAAAAATTGAAGCAAATTACACATTTGGATTTATCCAAGTGATTTCTTATGACAAATATAAGACTTTCCTCTCATATGTTTTACAAATTCTTTTTTGACAGGTTAGTGTTCCAAGCAGCAGTTTGTTCAATATTGTGACAGTAAGATGCGGGCATTGTGGCAATTTGCTGTCTGTGAACATGGGAGCTTCCTCACAAACACTTCCTCTTCAAGATCCCCAAGTGAGTGGGCATTTCAGATTCATTTCAGGGACATTCCTATATATGGTTAACTGTATACTCTTTATATTCTTTCCAATAATATATTGGCTCAGAATTTGTTTTCATATGTTTCACAAGTGAATATTTTTCTTGGTGGACTTCTCTAATTTGTTTGTGCAAAGTCACAGAAACTGGTCCTTCTTAACTCAGAAGATTTGAACAAGGACTTCGGGTCATCTTCCAAGTGTAACAAGGTCCATGCTTCAGAGTCTACCGAGCATCATGAACCACCTAGGATGCCCCCCATCCGCCGTGAGTCCCCTCCCTCTCTCTTTCTGATCAGTAGACTGGTCATAGCTGGATACATGTGTTACTGGGTGTGCATGTTCTTTGCTAGTAGTCATTGCATGTCCTAAATATACGCATGTTTATGTGTGGTAGATAATGTTAAAAAATAATATAAATTATATTCTACTTTAAGTTTTTAGTTTTTAGCTGAGATTTTGACATGGTATCAGAGTTTTATTGACTCTGCGGTTACAAGTTCAAATACTCTCATTATATTTAATAAAAATCAAGTATAATATAGTGTGGGTCTGTAAGCAAGTTTTAAATCCAAAAAGTTTTCTCTTGATAGACGTGTTAGAGAATAATATAGATCATATTCTAAAATCTAATATAATAATGTAAGTTTTTAAATGAGATAGTTCATAGGCTGCCACCAAATACTAGATGCATAACCAAACAGCATTCATAGAGTTAAGATATGATGGACCTAGAAATGCAGATGACCACTAAGTTGGCGAATAGTAGATGAGCAGGCAGAACCGATCGATCATCTTATGTGCCTTTTATACTTGTTTTTTTCTGTCTTAAGAAACTAACCTAACACAAACACGATCTATAGGATTGTTTCCATCACAATGTTAATAATAAAGCATTGAAATGAATCATTTGGGTTTCAGGAAATATAATTTATTATGGAGTAAAATAATATAATTTCCTTATGGTTAATTTATTCACAGCAAACACACACACACACACATGTTACTGAGCTAATTATTATTTCCCTATCAATTGTCAATAAATGCAGCCCCAGAGAAGAGGCAACGTGTTCCTTCTGCATATAATCGGTTCATCAAGTAATTAAGCTGCTAATTTCTTTTCATGAACATTGAATAACTGTTGGCCCTCAAGCCCTAAAACCGAACGTAAAATCACTTCATTTGCAGGGACGAAATTCAAAGGATCAAGGCCAGTAACCCTGACATTAGCCACAGGGAAGCTTTCAGCACTGCAGCCAAAAATGTGAGGAAGTATTTAAATTTATCATAACAAACACCTGCATGCCCGTCAATTTGCAGTCTTAATCTCTTCTCCTTATCATTTCGTGCTCTAATTAGCATATACTATTTGGCAGCAATAAAAATGGATGCATGCATTGTATTTCTTTTTGTACTAATAATAGGGATTGAACATTCAATATTATAATATTTTCATGGCACATTTCTATAGATATACATGGAAATTCAATAGGTTAAATCCCAAATTAAATTCCCGATGGTCTAAAGGAGTTCTTGCACCAAACTTATGTCCCCCCAATAGTTTATTTATTTCATAATATATGGAGTATCGTGTCAAGTGTTCATTGGGTGATAAAACGTTTCGAATTAATCAGTGACAAAGCCTGTATTTAAGCAACTATGCTATCCAATCATCAGTCCATTATTCACTTTTTCATGTACTATTAGTGCGAAGACTGCTAGTTTAAAATGAACTGGAGGGAATAGTGATAATAAAAAAAAAAGTAATTAATCAGCAACACTTTTTTAATTTGTGTTCTAGTCTTGAGACACCTCTAACCTTAAAATAATAATAATAAAAAACAAACCTTAACACATGTCTTAAGGATATAATTTTTGTTTTATTTTTTTCTGCAGTGGGCACATTTTCCTCACATTCACTTTGGACTGAAGCTGGACAGCAACAAGCACGCGAAATTAGACCACCCGTCAATCGCAGGAGATGGCGCTCAAAAAACGAGTGAATTGTACGAGATCAACGGTTCCCTGTGAGTAGCACGTAGAACTTGCATATCTATGTATTAAGCTATGGTTTTTCTATGTATAAATAATAATAATGATTGGATCGAAGATTATTACTATATATAAGAGGTTTGGTGTTGAAGTCTCCTGACAAAATAGGAAGACCCCTCTTGAAAAAGCCTCACAGCCCCATGCACAATATACATTTGTGATCACTCCGCGACTGCTATATTATTTATTTCTTCGTTTATGGTGGTATTCTACTATAAGTTCAATAACAATTAATGTTCTTTAAGATGATCTGCATTTGTTTTTGTTACCCCCCTCAAGAAGACTAGTAAGTGGTCCAATAATACGAGTTAAGAAGTTGTTCCCTGTGATTTAAGATTCGAGTCTCATTGTTGTAATGATTACTAGAGGTTTATATGGTCATTACTATTAATATTCTTAAGATGATCGCATTTGTTTTGTTACCCTCAAGAAGACTAGTAAGTGGTCCAATAATACGAGTTAAGAAGTTGTTCCCTGTGATTTAAGATTCGAGTCTCATTGTTGTAATGATTACTAGAGATTTACATGGTCATTACCATTAATGATGTAATTTGAGGGATTATCCTTTTTTTTCTAGGTTCAGATTTTAGAATTACCAATAATTTGCTAGAGCGATGCGGGAAATATATATTCTTCAAACCATTCGAGAAACTTAGTCTCAATAGGTATACTGCCTGCTCCGAAAATATTTTTTAAAATCGAGTAATAAGAAAAAAAACATTAATAACATTTTATTAGGAATCATCTCGCCAAATGCTCCGAACCAAGTACACCAAATTTGATGGGAGGAAAGCATGCAGAGATGACAAGACACACCGCCATGGGATTCTCAAGCAAGCACATTCTGTATAAGTTTATAAGCATAGGGAGGCCAATCATTTTATATAGACACGGATTTTATTTTATTTTATTTTATTTTATTATGATCATAGATATATTATTCTTCCACATATCACCGCGCTTTTAATTCATATTAGCTAAGCTATATTGACACACTGTGAGCTTTCTTCATTATTTGCCAGCTACGAAAGAGGAAATTTATTGAAAGATATCTAACTGCAGGCAATGACAAGAAACCCTAGATGTTCTCTAGAGTTTTTAACCCTCTTTTAGGGTTAGATCAAGTTCATCTGACTGCTCATCTCTTTCCGTACTTGCTAGAGATTAACACTATCTTAAGCAATGTAGTAATTATTGTGGTACTAACAATCATAGTTAACTTTAACTATTCAACCCCACCTTGACATTAGGGCTCTCTTTCTCTAAAGCAAAACAATAGTACCGCTCTAGCAATACTATATATTTATTTTATTTTATTTTTTAAAAAAAGAGACACCTCAAGGTTGCCTGCAGCGTAATGCTGACGAGATGAAAACCTAGTCATCTGTAATTACTATAAGATCATCACAGCGTAACCGGATGCCTGCATGTGATGATCATTGATTTCCCACCGTTGATATGATTTCAATAATATACTATCGGTAAAATGCAGTACCATAGAAAAAGTGGACTGTAAATTCTGCAGCATCCATCTGTGTGTGGTATAATGCTGCAGAGCATGAAACCGAGGTACAATGCAAGTGTATCATAAAGGCACAGATGCAATGATACCTAGAGAGAAAAATAGAAAGGGAACTAGGGTTAGGGTTAGGGTTAGGGTTAGGGTTAGGGTTACTGGGGCAACGAGGTTTGTCTGGTGGGATGGGGCTGGGAGTACAGAATCTGATATGTCAAATCATGCAGTCGGTCTCTTGGACCCATGTGGTGATGTGTGTGTGGGGCATCTGTGTCTCACCAAGCGTATATCTGCGATACTTGCTTGCTTTATTGCTTTATAAATGTATGGATTGGGTTGTCATGTCACGCCCATATAATGCATATAAGTGGACTTAAACGTTCAGATGATAAAATAATAATATTTTTATCTCAATTTAAATTCTATTTTATTTTAGATTTTTTGGTTAAATAATGTCTGAGATGTTTTAATTTTGTTTTGTCCGTTTTGTTTTAGCCTAAATATTTTAGTTTTACTTTTTTCTGTTTTGTTTTGGTCAAATAATATTTTTATTTTTTAATAATAGATTTATTTTACAATATCAATCATATCTTTTAATTCAATTATTAGATTAAGATTTACGAGGAGTCTTTTGATATATTTATAAATATTATGTTAAAATTTCAGAGCAATTAGAGAATATAATGACCTTTCAAGATTGATGATGATATTCTCGTAATATTGTACATGTTCATAATTTTGTTCAGAAAAATCATTTTATTATGTTTTTTTTAAATTAGATGGCACAATACTAAATAATTTTGTTTTTGGATTTTAACTATTTTTAATTAATATATATATATACACACATAAATAATACAACTTTAAAATAGCACGTTGAAACACTTCAAAACAAAAACATTTAATTTTAATTAAAAAAACAAAACAATAACCAAAACAGAGTCGTAACTCAATATACATGGGTATGTGTATTGAGTTATTAGAGATTAAATATTAGTGGCAATAATTAGACAAGAAAAAAGAAAGGAGAGCTGCTGCTTCCGGGTCAGTAGAAGCAGGAGCAGATGAACAGCGCAGAGGTCAGTAGTGACATAACATTTTCTCGTTGACAACATCAATGCTGGAGATACTTTTGAGATTTCCCACTCTCCATGCGTATTACGATCCAAAAGATTGATCATGATAGGACCATGATAAGACCTTACCCCACCCTCCCTCCCTCCTCGTTCGGCCCACTTACCCTCTCTTTAATTTCCCATCTATAAATATAACACTCATAATTTCCCACCGGATCCAGCTACACATTTTTTTATTTATGGTAATGAAATCGTATTTTATTAATTTAGATAATCGAGTAAAACCTTGATTGTTCAAAAAAATTATAAAAAATATATGTCTTGATTCGAACTCAAAACTTATTAAACTTGTTGTGTAGATTATAAATTTTTTGTCATCAAGTCATGTTCCTTAGAAACAATCAAGCTATATGTTTTTAATAAATGTTACAGTTGACCTTGTAATTATAATTAAACATACTTTTCATCTTTTTTATATTGATTGGTACATTCTTTCCTTTGATAAAAATACAATTATATATTGGTTCGAAGCTTATGATGGATTAAAATAGTTGGTTTGTTGATGTGTCACAATTATGTCATGCAAAAAGTATTAAACATTTGTATATAGATTATTTGGGGGGGAAGTTGTTAAGCTATAAAAGAGACATGACTATTAGTTTAATAAAAAATAAAAATAAAAACTCTTTAATTTTTTATTTGATAATTGAATCGTATTTCAATTTGATTAATTTTTATATAGACACATTGGGTTGAGAAAATCTTCAAATTAGATGGACCTAAAAGATATTATTGTTTAAGATAATTTCTTTATTTTCCCTTTTAGTTTTGAATTACTAGTTTGTGTTTTTTCTTTATTAAGATTCTATTTTTTTCATACCACAACATATTTAATGAATTGTATGCTTTTTAAAAAGCAAAGTACTTTAAAGAAAATATTCGATAAAAACAAGATTCCAGTTGTTGACACTCTTTTGTCATGTTTCATGACTTTTCAAACCTTTTGATGTTTCTTTTTAAAATTATGCGACTTGCACTTATAAGTCAGCATAATGTTTTAGATGGAAGCTATGTTCATTTACAATCCGTTATTATTTTCAAAAATAGGAGTTGTGTAAGAAAATTAATTTGATGAAAATATCTTCTTCTTTTTTTAAATGTAATGGCTAATATATTTATTCTATTTTTTTTTAATAATACTATAAAAAAATTAATTTTTTTCAATAATATTTTTGAAACGCGGTGTCAAATATCTCCTATATCATAAAGTCATAACACATTGATCAACAATACAAATAATATATTGCAGTATTCAAAGTTAAGAGTTATTACTAAATAATATAAAATTATTCATTGCTTAAGCTTTTTAGGTAAATTGGTTTTTGATATATTATTAGAGTTTTAATTATTAAATGATCATAAGTTTAAATCATGTCATCCTTATTTTATCTAATTATATTAATAAAAATAAGTATATGACAGTGAGAGACATATTTTCAGTTTCAAGTCCTAAAAATCTTTCATTTAAAAAACAAATGCTAATATAAATAATATAATTTTTTTTGTAGCTTCATATTTTTTAATAATCAAGTCATTAAAATATAGCTTGTCTAATTACACTCATTTTTTTTTTGTTTTTTTTGTTTTTTTTGCAAATGATGATGATAGAAATTTTCATTAATGATGATAGTAAATATAGCTTGTCCAATCACACTCTTTTTTTTTTGCAAAATACTAGGCATTATATTTTTTTTAATTAAATAATTTTGCGTGTATTTAAATATTATCCACAAAAAAATATTATTTAAAAGGCATATCAAGTTAACTAAAACTATGAAAATTCCTAATTTGATATACTTCTTCTTGTTTATTTAAACCAATTCGAAAAAGAAAATTATCACCAACCGTCTACCACAAAACAACAAGGAATTCTTAAATTTGCCTTTTTGTTCTGAGGAAAGTGCAAAAAGGCACAAAAATCGAACAACCATTTCTTTTCACCTCACCTTTCCTAATAAAATCAACTTTCTCTTTAGTTCCTTTTTTCAAATCAATTATCTTTATAGAAGTGACATGACCTGTGTCTGTAAATCACGAAAATTGCTTTAAAAAAAATAAAAATAAAAAGGAAACTTCTTGGAATCATCCTATGAATTCCCATCAGAGATGTGAAAGGTTCTTCGATATTCACTCTTTAATTAAAAAGAAAGAAAGAAAAAGTAAAGTCTTGATCAACTTAATTTGAGTCTTGTCATTGTCGCCTAGAGAATAAAAAGTCAAATAATAATTACAGAAAATAAAACTCTAATTTGCTGTACTTATTGATTAGAACACACACACACAAAAAGCTAACGGGGAATTGTTTTACATGACAATTGAATTCTACAAAGTGAGTTGGGTGAGCCGTCTCTTCACTGATTATATTTTGATGAAAATTTGAATTGAAAAGGTAACGTGAAACTTAATTATTTGATATAGTAAACTGAAATATTTTAAACATGTCATATTTTTATTTCACATCAAAATAAGCAAAACTACAAAAGAAAGAAAAAGAATATGAAGTATAGAAGAATCATCATGATGTGCGGACCACTATAGGCTACTAGAATGATATGTACTTAGCGTCTACATTTTCACCAATGTTAATTACGTTTTGTTTTTTTAATTGGAATGAAATGTTTCAGTTTTAAATTGTTTTGATATTTTATTTTAGAGTTGTATTATTTATGTTTTTATATATAATTAAATATATTAATTCAATAAAAAAAATAGTTTAAATTCAAAAATAAAATTATTTAGAATTGTGTAATTTAAATTTCAAACATAAGTAAAAAATGAGAGTTCATATGATATAACTCAATCGACTTGATGAGTTCAAAGATAACATAGAAATTTGATCAAATATAGTTTAACTAAAAGAAATCAGGTTGACATCTTAAAAAAATATTGAATCGATGATATATTGGATCAACTAAGGTCAACCTAGGTTAACTTTTTAAATGTGTGGCATGTATTATAAGACCATGATAACCTTAAATAAAACAAATCAATGGAAATTATACAATTCAATTCGTAATAAACTTGTTGAATAATGAAATTCAATTTGTAATAAACTCATTGTTGAATAATGAAATTGAGAAAAAATTAATATAAAAACAAAACACAATAAAATGATTTTTTTGGACAAAATTATGAACCTCGATAATATAATGAGAATGTCATCATCAATTTTGCAAGGTCGTTACATTCTTTGATTGCTCTGAAATTTTAACATAATATATTTGAATATGTCAAGAGATGTCTCATAAAATTTTATCTCAGTCTAACAATCGGATTTAAGAGATATGATTGATATTGTAAAACTATTTATTATTTAAAAAGAACATTATTTGGTTAGAACAGATTGGATGGAATGAAACTGGAACGTTCCAGATGGAATTTGAGCTGAATTTCCGGAACAGACAAAGATTCTGAGCAAGATAAAATTTGTTTCGGTTTGTTTTGTTTTTTAAATTGAAACAAAATGTACCGGTCATTCCGGACAAAACAAAATAAAATTAATAACCTTGATTTTCACAGTAGAAATAAACCTATCCTGGCCTAGCTATATAGGTTATCGAAGTAGATTGAGTTTTTTTATATAAAAAAAAAACAAATTAATTTAATTAAACTTCAATAAACAAAAACTATTCACACTCTTCGATATTATATTCTCATTTCATGGGTTTTTTAGCGGTGATAAAAATAAGCATAGTTTAATTTTTTATTTAAATATCATACTACTGTAAACATCATATATATTTCTTTATACTTTGTTTTAATGAAAATGGTTTTCAATCAAATAAAAATCATTAATATGTTAAAAAATTAGTAATAAGAACATGGTCTTTGATTACATCAAGATAAAATATTATTTATATTAAAAATTGATAATGATAAATGATAAAATATAATAATCCATTTCATAATTAAATATCAGTTTATTTATATAAAAAATCAAAATTTAATGAAAAAAGTCAAATTTATATACAATTTATAATTTATATACTTTTAAATTTCCTTGTTTCGGACTTTTCTTTTCACACAAGCTCGACACAAAATCAAATAAAATAAACCATGTATCATAAAGAACTATATATATAATTAAAAAGAACACTAAATATAGTCAAAAGTACCAAATCCAAGATCAATCACTACTAAAAAAGGAGTTATTAGTCACGGATTAATCTGTTGTGGATAACAAAGAAATGTTAACAAATATTAGCAATGAAATTTGCATCGGAAACTCATCATTGCTAATTTATCTGTAACGAATATTCCTAAGTAATATTTAGCAACAAAGTTTTCATTGCATATTTGATAAATACTTTTACTAAGTAATATTTAGTAATATTAGCAATGAAATTTGCATCGGAAACTCATCATTGCTAATTTTCATTGTTAAACATATCCTGATGCTAATTAATCCGTTACAATATCATCAACAGGATATTTTTTCATTACTACAATCCGTTGCTAATTGCCCTCTTTTTTAGTAGAGGAAGGGCTGGCAAAGGAATGGAGCTCTAACTTGCTAGTTAAGCGATGATTGTCAAACAACAATTTCACAGGCAGAAGATGTGTCGTCATTGTAGAAACAATAATGCATCCATCAATCAGTAACAAATGATGGAGAACCTGTGAATGCCTTAACGAGAGTAGAAAGTCGTATCTCTAAGGATCGCCTTCATGTCTCCCTATATTTTTAGAAATCGATCCCGGTAATTAACCTTGCTGAACATGTTTTCTTCTTTCTTTTTTTTTTTGCAGTGATTTTCTGTAAACTTGTATTTTGGATCTTAAACAACGCAGTGTCCCAGACGCTGGCCTAGACTAATCCATGTTTACACTGGGTGGGCCCTGAAAAGGTGAAAGTGCTCCCCAAATAGCCGGCTCCATACAAGAGGAGAGATTGAACCCCTAACTTCTCTTAAGGGACGAGAGTGTCCTCACCACTCACGCCAGGATTCCTTGGGTTTGGATCTTATAGTTAAGTGTGGTTCATTCTCAGTATTTTATATTATTTATTTATTTATTGTATTTATCACCAAAAAACTGTAACTCCCTCCAGTTTTTCCTTATTTGGATATCCAGTTTCAGTCTCTTGTCTCAGTGAAATTCTTAGTTTTTACCACCAATGTCGACTTTCAGAACGCAGCAGGGGAACGTAAGCACATGTCTAGGGTTGCTGCAAGTCATTCAGACAAGTTTTCAAAGAATTAAATGTTCTTCACACAATTTTTCATTTTCCCTTTTCGGCATATGGATTCCTTTCTCATTCATATACCTTCTCCACCAACTAATAAATGCCTCTCACCTAACGTGTAAATCCATGAATTCGACCCATACCGGTTATCGTGGGTGTTCGGGTCTAACTTGTGTATACATCGACTAATCTCAAGGCTCCGGCCCCTTGAAACTTAATAGTTCATTAAGATGAAGAAGAGGTGAACTGAGAACCACATAGATATAAGCAGAATGTGAAATAAGTAATATGGTGGTCCTGGCAATTCCAAGCTGGGTTCATGTACTATGGTGCTGCAACTATTATGATATATAGTTAGGTCACATCTTACGCAAAAATGGAAAGAGAATTCATGTGGTCCACTATATCAATCCAGCTATCATGGAAATAAAAAAAGTGGTGAGGCTTTTCTTCAGCCTTCACTCTATTTTTTTTAATTTTTTTTCTGAATTCCTACAGATGAAAAGTTGTCATGATGTTTTTCACCCAACTCTTTGATGAATGACTCTTTTAATGTGAATAATTTTGTGAGTGTGTGTCTATATATATATATATATAGTTGCAAGAGTTAATTAAGTGTTTTTGGTCTTACATATCAAAAGAATTTTGCCACATAAACCATAAAGATTCTTTTAATGTTGTATGGATTAGGGCTATACTATGATTTTATTAAAATTTTCAAGGATTTATGACTGTTTTAGTTTAAGAGAATAAATTAGGATTTAAATTATAGAATTAAATGACTAATGACACGGGATCTTATTTTTTGTATCATGTGCATGCTTGTGTGCGTTTGATATTGGAATGTGGAATGTTTTAAAAAATATTTTTTAATTAAAAATATATCAAAATAATTTATTTATTTTTATATGAGTAAATCAAAATCATCCACAACTAAAAAATATCAAACTTGTGCCCTTTTAAAATAAAATTATAAACAACAGTTTTAAAAACAAATTGTAACGCAAAAACAAACTCTTAGTGCCTGTTTGGCATTGTGATCCCATTAGTTTTTGGCCGAAATTTGAATTTTTTTTTCATTTTAAATGAATATGTTTTTGTGTGTTTTAGATCATTTTGATGTGTTGATTTCAAAATTTATTTTTAAAAATAAAAAAATATCATTTTGATGTATTTCAGCACGATAAACACTTTTAACCTATTTGGAGCAAGTTTGTCAATTCTATTTCGGTTGGTGCTTCGTTTTTTCAATTGGAGCGGAATGTTTCGGTTTTGAGGCATTTCAGAGTTGTACTGTTTAAAAAATAGTTCAAATCCAAAAATAATATTATTTAGAATTATACAATTTAATCTAAGAAAATACATAATAAAATAATTTTTCTGGACAAAATTATGAAAATATATGATATTATGAGAATGTTATAATCAATCTCACAAGTTCATTTCATTCTATGATTGCTCTGAAATTTTAACATAATATATATAAATATATCATGAAACTCCTCATCAAATTTTATCTCAATCTAACTATTGAGTTTAAAGAAATGATTAATATTGTAAAATTATTTATTATTTTTAAAAAAAATACTATTTTACCAAAACAAAACTGACAAAATAAGACTTGGAACATTTTGACTAGTATTTGGCCAAAAAAATCTGGAATAGACCGGAATTTAAACTAAAAGCAATATGAGTTAAACCAATTTTACAAACACAAAGTGTCATTCATGTTGAGCTCGGATGATTGACACAATGACATTGGGCAAAAGCAATGGCCAAACCCAATTCACACAATATAGGTTGAACGAACTCTGATAATAAATATAGCTGCCTACAACAAAGGAATTAGCAGCAAGATTACAGCAATGGTGGATGCTGGCTACCTGCAAGTGGTAATTTTCACCCTATTGTTAGCTTCTTTCATCCTCATCATGCAAAAAGTAGAGAAAGGCAACACGGCAGCAAAATTCTGAAATCAAATTTCAATTGATAACCAAGAATTTTCCTATTAAATAATCAATATTTCTCATCACTAGTAATGGGAAAGTTACATCAGAGTTGGAAAGCAGGAAAGAAAAGGAAAGAAAACTCTCTTTTGAGGGTTAAAAACTTAAAACAAACCCCCTTTACAAAACTCACTGATGGTTACAGATGTTCATTACACTCCATTTTCAGTATGCTTCACTTCAGCAGTTGTTTCTATGATACTGTCATATGCTGCTGACCTACTTTATGCTATAATCTGTGCTGGAAAGTGGGAACTCTTAGCAGCTTTGAAATAAATCATGGGAAAAAAAAAAAAAAAAGAATGAGACCCTTTGATATGATACTAGTTAGGCAAACTAACAGGCAAAAAAATGCTAACGGATTCAACAATGATGTCTAGCTTCTATATTGTCCCTCAAGATTAATAGCTCCACTTCAAACTCTTCTGTAGAAAAGAACATATGCAGCAGAAGTCTTTATCTTCTCCTGGCTGATTGGGGAAACATGACTATCATCGAAGTCATACCACTGATCACCCCCATGCTGCATCAGAACAAGGACCAATAAAACTTCAACACAGAATACAATCTCTCTTAGAAACACAATCATTTCTAATAATTCATAAGAGAAACGGTAGAACAAGCCTCCATTTTCATACTAATGTATGAATTACACATACAGCAGACATACTGCCGTTTTACAGTAGCTATGCAGTTTAAGACCAAAGCACACACATCCACATGCAGACAGCCAGAATAAAAGGAGCATACTTTCCTGGCACGCACACTCCAGGCTTAAAGGAATTTGTTTTTACTTTTAAGACACACCCACATAAAAGAAACCCGGGTAAGTGTTCAAGTAAATGGTCGGATCATCAATTCTTGAGAATTTCTTCGTAATATCATCAGATGTATATATTTGCAGGCTCTAAGCCTCCTGTTACCAAAAACATTAAACTATATGAAATCATACTCGTTTGGTTGGAATCCCCGTTGACAGTGCATGTGAGTTGACTAGCTTGATTTAAGTTCCACACAAGCAAAAAGTACGGTTGTGATCCCAAATATGAGATAGATTCAAATGTCACTAAAGCTATACATAATACAGCATAACACAAACTATGTAGTATACCATTAGATACCAAATTCTACCAGGTCTAGGATGAGAATGAAACCAGTCATTAGCTACAGCTGGGGAAACGGAGGGAAGAAAGGGCAAGGTGAAAAGGAAAAGGGAGAAAATACATCACTTACATGGATGAATGCTGTGTAGTGACCGCCTCCCATGCTTCCATAGTGATTACTGATAGCATAAAGCATGTAACGATGGGATAACTGACCATTCTTGTGGGAAAGATGCGTTGACAAATCAAGATCATCAACAGGGAAGTCAACATATGTCTCTAGCTTGTTCTTTGCAGACTGCGTATACGAGAACCTCTTTAGATGAATAACCAGAATCTCTGGCAGTCTCCAGAGATCTAATTTTTTACTGGCTTGACGATGCTGCTTGCAACTTGGACAGTACCTAAAATAGCATAAGACAGTTCCTAAGTTACAGGAATAAGAAAAGAAACACAGGCAACATTTCACAACAGAGAACCTTCAGGTTTAACAAGTATACACACACACTATTTGATCACTTCTCAAGTGTGTGAATCCCATGTGCATGTAATTCACAAATATAATGAGCAAATGTACACCCACTAACCCCAGATACACACAACTCCAATAAAGATGCTGAGGTTAGTTAGTGGCATGTGTTGAGAGCAAAAATTCATAGCAAAAAGAAAAATTCACTTTTAGATGCAAAACATAAAGCCATTTGATTTTTTTTTTTTGCTAGTGTACTCAGGTCATATTAAAAAGGAGGATAACATATTGACTAAGATAATAAAAAAAATATTACTAAAACTCGATTGCTACAGAAAATGCGTATATAATGACAAGCCCCTTCTACCAAAATGTTCCTAAATTCTGTAAAAAAATATTGAAAATCTTTAGACATTACTAAAACTCCTTGGTTATCTACCAAAATAGAATGTCAACGATAATAGAATGTTCACAAATGGAAATAAGGGGCTATAAAACTAATCGACAATAGCATTTCTGCCCAAATAAAATCACATCTTTAAACACAAATACTTTCCAAGTTATAATGATGAAAAATAAAGTGCACTGACCACATGTCTTCTGGTCCAAGAGGTTCCTCCTTTAAAAATGCTTCTAGGCACTTGTATAGAGAAACAGATTCCTGAGGTCTCTTTGCAAAAAATCCAGACTTGAAAATCTCAGGCAATGAGCTAAGAAGGCTTGTGTCGTACTGTTTTGTCAGTTGTTCTGGCCAACAAACAAGCACATTAAACCGCCTATGTGATCCTATCTTTGGTACAGGCCCATTCATTACTATATTTTCATCTTTCACCATTCCCTTCTCATCTGTTAAATAAAACTGCAGTTCAGAATCTGATGGTAACCCAACCCCTTTTGCACTACTGGGTTTTGCATCCCCATCAGGAGTGGAGCAGGTGTTATCCTCCTTCCCTTCCACTTCTGCAGTTGCACTGCTGTCCATTTCATTATCCAAGGCACCATCAGGAGGTATCCGAAATGGAGCAACCAATTGCAGATATAGATTATGAATGTCAGACCCACTGACAAAATTGTTGACATTCCCTACTAGAGGGATTCCAAATGCCTTCCAACTTGAAATAAGTTTCCCATGGAAATAATGCCTGATAATATAAAATCAATCAGAGACCTTGAATATGGGAAACTAAACAAAGAATGAAAATTATTCTTGTATCAATGAATAAAAACTCACAGGTACTTGTGATTACACGTTTTCACTGAGTATAACAGAGATTTTGGTAGCAGTTTTCACATACACACTTCTCCATATACTGATGCATAAAAAATACAAGCAAACTATGAACTAAAAGAAAGATCATGAACATGATCCATGAACTAGGAATGCTTACTCCTCCATGTGCTGATGCATAAAAACAACCAAGGGAGAGTTGTCAAAATCTTTTTTTAACCGATAAGCAACCAAGCGATCATTATCTCTGATTAAGGACAAATAATCTGCTGGCTCCTCTAGAAATCGTATAATGCGATTGTTGTACACCTGTATAGAGCTCTACAGCTTAGTGGCCAAGTCAAAAATATATGAGCACATTAGAACCCAAACAGATTCAGATTTCATAGCTGCAAAATACCTCTGCCACCAATAAGGTCTCATCATTCCCTAAAGAACATGCAATGCTTAGAGCCTGGATAAGATCTTCACATTTTCCAAACTTCGGCACAGAAATGGTATATGAAGATGGTTGAATACTGCCATCAGCACTAACAACTGTCAAAGTCATAGTTCGGGTATTTGTTGATGGTAGAGGTAGTGATAGGTACATAAATGGATCAAATGTAACAGAAACCTTTCTGCAATCAGGACAAACCAGAGTTGATTTATATTGACCCTGCAATAAAATAAAAGGTATGATGTGAATGAACATATGGCTTGAACAGTTATCATACTAGCATGCAAAAGCCACCAATGTCAATCTCAAACAAAAGAATCAACTAGGAGCAATCCAGAACCATAGAGATACCATACTCAGATCATTGACTTTAAACAAGGAGATCCACACTAGTAAGAACTTTCAAAACAATTATACATCTAGTTACATTAATCTAGCCATATATAGTCAAGTTAGTCTTGAATACAGTTTTGATTCTCTTTAAGGATCACAGGAGGCTTCTTTATGCAACCAAGCAACAAAAAAGAGATGATCTGTAAGTAAAGGATAAAAGCCAATTGTTAATGCAAGAGATATTCTAACAAAGTAAAACTGTTAATGCAAGAGAGAATTCAACAAAATACATAGAAATTAAAAGGCTGAAATTTAACTCATTAGTACATAAAAAGTAAAAAAAAAAATTAAAGAAACTCAACTCATTAAGAGCTCACAAATAAAAAAATCTTAATAACCTCTATCAAAGAGTATTCAAGAAATGCAAGTCTTAACTGACCATCAAAAATGTTTTATGCTTCAAACAGTGTCTGGCATATACAAACAAATTTGTATTCTGTATTATTACTATCAGCAAATTGAAAATATAACAAGGAAACAAAATACAAACCTGGCAAATGTCGACAATAACAGAGTCATTGCGTGCCACATGATTCTGCCAATATTCATCAGCTACTTCTTCATCTGGCCGACTCTCCTCATCTTTAGCTTCTACATAAGGTTTGGATTTCACACGATTGAGATCCTCATGGAGCCCATCCAACAAAAAAGCAAGGAGTTCCTACAGAAAATGGTGTATCATAGTTTAGAATACACATATATGTTATACTGTGTCCTGTGAACAACCATTCTTAAGAGAACAAGAGAGACTTCAAATTTTGGAGCAAGAGAACCTAACAAACCTGAGAATCATGCTGATTAAAGCCACTGAATTGAGGAGCAAAGCGAGCAAGCTTTGACTTGAATGTTCTAGGAGCCACAGGAGTTGCTCCAGGAGCCCACAATCTCCTTAACATATCCCCAAAAGCTAAGGCAATCTCGCCCTGGAAAAGACAAGTTATGACTGATAAGAAAGCAGACATGATGGGTGACAGCAAAGAACTTGTACAAATATGCACTTGAAAAGAGAAACAGTTAGAGAATCAAAAGGTATGATAACCCACATTCATCCCCAAAGGGTTCTTGTGGTTCACTTCTCTACCATAATCTCCAAGAAAATAGTCTATAAGCTTTGGTGTGTGTGCTAAGCATTGAATGGCACTATTCATGAAGCAAGTATTTCCAAGATTCTGTAACCCTGTCAATCCCAAGGAACCAGCTTCTCCAGATCTGCCGGAAAACACTGAAGAATTGCTGCGGAATATACTGGTGCTTTTATTGCCAGCATTTCCGTTCATGGCAGTTAAACTTCCAGAAGAATGTATTCCGTTATAATTCTGTACAGCCACATCAGCTTTCTTCCCTTCTCTGCACTTAATGCTGTCAGATAATCCATAAATTTGCAACTCCAGGAGCAGCTGTAAGGAAAAATAATGTTGATGACACAGAATCAGTTAACATGCATTACATGTCATTGAATGACCAAAAAAAGTAGTATAAATCATAAGATATGTAATTTTATAACAGATCTGTGTATGACCAATAAGATGCAAGAAAACCAAACAAAAGAAATGCAAATGGAATCCAACACTAAAACAAACATGGAATTACTGAGGCTTGGACTCTCAGTTCATGTGTTTTTCAGGTTGCACGCAGGGTATGTTGGCTACCTTCTATTGGAATAGATGTTCTGAGGGTAAAGTTTTGTGCATTATTCTGTGTCATGCAACTAGATTTCTTTGGAAGATTTGAGTGCCATGATGGGATCTTTACATCAAAGTATCTTCTATATGGACAGCAACCTGACCAGTATTCTGACTTGAGTGAATTTCTTTATCAGAAAAGAGTGTCGTGAATAACTGCTAGAAGTGAAAAATAGGCACGGCAATGGATTCTGATTTGGATTGTACCTTAATAAAATAAAATAAAAAAGAACAGGAACAGAGCCCCTTAATTATTGGTCAATATAATTTCACTAGTTCAATCCTTCTAAAGGAGAATTCTTCTGATTGTTATTGGATTTTTTTTCACAATTTATTGAACCTGTTGAAGTCCATGAAGCAGCTATAGACTTGTCAAAATCAAGGTATGTCATTTGCAAATTGGTAAGCAGCTTCCCAAAAACCACTACACCCTATATCACTAGAATCACACTAACTTACATCCCAGTACATGCAGCACATTGTCTAGCTTAATACCTTAAACTACCAATCATGAATCAATTCAACACTTCAATCAACAAGGTTCACAAAAGTCCAATAACAATTTGACAATTTCAAATAGCAATTGACAAAGTGGAAAGGGAATGGCCAAATACTAGTCCCTCAAGGATTTAAGGTTATATTTTTTATTTGCATAGACTATGTGCATGCAGAATAATAACCAAAAGGGTACAAAATGGCTACAACAAAATTTACATTTTTTTTCTAGAAAACATTGTTTTTCCTGATAAGTATACAAATCTACTGACGCAGACACCAAGAGGCAAGAAGAGCCACTCATATATAGAGAGAACCAAGTTCAATGACAATACAACAAACTTGGCTTAAGATGAATAGGGGCCTTGGGCAAAACTATAAATGGAACCTTTTAAAATATTTAAGAATATTTTTTATGCAGATCTGACAAGTGGGGCCTTGGGCAATTTTCATTTTGTATTTGGGGCTTCTTATTAAGTGAGGGCAATCTTCATTTCATAAAGTATAATTGACAAATATACCTTACTTATTGTTAGGGCTTTTTGTTAGGTGGGGGCCTTGGATCATTGCCCAAGTAGCCCTTAGCTTAAGCTGGCTCTGCAGTACAGCATATGAAAACACAAAAATTATGTGAGTGATTCAAGAACCCTCATCATTAACAAAAAGTTGTCTGCCTCGCCAAAAGCATACGGTTCTACCCAAAAAATCCACAAGGAGTTGAGGGCAGACTCTTAATCCTCAAATATTTACTTGCTTTACTCCTTCCACAATACCGAAAATATGTTGAGGATAAAACCTGGATATCTTTGTTCCCTGTAACAAAACAACGTGTCCAAGCATTTAGCTCCTGGTCAACTGAAAGTGTCATAACCTGGTGGAAGGCATGCCAGGTAGGCATAAAATTGCCATGTCACATGCTGACACCATTACACCATCTGAAAACTTGTGTGTGGCTTCATATAGATGGTTCATCATATTTTATTCCCATCTACCATTTACTCGTACTTTTCATCCCCAAACCTAAGTTTTAGCTAGGTAGATGGTGACATTATAATATCCATGTTCACACCATCCCATCAATGCTTGTGTGTGCATGTGTTTGTGAGCAAGCACATACACAAGCATACGTATGTAGAACAAAAGAGCTCTACATCAAATTTAGGAATATTAAACTTGGCATATCTTTTTGATTTTTAGGAGGGGTGGAAAATGAGGGGGCCCAATATATATTCTTAATTCATTTTGCATGGTAATTTATACTGAAACCAACAATCTATGATAATTAGAGATTGTAGGAAAGCTTAGACATCATAACTCATTCAAGTGCATTCAGAAAGCACCAAGAACATCATTGATGATAGAAGTTAGGAGCTTCCCACCAGAGTTCTCTTGAAAATTGTATGAGAGGTTCAAAACAGTTTTCAGTTTTATATATATTAAATAATATGGAAATGTGCAATGGGTGCTACCAAGCTTAGCTTGGACCTTAGCAAAATACTTAACATTAATTCCAAGCGATCTAAGATCAAATCCAACTGACAGAAGGGATGGCAAGGATTAGTGGAAAACTGCCCCCTACATGGCTCAAAGCCCAACATGCTTCCAAATGAAGTAAAAATGATGATGATGATTACAAAAACCACATGCCCAGGATAATTGATGCAAACATCATTTTCAGTCTCTCTTGGAAAACCTAATTGCTGTGTATGGGCATGGTTAGCAAGACATATAAAGGAGGAACTTGATCCCAATACTATGTCTACAATCACCCAGGCTCTAATTTCAATTATAACATGATCTAGCATATATTCTTAATAATTAAGATTTCTAAGATAAATTAAAGAATGTAAAAAATAAACACTTACCTCCTGATCAGACTGCTGCTGACAGTCCTTCGGGAACTTAGTTTTGTCATTCATGAAAAAAAGGGCCGTCTGCCCAGAAAAATCCCAGATGCAAAGCTGTACAGCAGCAATAATTGGACTCATTAGCCACTCATAAAGTTACCACTACAGCAGCTGGATGAAGCTCTATCTTACCATCTCAGAATCAAGACTGAAAATCTTGCAGGCTCTTCTGAAAAGCTCAGTTGCATTGTCCTAAACATTATAAAGAACATCAGTTAGCTGTTGAACCAAAGACTTCCTCAACAAGCTTTATGACCAAAATAATTGCAAGCATGAAAGCACAAAATTAGATACAGCCAGCATTGTTGAAGCAAAACCCTTACTCAAAGAGTAAGGAAACCTCATTGTAACTGGAATTCTTAAAATGCTTACATCAATTATATAACACTATCATAATGTCTAAGACCCCTGACACAAACCCATGTCTAAGATTTAATTGCTCACCAAAGTCTATTAGCAGAAAATAATTGCAGCATAAAAAGATGTGCCAATAATTTATAATTGCACTCAGCTCAATCATCCAAAGATGAAGAAAGCATACCAAATACAATACATCTAATAACACATCATTTGGTGGCAGACCATATAGAAAAGCATGAAGAGTTGAAGGAGCTTCTGATTCTCGGATATTGATTAAATAATACACTTTGAATGGGAAAAGCGTAGGGGTACGATGTCCTCTAGTTTCAAAATCATAGGGTCCCAAGCTTTCAACAATAAACTGGTCAGTAAGACTACAGTAGGAACAAACAAAATTGAGATTACAAAATGGATAATACTCCTCGAAAGCTAAATACATTTATTAATTAGTTTCCCGTCTGCAGTGCAAAATGAAATTAAGCTCAACACCACTCAAATATGTTTGACTTCCAAGTACTTAGCATTAAAAGTCAGAGCCCGAGTGATAACAAGAATAAGGATAAGGATAGTTTAGATCCTTCACCTGAGTTTCTATCTCTACCTGCTACAAACAAAATAAGAAAAAAGAGGGGCTTAGTCTTGCAAAGTAGAACTTAAGAGCCCCTTCAGATTTTCAAAAGTGCAAAAAAGCTGGTGGGTAGAAAAGTTCAGATATTGTTTTATATCTGAACAGCCATGTACCTTAAATGTTTCACTGTTTTTATTTGAGAATTAAAATTTGACCTAAAGTCAACCAGTCCTTTACTCTGAGTATTTGATCATAAGAAAATCCATGGCCTACAAGTCAAACTAGGCCACTGAATCGATGAAGCAAAATCACTCTCTTTTGCAGTTCATAACAGTCTTCCATTCCTATATATGTTTCTCATTAATTAGATTTTTGCACCATAAATTTAAATCCATTGACTAGAAAAGCTAGAATCTGGACTTTATATTGGAGATCCATGCTTTCACTTCTCTTTTCCATTAATCTTCAATAGAAACATTCAAAAGTTATGATTTTTTGAATTCAAGATTGACATTGCAAAAATAGCAGCTTATTTGGTATGAGCCCATAAACTACAGTACTGTAAAATGTACAGTTTTGGGAACCAAAGTAGCGAAAGCATGAATCATAAAAATTAACTGACCTTTTTGCTAACTTTTACTCCTAATGAATTTGTCTCTCGCAGTACAGAAAGCCTGAGTTGTAAAGGGTAGACGTCTGACATGTCATCTTCTGCAGCAGAAAAGGTTTTCCCACACTTCGCTGCAACTTTAGTGTCACTGTGCCTGAAGAGATAATTAATATTAAGCAACTCTATTTTTTTAGACAACAAAACAAAATGAAGCAACCAATAGGGCTTCACTTCTTGCACAAGAACAGCAATCAGTATCCTAAGAACCCGTATGCATTTAATTTTTTATCAATCACATAAAAGACATATCATCATTATAATAAATGCCAAAAAAATTATCGAAGTTCAAATAATAAAAGACACTCCAACTGATCTTTTGCTAGCTTCCAAAAGGTTTTAGGCTGGTTGCATTGGGAGGTTTCAAGCTAGAAATTTATAATTGATATGGATGTAACCATCCCTTAAGTTTCTCGAAGGAAGTTTGTTCAAGATGAATAAAACTTTCAACAGCAGCAGAAGCTGCATTGAAATAGTTAGCTGGCATACAAGAAAATCCAGATGATTTTTGTTGCCCTGCAATAGGAAACTGGCAGAGTGTCTCATGAATTTACTCAAGTGTATCATAGGGAATAATATTTTCAACTGCATTTGGAAGATTGTGGAGTCATCCCTTAATTATGAAACAGCATCCAACAACTTCATGAGTGATCACTAGAAATTAAATTATAACTACTGCATTCACACAACTCTGGAATAGAAGGCAATGAGATATTGGGGGAAAATGCAAAGGATTGCAACAGGATAAAGTCAACTTGCAAATATCTCAAATACCAAAATTGAAAGAACTGGCATAGTGCGGATTAAAGTTGTTATTTAGTAATTAAAAAGATGCAATGTAGAGAACAAATAGCAACAAATTCATACCAAAACCTCATTTGGCCTTGAAACAAATTTATAATGGCAAAAACAAATGATCAACTACTCCCATGCAACCCTAACACAAAGAGTTGTTTAACTGATTATTAAAAGCTTTTATGGTGAGAAAAAAGTAAACAGATAAATGCTACAAGGATTAGATGAAATGAATTATCAACCATAAACAAAAGGCTATAACCGAATTAAAAATGGAAAAGAATAAAATGATGAAGCAAAGCAACACTGCTTATGGGATCTTCAAGGAATCATACTGATAACTACATTAGTAATTAGCATGCTAAAGAATAGCACCAACTACTAAATGATATTAAAAAAAATAAGCATCCAAAGCACAAGTGCCGTCATCCTACAGATTCCCTCCGGTACATGTTTACATAGAACTTGCCAAATTCTCACAAAACTACAAAAATCTTAATCTAAGTAACTTACCATTTAAGTGCCTGCAACCACATTTCTCCCGAAACCAATGCAAAATCCCGCCCGGAGATACTCACTTCACCACTTTCACCATTCTGCACAGAATTCTCTTCTCGCCTCAAATTAAACGCAAGATCTGAATTGAAGATGTTATTTATAAGCTTCATAGGACCTGCATACGATGAAGGTGGAGTTGCCATAAACAGAACCCCTCTATTCCCATCTGATTCATCCGACATCATTGCATCTTGTGCATCCTTCCACCACCTAATCACCCAAGTCAAATTACAAAATGCAGGCCGACTCGCGTCGTGAAAACATTAAACAAAAGACAATTTCTTTACCGATAAATCATATCTAAAAAACAAGCCCCGGGATTGTATCCTTAAACAACTCAAATCTCAACCCAAACCCAACCCATTTCATAAATTGAATCAAATTCAAAATGGAACCAAACCCACTCCATAAATCAACGAATACAACCGCAACAACAATCTACTTAGTTACCCCACTCTGTTTCCCAAAAATACAAGAACAGACTTTGAATCCTTTGATCTTACATTCCTTCCTATTGCTACTTCTTTGGAGATTCAAAATCAAGATTTTTATTCATTTATTCCCTCTTAAGTTTTGAAGTGATTGATTTAAAACTCAATTAAAATAAAGATTAAATTAAAAGGAGGTGGGCACCTCTGCTTTGGTCTAGATTTGTAAAATGTAGACCCTTTATACTGTCATTTAAAGTAGTTGAGAGAGAGAACCTGTAAGGAACAAAGTAGACTCGTTGGTCGTTGTCTGATTCGGGTAACTGAGTTGAATCGGAGAGATCTTCGGGGAGACCGTTCTCCATTGGAGAGAGAGAGAGCGAGAGAGAGAGAGATTTGAGTGATTTTAAAAATGGATAAAAGAGAGAAATGCAACGCAAATCATTTTCTTTAATCTCTTTTTTTGTAAGCACAAGGGCAGAGACGGAGAGAATATAGAGGTCGTGGATTTTGCAGAGTGGGAGACGGAGCTTTTTTTCTGTGAAGAGGATTAAGGAGGGAAAAATAAATAAATAAATAAAAATATATTTTATAAAATTTAAATGAACAATTAAAATTTTAATTATCATAAATTCTTACTAGAAATATATACTTTGACTTGAACTCAGGATTTACTTTATAAATCAGATTATCATATCATGTTTTTTTTGGGACCTATCATTAAAACTTGCATGGCATTACTCTAACAATTATTATTGTTATTGCAAGTATGTAATTTAAATTCAAACAAGTTGATTGATCTTTTTTTATAAGTTAGCCTAGTCAAGTTATTTTGTCTAAGGAAAGAAATCAAGAATTTCAGATATTCTGTTTGAATGTATTGCATAGCTTTTCAAAATCTTTTCGATCAAATATATCAAGATAATATTTTTATTTTTAAAAATCATTTTGAAATCAACACATTAAAATAATCTAAATGCACTAAAATTTCATTTAAATGAAAAATGAAATTTGGCAAACGCGTACAACCGCCAAACAGTGCAAGGATGTTAGCTTCTTTTTCTAGATTTATGGGTTTAAATCTTGGAGTTAACGTTTAAAAATATTTCTAAAACAGTCTAAAAATAAATTCAAAGTAAATTAATATAAATGATAATCAAGGAATATTTTTTATCATGAAGGAATATATATATATATATAAATTTGATAGCATATTTTAAGAACACTAGGGGACCACCATATCATTGCCCTTTTTGACAAGGATTTTCCAACGCATAACATTTTTTTCATAATCATTCATATGGTCTAACCTTACGCTAACATTTGATCATGGTAGGCCATTATTGTGCCTATTGACTATATATTGTATTTTGATGATTGATATTCATATGTTGAATCCTCGCATAATAATAAAGATAAAAATAAAAATATATGGAAATAAAATTGGTTTGATGATAAATAAAAAATCAAATTAGAATATACTAGATTAAACAGTACTTGTGTTTATTGAATAATTTATATAATAATGAAGTTCTTGTAAAAGTTTATTTTAGTTCTTAAAATCGTTCAAGAGTTTATTTTAGTCTCTATTTTATTTTTATGAAATTTAAATATTTATTAAAAAACAATGTCCCTTGAATTTTATGGTATGTTCAATTCAATTCCTAAATATTTTTTTTACAATTAAGTTTATATGTCTAAATATTATTTTTAATATAATTAATAAAGTTTTAGTCTGATAAATTTAAAAAATAATGTGTATTTATTATCTTTTCATCAATAATGTTACAATTTAGACATTTAAGCATAATATATGTATACACACACTATCAAATTATATTTGTTATTGACACTATAATCATTAATTATTTAAGTAAAATTTAAAATTATTCTCAAATCTCACTCTATTTTGCCCAAGAACTTTACAATCAAATTTTTTATATATATTATTGATTTGGAATCCAAAATTGAAATAAAAATATTTAAATTCAAATTCAAATTCAAATTCATCCATTCACATGTTAAGAAAAGTGTTTTATGTATTCATGTTTGTACATGAGAGGTTACAGGATTTGCCAACAACAAGAAGTTACAGCATGAGTACAAGCACCAAGTAGGTGTCTTTCACCTCAATTGAACAATGAATTCTCTAAAACTACATAATTATACATTTTTAAAATGTATATATATATATATATATATATAATATGATATGAATTCTTAAATTAAACATGAGCAATAAAAAAGAAAAACTTATTCAAATTAGTTGATGGTTAGTGGAATCTATGTTTAGATGACCAAGATACTTTATTTAGACTAGCTAATGGTTAGTGGCATGTATGTTCAAATGAATGGGATAAATTAAGTGAATCAAAGTCAAATAGTAGTTTTTATCATGCTACTTCTTAATATAAATATGAAATTGAAAATTGTAAACTTAAAATGAATATGTATTATGATTTTGAAACTTTACCTTGAACTTGTAATTATGTTTATCAAAATAACATTATAATTATTAACTTGTACTTCTTTCGAAAGTTATATATATATATATATATATATATATATATATATATTGGCATTTAAATTATTAGTATTTCTTTAATCTTTTATAAATCACTAAAAAATGAGTTCATTAATTCTTCTTTGCATTGTATGTGATTCACAAATATTTAAAGATACTGTCATATTTATTGCACTCAGATGGGATACGGTCCAAAATGGTTAGACCTTTATAGTAGTATTGACTATGATATATAAATGAGAGATGTTGATAACTTAATATATTTAAAAGCAAAGGAAACTTTGCTGAATTTTCAACAAGTGTAGAAAAAATAGTCATATTTTTATAAAAAGTGTTATGGGTTTTTATGCTCATTTGCTTATGAGAAATCAAGGATGTTACAAAAAGAATATAATATATATTAGTCTTAATAGTTATAATTAATGTCTAGTTTTAATATAACAATAACTATGAACGTTCAGAAACAATAATTTGATGCAATAAAATCCTTATAATTATATCCACTTTATAATTTTCTTTGCAAAGTATTTTTGTCAAGGATTTTATATTCATTATAAATTTATTAATCAAATCTAAATGAATATTAAAGTTAAAAAAAATGCCTTTATTATAAAATCTATATTTCATATTAATAAGGTCACTACCACATGTAACCACTTGATTGATTATAAAGCATATACATAAAAAAAAAATGATGGTGGTTCAATGGCATGTGTTAGCGTGGTTGGATTATTTTGTGTTATGAAGATGGTTGTTTGATTGTAATTTATGTAAGGGTATGGGGTTATTGGGATATTAATTGTCAGGTTAAAAGGTTAATAGTGCATGTGAAGCTTAAGATGGTCATTATAGGTTTTGGTTCATCTTGTGGTGGTGGACATTAGGTTTGTTGTTTTGTTGGTAGATGATCAAATTTTGACAATATAAATGAGATAAGGAAATGAACAATTTTTTTTCTTTATTTATGCATCATATTTTCTTTTTAATTTTTTTTTATCATCATATACTTATTAGGGTTTGAAAAATACAAGAGTGATGGTCTTACCATATTTTGCAATAGTGTGTGTGTGTGTATTTCTAACTGTATCATATATTATCTTCTTATTAAATTGTCACAATCTCCTTAATAAGATATAACTTGCATATATGAAGCCACATCACATAGAACCTCGTCAACAAACTTCATAATAAAAAACAAAACCAAAACCTTATAAGTTATTTTCATTTTACCATAATCATTCAACCATTGTAATATATAAGGTTTGTGATGTTTAATAGCACACAAGTTCAATTTTCTAACGAGGGTATTCACATAATTTCCACTATTAATAATCAAACTACATAACTTGTTTTAAACATGGAAATGCAAATATAAAATGTTATCTTTCAGAACTTGTTTTAAACATGGAAATGCAAATAGAAAATGTTATCTTTTGTTGATCAATATCATTGTTCTTAACCTAAACTTTAAATGTATATCTTATAAATAAGGTAAAACCTTCAACATGGTTTACAACCTCCTCACCAATAAAATCCTTTAATTGTGGTATGTGTTTACAATCAGATATGTCACTTTAAAACTCCATATCTTTATTGTCTCTAATAACCATTGTTCTTTTGTTAAGACACTTTAAAATGAAATGCATAAACCCCTCAGAAATTTAGGTTGAGTATCATATTTACCTATAGAGCTCACAGAGACATCAACCTTGGGTTTAGGTGGTTTGGCTTTAGTACTAGTAAATGGTTTTGGTTAGGCAATCCTTTCTTTCTTAAAATTTGGATTTCATGAGATAAAGAACCTAAATTATAAGTTGGTTATTTATTCCTTTTCTTTTTAAGTTGTTTGTCTACATTCATATCCATATGAATCATTTCTTAACTTCTTATAGTTTTGTAGCTCAAAAACACTAAATATTTATATGTTCAACCCATTAAAAAAACTGAACATAATGGATTCCTTATCATCAACTAAATTAGCCCTAATCAGAGTAATTTTCAACTTCTTGTGGTAATTTATTGCATTTTTTTTTATCTCTTGTATTAACTTTACAATTTCTAAAAAACTCATTATGATAGAATTGAAGAACAAAAAGTTTATTTATTATATCTTTCATATCATCTCATGTATCAATAGGTTTTTCATCATTCTTTCTTATACTCAAAACAAGTTGATCTCATTATATTAATATAAAATTTGTAAATTTAATGACAATGGGTTTTATCCTCTCTTTTTTTTGTAGTGATATTACTTAAAGTTTTATTAAACCTTTTTTTCACTTTAGATAAGCATCCAAATCATTCTTTCTTTGGAAAGCAAGTGTTTTCAACTTAATATGTCTAACTCCCCCCTTGAATCATCATGATGTCTAAAATCCCAAGAATTCTCTCTTTAGTTGAATGTTCCATTTCAGTCGAAACTAACATGTCTTTTAGCCTTGTTTACCCAAATTTATTCCTTTAACCTACAAAAGCGAAGCTATAATCATCATCATTTGCATTTGTGTTGTCATAAGCCAATTTCTGGGTTATTCCCCAAAATCTACAAAAAAATAAAAAAAATTAAAATAAAAGGGGTCGGTGTCGGTAGAAAAATCAAGGTGGAAAATTTAGATATTTCTAAGAGTCTGATCGTACCTCTTTTGCCACCCCAAAATGAGAGAAAATACATACTCAAGGCTAAAACAATTTATTATTAGATAAAATTTGTATAAAAATTAAGTCGAAAGGCATAATTATATTTTTTATAGGCCAATTTGATTTAATCATGGACCAATTTAAAATATAATTATATTTGAGAATTAATTTAGTGTCCAATCAAAGAATTTAATTAAGTGCAAGGACTTAATTATACTTTAAATTAGTCAAATTAATTTTATTAAGGGCTTAATCAATGATAAATCAAGTTCTTTAGCTTAATTTGGGTTCAATTGAGTAGATTGGAATTTTCAAAGATCAAATTGATTTTTTCCAAGTCAATTATACAAAGTCAGAGTCCAAATTGAAGAAATTGAGAGTTTAATTGTCAATTGAGGGTCAAATCGCACAAATTGGAAACTAATGACCAAAATAAAAAAGGTATACAAAACTAAGGTTGTTGCTAAGACTCTGACGGGGATGTAATTGCAAAAACTTAAACATTTAAAGCCAATTAAGGGTACAATTCAAAACAATCACAAATTGAAAGACCAAATTGTATATTTACCTTCTCCCAAATCCTCACATGATTGCACTGTTCAGGTGACTGAACAATGCAGGCACGTCACTGGAGGTGAAGAGGCAACCCATCACTACAGCACACAATAGCCAATCAAAGGGTTGCCTCCTACCTATAAATTGCAAGATAGATTGGTTACAACATTTCCAATGGTAAAAGTAATTTTCAAGAATTAAATCTCTAAAATGGCTTTTTGAATAATGTAAATATAATATTTTTTGTTTATGTCTACTCCAATGGTAAAAAGTCATTAGATGAGCCATTTTTTGTATGTCATTTTAAATATAGTGCAATTATTTTATATATGATATAATTATACACTTAATATGAGTAATTTTATAAAATTAAATAATTGCTTTTAAAAAACCCTCCAATATTATAGTTCTTATTATTTTTATTTAAATTAAAAAATTAAATTTGAAATAAAAACTTACAACATTATCATAATTAACACAGAACAAAAAAAATACAACTTAGTTGTGTTGTAGGGGTTAGACGACACAATAGTCCATATTCATATGTCATAACCTAACTAGCATAAAGCTTAAAGACAAATGGAGAGAGCGATGAACTCATCAAACAACTACTAGCTAGCCTTGCACTTCCTTATTCCCTCTTCAATAATATTATGGCTTTTTTTATTTGAGTTGCTACAAATAGCAACTCATGTAAGGAAAAACTATTTTAGCTATCAAAATAGTTTTCTTGTTGGAGAGAAGAAAACTAAAAAAAATACTAAAAATATTTTTTTTTTATTTTTGCCTCTTCTGATGGCACACCCGTCTTGAATTAAACTAATATGATTTTCAACTCCAAAATGAGCAAATGGAAGGGAAAAAAAACTTTGGAAATTGTTCAAACGAGGCCAATTATACTATATACTAAAATAGATCATAGTTCAGTTACGATAGCTTGTGAGACAAATCACTATGAATTACAATAATATTGCTCAATTTTCGAGTCGGTTCGGGTAGATTTGGTTCGTTCAATTCATTGGTTTACTAAAAAAATTTATTTTTGCACAGTAAAATAACCACTTTGTCCCTCGAAAAAGACAAAAAAACAATTGTTGGAGGCGTGACACAATTATTGCACATTTTTCGTCTGGCTTGGGTCACCGATTTTTCTATTTTTTATATTTCTTTGCACATAAAAATAACTATATTTCTTTAGGAGAGGTGCCATGGGAATTTCAATTTTTTTGGAAATGGCTAAATATGGATATACCTCCCAATAAAACAAAATTGAAGAAATGGTTGTAAGGGTATCCCGATAATTGATAATATTAATTTATTATTTTCTTGGATTGCTATCGGCATGTGTGGAACATGCGATCGACAGTATTCGGCCTCATGCCCTCTTCGGGAGACGCATGCAGCCTCTGACGGTGGAGGAAAATGGCTTTCCGACGTCTCAGTTGATTCCCCGCCGTGTGATTTTTTGCATGGAGTGACGCATGCCCTACCACGGTGGATGAGGACTAGCTGGTGGGTGGTTGGAACTTTTTTTGTCCTTTTCTCTCTCCTGCTACCTAAACCACTCGTCAACCCCCCCCCACCCCACCCCCACCCCCGGTTTTATGTCTTTTTTTTTTCTTTTGGTCCCTTCTCTTTTAAATTTGTTGTGTGGTCCTTATTTATGTTATGTAAGTTTTGATTTGTTTCAATTGTGCAATTCAATTGAAATTGATTATATATTGAATTTTTATTTCAATACTTATTCTTTTAATTTCCGGATTGGTTTTAAATCCCTTAATATTTTCGGTACTAAAGATTTTATTTGATCAATTTTGTCATTTGATTTAAATTGATAATATATTTGATTTTTGTTTCAGCCCTTATACTTTGAAGTTTTATTTTAAATCCTTTATTTTTTTATATTTCTTAAATAGTCCCTATTTTTTGTCCATGTTTATATATATGTTCTCTTATTTTTTATTTTTTATTTTTATTATTTTCTCTTTTGGTGAGATAATATTGTTTTTCAAAAAATTTGTCATTAAATTTTAGTTTGTGTTTATAATCATTTGAAAATTGATATTTTGTTATCCTTTGTTCTTTCTTTTGGTTTTGTATGTTTATTTTTAAATTATTTTCCCATCAAATGATTTTTTTAGATAATATTTGTTTTATTATTTTTTTTTGCCTGCTCTTTTATGAAAGTTTTTAGGATTTGTTTATTCTTTTATTGAATTTATTTTCCCATTATTCACGCAATAATAATAATTTTAGTTTGTTTTCTTGCTTCCTCCTTTGTTAATATTTTTTTTAGTTTTTTTTATAGGGATAATTTAATAATTTTTATTTTTTTAGCAATAATAATAATAATAATAATGATAATAATATATTTAGATGTTAACCTTTCGATGTTGTTGTTGTTATAATATGGTGTATTGATGTATTTTATTATATCAAATATTGCATGTATAGATGTTATATTCTATTTTTAAACTAGCAAAATTTATTAATTGTTGCAATTCCAACATTTATAAAAATTGTCTTCTTAGCCCGTAACGTGTAACGTAATAAAGGCAATTTAACTAGTTTTTCTCTAAAAGAACCATTGAATCTTTCAATGATTGAAGCCTATCTGGTTAGAGTTAAGACCCATTTTGTCTTGTAAAGGTAACGGGTTGGAATCCACCCATCTGAAGGTCTTGATTGTGCTTTTGTCGTCTTCTAAACGAGAGAAGATTATAGGGTTCAGGGTTTTTCAAAATAGTTATGGTACGCTCAACTTCAGCAGTTGTTAACTGTTTTATTTAACAAGGTGAGCATAATTTGAAAGTTGATAAAAAAAGGGTCAAATCTGCTTATGTGCAGTCCTAAGGAAACCTTTTCTCCTTAATTGGAATTTTTTCATCCCATAAAATTCTCTGACTCGGACAATTCCAGCATACTGTTGTCTAGCCCTTTTCTTTTGAGTGGAAGATTAGAAAAGCAAATTATTCATCCTAGCTTACTATTGTTAGATTTTAATGAGATTGGCTTTGAAGATAAGAAGATAAGAAGTTTTAGTTGTAGCATTCTAAAGAGATTAGCTATCTTTTTAGCTATAGAGTTCTAATTAGTTTTGATTACTATTTTTAATAGGATTTATCATAAATCCTATCCTTATCCAATAACATCTCCTGGTCTATTGATAGATCTAGTTTATTTCAATTTCTAGTTCTTGTAAGCCTATAAATAGGCAAGTTTCAGTTGAATGAATAAATGAATGTGATTCGTTCCAATATTTATGATTTTCTTGAATGAATTGAATGTGATTCATTCGTATATTTATGATTTTTGGGTTCTTTAGGATTTCTTGTTTTTTCATATTTTTAGTCTCAACGGTAATTGTTCTAAACAGTTACCGTACAGTTTCAAGATTTCTAACAATTGGTATCACAACTTTTTCAATTTTTCCAATAATTGGTATCAGAGCAGTTTTCTTACGGGACTGTGAGATTTTGTTGAGTGATAAACACAAGAGAGTTTGAGAGCTAAATACATTGATTGCAAACAAAAGAGGTTTATTTTTTATCAAAACATGTCTACCTCAAGCAACACTGCTGCTGTCATTCTAGTATTTACTAAAGAACACTATCACATATGGGTTGTAAAGATGAGATTCTATCCAATATCTCAAGGGTTGTGGAATATGGTCACAACCAATGTTGATCCATCACCATTGTCAACCAATCCAATATTTGCTCAAATAAGAGCACATGAAGAAGAAAAACTGAAGAAGAACAAAGCTATCACTTGCCTCCATTCAATAATTGCAGATCATATTTTCACAAGGATTATGGATCTAGAGACACCAAAGCTTTTATGGGATAAGCTTCAAGGTGAATTTGAGGGAAGCAACAAAGTCAAAACAATTTGAATCCTTGCATTGAAAATAGAGTTTGAACTGATGAAGATGAAGGATGTTGAATCTGTCAAGGATTATTCTGGCATATTAATGGATGTTATGAATCAAATAAGGTTGCTTGGAAAGGAGATTGAAGATCAAAAGGTGGTAGAGAAAATGATGGTTTCTTTGCCACAGAAATGTGAAGCTCAAACTCATATTTGTATTGTTGACCGTGTGAAATGGTACACGAAGACAGAAGGAGCAAAATTTGAAGTTTATGCTGATTTTAATTTGGAACAAAGCAGAGTTGATGAAAATCCAGTTCAGCATGATATGATGGCCAATGCACTTCCTCTAGCAAGATTGGAGTTCTTAAAGATGAAGTTGGGGATATCTAAAGCAAATCTCAAGGAGGAGTGTTAGATTTTAATGAGATTAGCTTTGAAGATAAGAAGATAAAAAGTTTTAGTTGTAGGATTCTAAAGAGATTAGCTATCTTTTTAGCTATAGAGTTCTAATTACTTTTGATTACTATTTTTAATAGGATTTATCATAAATCATATCCTTATCCAATAATCTCTCCTAGTCTATTGATAGTTCTAGTTTATTCTAATTTCTAGTTCTTGTAAGCCTATAAATAGGCAAGTTTCAATTGAATAAATTAAATGAATGAATGAATGTAATTCATTCCAATGTTTATAATTTTCTTGAATAAATTGAATGTGATTCATTCGCATATTTATGATTTTCAGGTTCTTCAGTATTTCTTGTTTTTTTCATATTTTTAATCTCAACGGTAATTGTTCTAAACAATTACTATACAGATTCAAGATTTTCAACAATTGGTATCAGAGTTTTTCCATTTTTTCCAACAACTATCACTGAACCATCAAGGAGTATCAGGATCGAATATAGTCAGAATTAATGCATCAGTAATGATAAGTTTACGAAGGCTGTGGAGAAAGACAGGAACATGGGGTTTGACCCTTCTAAGAGTGTATTTATTCTTATTCAAGCAGTTGCATCACTCATGTCCATGACTAAATCTGCAGGGAAAAGAAGGTTGATGTATACAAAAGGTGGAATTGTCTGAGGCAAAGATTCTTGTTAGTGATGTATATTTTATCAACCGTTCAGGGTACGAGTCTTATATTGTTTCCAAGCACCCATTCCATATCAATTCAAGCTGGGAGCAGAGATCATTCCATGGGCTTCAGTCTTGCAATTTCTAGCATCGAATGGTTTGAGTATCCTGATAAAACATTCCTGTAAAGGTTTTTCAATTGTTATGATGAAGCTCCTAAAATTTTGAAGCTATATATTGAGAAATAGGTTGCTTCAAAATAGTAAGGAAAACATCAAGAATCAGAAACTGGGATGCTGGAATTCCTATTGTTTTGTTTTCTGTCTCCCTATTGATTTCATGTTTTCCATGATAGTTTTGTTTTACTTTAATGAATCCTTTATTCAAGGATGCTACCGAGCTCAATAGCAAGATTGCACAACGTATCAACTAACTCAATCTGCAATTTTTGTTTCTGAATCATGTGTAGTTTACTTATCCTGATTATTTCTGGCACAGTACCATGCTAGTGTAGCTGTACTTGCCTTGTCTATTCTGTGAAAAAGCTCATCGTTTTATTGTCTGCAATTAACTTTTATACAACTAAAAATGGATCAAATTTAAGAGACACTTTCGATTTGTCTTCTGGGACACTACTAAAAAAGGGGTCAACAGCAACAGATCATTCCGTTGCAGATAAATTGCAATGGAATATTTGTTGTAAATTTGATAAATATTTTTTTTTCAGATTTCAACAACGGAAAATCTGCTACTTAACATATTCCGATGATAATTCGTTGCAAAATTTGCAATGGAATTTTTCTATTGCAGAAATTCGTTGCTAATCGCCCTTTTTTTTTTCTAGTGGGACTTGCCTGCTATTGAAATGTGTAGAAAAGGATGATTAGTGACATATATCACTTGGTCCAATTCTCAGATTATCAACTCCAATATCGTCTGCTATTTGTGCAGAGCCGATATTATTATTACCTGTTGCACAAGTCTACGCTATAAACTCTACCCATTTTCATATGTTATGTAGTTTGTAAGCAAATATGGTCTCCTCTTACAGGTTCTCACATGGCTGACAATCTTTGGCAGAAATCTAGTATCTAAACATCTTTTGGTGTCTTCTGTTGGCTTAAAGATTCTCTTTCGATCATTGCCTCTTGGGTCAAATGGCAAACTGCTATTCAATCTTGTGCGTTTTCTATCTTGTTTTTTTTTCATTCCCATGTTCTGGAATTCCTATCTGTTTCATGTTTGCAGGTAATTGTAAGGTAACTTTTGGATGAGTGGGATAACAGTCGATAATAGAATTTTTTTTGAATCTGGATTGGTCCTCTAGGAAGAACTTTTCTTCCAACGGTAAAAAAGAATCACCATTAAGACCCTGCAAAGTTCAGCATCACACCATTAAGGAAACGTTTTGATGATAATTTTTTTTTGGAGAATCATATCTCAATCACCAGCGATGCAGTCCCTATTTCATAGGCAGGGCTCGTTAATTGATTGGAATAAAAAAAAATTATCCTGACTCATTGAGCATACTGCATGCAGGAATTAATTAGCGATGCCTGCAAGTCAGCAAAAAAAGCAGGACTTAATTAGCAATGCCTGCAAGCCAGCAGATTTGCATGCAAAATTTTGAGGCACGCGACATGTTTTGTTATGGAAAGATAATGGAAACCCTAATCTTTCTTCAAAAGATATGTGATTGTGATTCACTTCCATAAATGGAATTCTAATCTCTCCTTATATATACATATGGCTTGAAGGTATGCTATTGTGTGCTCATATTGGAACTAGCTAGAAGGTTGGAAAGGCCATTAAAACCTAAGGTACTTTCTTAATTTTATTGCCCTACTCTCCTCTTTTGAAAACAATAATTATTTCTAAAAAGAAGTAGAAGAAGACTGTTTTTGTTTACCTTCTATTATTATTGTATATATATATCTACATGTCCTTAACTTCTTTGAAACAGATCAAGAAACCATAGATTAAGGTTTCAAGGCCAACTCGTTAGTTTCTTTTTAGGGTTTTTGTGCTATCTGTTTTGTTATGATCCGCTGCTTAGTTTCTTCAGTTTTCTACTGGCTGGACAATGGAAGATCCATACATGGCTGGCTAGGTAGGGTAAATAGAAAATATTGATGGAAAACTCTTATGTTGCTAGGTGAATATAAAAACTGAAAAATGGGTCGTGGCAAGCTAACCATGGAGCTCATATGCAATGAGAGATCTCGGATGATTACTTATCACAAAAGAAAGAAGGGTTTGACAAAGAAAGCTAGGGAATTCCAAATTCTCTGTGGTGTGGATGCATGTGTTATCATTTTGGGGCCAAAACAGAATAATCATCCTGTTGACGTCGAAACCTGGCCAGCCGATCTCGTCGAGGTCAGACGCATTATCAACAGGTTTAGGTCGGAAGGTGCCGACCGAAAGAAAACACAAGATTTGTCTTATTTTTTCGAAGCTCGGAAGAAGAAAGTGGATGATGAAATTGCTAAACTTCGCAAAGCCTGCATGGAAGCAAAGTTCCCTGCGTGGGATAATCGTCTGAACCTGTTATCACTCGAGCAACTCAGGGAACTTGCAGGAAGTTTCGAATCCAAACTTGATGTGGCAAGAGGTTGGTTATTGAAGCTAAAAGGTAACCCCTTCTCGATGGCAGATTCCAAATCAGGGTTTAATGCAGCTGGCTCCATTAGCAATAAATCAAGCCTAATGGCTTGTGGTAATCTTGCCAATGCCTTCCTTCCGAAGAATATTGAATTTGAGGGTCTAAACCAGCAGCCCTTACCCTGTGCCAAGCCAGTAGATATGTCATCATTGGCTACATACTACCCATCTGATCAGCTGCAGCAGATGCTTCCATTCAATGGCGATCCTATCAATAGTCCTATGCTGATGCTGATGATGAACCATGAAGATTTCGGTCAATTTGGTGGACTTTCTAGCAGCAGCACCATAAAATCCACCGTTCAATACAATTATGATCCAACAACAGAGATGATAGGGAATATGATGATGTTCAACAATCCCAGGGAACACTCAGTGAGCTATCATGGTCCAAGCAGGCAGCCGGTTTTTCCCTACAGGCAGGGTCCGATGATGCAGAATGTTTCTTCTCAACTGTGCATCCCCCAGTTCTCTTATTTTTCTGATGCCAACGAGTTCGAGATGAGCAGAAAAGAAAACCTCGCGATGAAAACACACTACTAATAAAAATGGTCGATTAGCAACGGATTTTAGCAATAATACGGAATATATTTAGCAACGGATTTTCCGTTGCAATTTAAATATTTACTATAAATCGCATGAACCTGGAATTTAAACTCTTAATTGCTAGTGATTTTCCCAATCAATAGGCCTTTGATGAGCAAGTCTCTCAAATAAGTAAACATGCATCCCTGTGTGAGGACATATATAATCCCCATGCTGTAGACATGCATTACAAGTGATCAGTGCATGCAATCCAACAAATAATTAATTCATTTTTTAATTTATTTTAGCTATAAACAATTAAGGTTACTAGCATCCTAAATTAACTACAAGGGTTTAAACATGCCTAAATCACACAGAGAAAAGTATGAAATATAAGCAAAAAACAAGAATTGGAATTTACTTGTGGAGGCAGAGATTTTTAAAGCTAGCTGGCCTGGCTGCATGTCTTTTTTTATTGTGATTGAGGTTGTTTTTAAAATATTAGTATATGAAAATATCTAAAAATATTATTTAAAATATAAAATATAAAATATTATTTTTAAATGGTTTTGAAGCGCTATTCCAATTAACTTGATGTTTTCAATATTTGCATATGAAATATAAGCAAAAAAACAAGAATTGGAATTGGGCATTTTTAAAGCTTTAAAATATTAGTATATGAAATATCTAAAAATATTAATAAAAAAAATTAAAAAAAAATTATTTTTAAATGGTTTTGAAACGCTATTCCAACCAACTTTATGTTTTCGATATTTGCATATGAAACGGCAACCAACCGACATGAACAAAGAAATAAAGAAGGGTGTACGTAAGGAAAAGGATTAGCTAGCTTAACGTCAACAACAGGCTGGCGGCCTGGGTGGAGAATCAAGCTTCCTTGTTGCTGTACTTGAAAAGAATCTTCTGAGGATTTTGCAAAAAAAAAAATCATGTCAATAAAACATTAGTTAATAAGATGAAGCAATGAAATTTGATTTATAGTGACCTGACACGTTCTTACTGTTCAAGAAAACCAGAAAATATCAACAATTATTGTAGATAGCGTTTGGCAAAAAACTATGCATCGCTTGATCCGGAAGATGAGGCCTTACCTTCTTGCTTGGCTTCACCGATCTCGATCTGGTACTACTTCACTTTCTCTCTTTCTTGATTTCCTGTAACAACGTAGAGCTCCTCAATGACTGGATCATTTGATTATGATTTGACCATTACCTTCTTGTGATTTAGTTAGTTGTTGAAACTTGATTCTTCTTGGAATTGATAATTTGTTGAAACCCTTAGCTCAATTTTGCAGAATCTTTAATGGGGGTAGTACTCGAATCTTATATACTTCTTGAATTGGAGTTTTAGTGGTAGGTGTCTAAGCTGGGATTGAAAAGAAAAGGAAAATTAAGAAATGGGTTTTCACTGTCTAAATGAGAATTGAAGTCAAGCTTTTCCTGTTGATTGTATAATGCTGTTTTGGGTTGATTAAGATTTTTTGTTCTCTCTCTAAATGTTGTTCTTGCAGGTCCAGCATCGTTAGTGAGGCGCTTCTCGTACAAAGACATGAAGAGGGCAACGGATGGTTTTCGCCGGATAATATATAGCACCACTCATGGGGCAGCCTACAAGGCTAGATTTCAAGATGGCGAGGTTGCGTTGGTGAAGGAAGTAAAAGACTTGAATCAAGGAAAGGACATGTTTTTCAAGGAAGTTCAACTTTTGGGGCAGTTGCATCATCGCCACCTTCTTGCACTTAAAGGCTTTTCCATTGGATGTAAAAGGTTTGATGCCTGACTTTTCAATTAACTTCATTTCATATGTTCTATTTTTCTGAGAAAGATTCCAGGAGACACTGCTTCAATTTTCTTTAAAACATAGGCAAGATTTTAGAGTTTATGGTCTGTTTGTTCATGTGACTGTGCACCAGTGCATGTGTGATCCGCGGAACACATTCGATGAACATCAAGCAGCAAACTATTTCCTGGTCCAGGTGCAAAGAGATGGGTAGACATGGGTTTTAATCTTACCTAACAAAACTTTGAAGAGCATCTCACTGGTGCTTCACATGATGATGTAACCTTAAACTTGGCCACTTATGATCAAGTGATGTGTGAATTAGATTAATCCAAACTTCAACTTGCAATGTTGGGGCAATGTACCTTTTTATCCTGGTCAAATGTGAATTTAAAGCTATTAAAAGAGTTTTTCTCAAAATATTTTGAGATTGCTAGCTGGAAATTATCGGTTTACGTTAGTTATAAAGCAAATCTGCTGTCATGGATTTGCTTTGCCCTGGAGCAAAGACTGCTCTAATTTTTCACTTGTGTATTAAAACATGTCGCAGGTTGCTAGTGTTTGACAATATAGAAAATGGAAGCTTGAAGGAACACCTCAATGGTAATTTTCAGGGAAGAACTTCTCACTGGTGCATGGCTGCAAACTTTAATTCTTAACAAGTCTTTGGCTCTTGGCAGATCCTCTTAAAACTCCCTTAAATTGGAATACAAGGTTACAAATAGCAATTGGTGTAGCAGCTGCATTGGTAAGTCATGAATCATGATATTGTCTCCTTTAAATGCATAATAATTTCTGCATAATTTATGAATTAGGAGGATTGAGATCTGGCTTAACCTAAAAACGATGCTTCCCCAAAACTTGACCATCGATCATTCACCAAGTAATATTGATTATCAATATTCCTAGATTTTAACATAGAATCTACCTGGAAGTTGGCCCCAGTTAGAATCTATGTACTCATGTTTATTCAATTCTGCAGGAATATTTGCTTCTCTTCAGTAACCCACCAATATATCATGTTTCCATCAGCGCAAGTAATATAATGCTAGGTGAAAACTACATTGCAAAGGTATGTTTATGTTTATTTTCTTTATCTTGATAGTATAGGAGTCCATTATAGTTCAAAGTTCTTGATTTAAGTTGTGTTGGTGTCAAACTTGAGAGAGAAACATACCCAAAACGATCGTCCCTTTTGTCATGACAGATCTCTGATGTCAGCCTTCACAATTCCGTCGGCGATTATGTAACAATGCCTCATCCCTCGGATGCAGAAGGTTCTTTCCAACCTTCATCCTCGCAAGGAATTCAGGATGCTTTCTTAGAATTACTGGTGACTGTTAATTCTTGTCTCACGTTGCAGATTGTATGGACCATGCATGTCGAAACTTAACTTTTCAGCTTGGTGTGCTAATCCTGGTGCTGATAACTGGTCAATCATCAGAAAAGGGAAGCACAGATCTAATCCAGTGGATCCAAGAGTCCTGTTTTCGCAGTTCGATTCCAAACATGATTGATCCTGATCTAGGAAACAATTATGACTCCAGAGAGCTTAAAAATCTTCTAGCTGTAGCAAGATTGTGTATTAAATCCGGGGATAAGCCAAAATTCTCTATCCCCCAGATATTTAGGTATCTCCAAAAGGTAGAAAATACACGTGAGTAATGTCTGCACTCTCAAACTCCTATTATATAAAATTCTTTCATTGGTTGAAATCCAGAACTATTGCCTGCATCTACTCTGTTCCTTTGAATCAGAGTTTCTTCTCCGAAGATATTAGATTCCCTCATGAAATTCTGTTTCTCTGCTAGAGGTATTCTTCTCATGGCAATTGAGGTAAATCCAAACCTCAAATTCGACACTTAACAGAAGCTGATCTGAAACAGAACTCTGATTTTTGCAGCCTATATGTGGTGAAAACTTGCAGGAAATGGAAAATGTAGGAAACAAAAGCAATCTCTCCAAAAACTAAAGGAGAGCTAATTAAGACATGAGAAGGAAAATCAACATCATCACCTTTTCTCTTTTGTTTTTCTCTTTTTCTCCCTAGTCTTTTCGACTCTTTCATCTCTCTTTCTTCAAGCTCTATGGTTCAGAAAAAAATGGAAAATTACATAAGAGGTCTTCTAATTGCGCAATCTCCATATCTTGTCTTCAATTTTATTGCCTTCTTTGTTTGTCTTTCTATTTTACATAAGATGATCAAGGTTGTCAAAATTGTTTTTTTAACACTACTTGAAAAAGATAGTGTAAAATCAGATTATAAAATCATAAATATATTTTTTAAAATTATATATTGACGATTTCAACCAATAAATTAAACAGCATTAAAATTTGATAAAAAGAGTCAATAATATTATAATTAATTAGTTATCTAAATCAATAAGAAAGAAAGATAATATAAATCAAAAAAAATCATGACATGAAAAAATAAAATATCTCAAGTAAAATTTTCATGCAAATCACTAAATGATATTAAGTACACAAGAATCCGGTGATAACTTGCTTGTTCTCATTATAACAGGCTCTAATAAACCTCTTTTAGGTTGCAAGCTAATGAGTCTAAATTAGTGATTAATTAATATAAGTCTAATAATTAAAATAAACTATTAAATAATGTTTAATGCGTTAGAAAAAATATAAACTATAAATAATTATTTAACACTAAATAAATAAAATATGATAATAAAAACAAAGTCTTCATTTTCAAAAACATTATGTAGTCTAAATCTCTAATTTCCACAGTTTCTTGGTAGATTTTTATCATGATTTTAAATACATAGTTCTTTCTCATATAAATAAATTATTGAGTTTATCACACACACACACACACACATATATATATATGGAAATATTGAGATGTCTAGTTTCCTTCTCATATAGAATCACAATAAAATTCTATTTGTAGCTCCAGATGTGTATAAAATAATATATGGATATCTAGTTTGATAGATTTGACAAGATTCATCTAATAAATTTGACTCTCTAAAATAATATGTTTTTGAACTCCATTTAATCTAACAATTTACCAAAAAAAATAATTCATGTATCTAATATTTCAGTATAAAATTTAAACTAAACCCAATATATAGTTTGAAAGATATGTTTGATCTCATAAAATTATCAATAAATATTTTAAGACCAAATTCAAACCAACTTGTAAGGCCATATTCAAACCAACTTGGGTTCATATTATAAATTTAGTAAACTTGTAAAATCGGATTGATTTTACTGATCATACATGACTCAAGTCCAATTTTATTAGTTTTCAAGTTTTAATCTGATTTAACATGTAAATAATACATGTTGATTCATAAAATCATAAAATTTTAATAGTTGACTCGAGATTTTGAAAAAATTAAAGATGATAGAAAATATTTAGATGTTATTTAGCCATGTCTCCTGTAAGCAAAGAAAAGGAGAAAAAAAGCTAAGGTAAAAAAAATTAAAAACATCCTCTTAACATGACTGAACCTCCTAACAAATCAATCAAGCGCAAAAACATCACTACACAACCACATTCCACCATAAAATGAGTTACATCTCAATAAATAAATAAATAAATAAATAAATAAATAAATAAAACACCTTTTATACATTTGTTAATTAGATAAAATCTTTTTTTTATTTAGTCATGCATTATTATCTGTATGTAAGCATTGGATACAAGCATCTATCCATTTCTCAACATATTTTTTAAAAGTTCTTGAAAGTAATTAAGGTTCAGATTTTTCAACCAAGAAGTACCATGTCTTTCTACTAAAATCATCAATGAAGTATATTAGATATCTTTTTTTCTATTTGATGTAGGCAAGATATGACCACGTATGTTAGCATGGATGAGTTGAAGCTTTTATGATGTTATCCACATACTTCTTTTAGGGATTTGATCTCGGTGTTGTTTTCCAATCAAGCAATCAGTACAAATAGATGTTGAAGGTTTTAATTATGGTGGTCCATTCACCATTTTCTTAAACTAAAGAGTTATCAAGCTTTCTTATTTTTTTACTTAAGTGCTTATACCTGCAATGCTAGGTGTAGCAAGTATCGTGCTGTAGTGTGAAAACAACTTAGCTTACTCAGTTGTGATGTATAAAACAAGATAAATATTCTGTTGGTAGACATCACAATTTGAATGAGCAAGTCTTTTATAGGATGATAAATTTTACACAAGGCATGCTTAATAAGAATTATTAAGCCTTTGCAATTGCTTGATGCTCAACTAATTATTCT
Source organism: Salix exigua (assembly GCA_032356905.1). NCBI lineage: Eukaryota > Viridiplantae > Streptophyta > Magnoliopsida > Malpighiales > Salicaceae > Salix > Salix exigua. The sequence goes on from CM063603.1 coordinate 14,380,054, forward strand.
TTCAAATGAAGAATAAAGAACATTGCAATCACCACATGAGTTAATTCATTCACTTTCAATCTTACATTTCCCTTCCTCATTACTGTCATCCTTAAGTTATTCCCACGCTTTATCATTTGTCTAAAATTTTCATATAAGTCATAATTTTGTTTCTTCACACATATGATTATTGTATCCCAAATCCAAGAACTACACATCTTCTCCTTTTACATCATTTTTTCTACATAGGACATTAACAACATCTTATCTTCTTCTTCAAGGTCGGTATAATTTGCCTTTTTGTCCCAACATGAACATTCATACTAAAAATGTCCAAGTTTATGATATTTGTAATACCCCATAAGAGCTTTGTTAAAAGATTAACATCCTCTGCCTCAAAAGAATCCACAGTCATGACCTCTGTCTTCAAAAGTCACTTTTAGTGCCTGCTCTTCTCCATTGTGTTAATGAAACTTCTACTTGCAAACAACCAAAGAACTCTATAGTTCATCATTTGATAAAACGATTAATATCCTTTGATTCTTCAATAGAGCAAACGATGTAATTGAATATGTCATTCAAAGATCAAAGTATAGTCTTTATTATTATGACATCTCTCATATGTTCTTCATGGATTCTCATCTTGGTGGCAACTAGCATCACTCTTGAGAAGCAGTCAGAGACATTTTCTCCAGATTTCATCTCAAGAGTTTCAAACTCTTTGCAAAGAGCTTGAAGTATAGTTCATTTCACTTTTCATTGCCCTTGTAATTCCTTTCCATAGAGTCCCAAATTTGCTTAGAAGTGTCTTTCTAGAGGATAGTTTCCTTAATGATTCAGTTTTTCTTCAAGTTTTTTATGTTAGGCATTTATCAATGAAGCATTATCTTCTGATTTAACATAACCAGTTTCAATCAGACTCCAATACTTCTTAGATCTCAAGAAATTTTTCATCGGCATGCTACAATGATCGTAGTGACCATTGAAGCGAGGAATGACCGGTGGTACAAAATTCCCTTCACTCATCATCTCTTTAGTGCTACAAACTATAAAGACTGTTGCTTTATTTATTTTTTCAAGTCAGTGAGGACTTTAATACCAAAATGTTATGGATCAAAACTTTAATAGAGATAAACACAACAAAACTAGGAGAATGACTTCATTGAATAAGAACTTTGGGCTAATATATAGCCTTGCAAGAATTAAAATAGTGTAAAAATCAAGCTCGCGATTAATAGAAACATGGTAATGTGTAAAAAGAAAATAGTTAAACAAAATAAATAAATTATTCTACTTAATAAAGATTTATTTGAAACAGAAGAACGAACCTAATGAGCAAGGGATCCTAAATAATGAACTCCAATGCTTATTTTAAAATGAAAATTATTTTTTCTTTAAAAAACCCTAGATGTATAAGATTTGTAGTCTTGACTTGATGAATCTATATGGATAAAAATGAAGTTTACCGAATAAGAATTCACCACCCCCGGCGTATTTTAGCCTACGCTGGGCCTCCCTCCTCACTCTCGTCTTGCTCGCACGCTCGTACTCTACTTCTCCCTCCTACTTTCCTTCCTCACACTCACTGACGCGCCCGATTCTCTACTTTCCGCGTCTTCCTCTCCCTCCCTCTCACTCAGACGAACAGGTGAATTCTTCTCTTGCTGATCTGTGCGGGATCTGCATTTCTGTAACACTTTTTTTCCTTTCATAGGTTCTTGCTGCATTTTGAGCTTCAATTGCCTTGATTCGGTTCAAATTCTCGAAACTTGGAATCTTTCAAGGTTTATTTATTCAGATTTTCAGATAATTAGTGCTAAATTGATTTTTTTTCCTTTTTGGATATTTGGAAGCAGGGTAGTGTGCTAAAGTGACCGGCACCATGGGTGTCTCAGGGAAATGGTTTAAAGCACTTGTTGGTTTAAAGAAGTCTGAAAAGTCACAGTCTTTGGACAAGGATGAAAATGTGGGTTTCTTATTTTTCATTTTTTTACTTTTTTTTTTATTATTATTATCAAGTTTGAATTTTATATATGCTGTTGTGTATATATTTGCCTTTAATCCTCAAAGAGGACGACTGCCAGCAAGTCTCGACATAGGAGGAAGCATTCGGTTGAGTTTGATGGTGATAAATTTGAAGAGGGGTTTGATAATAATGACAATGTAGCTGCAGCTGGTGATACCAACGTTGTTTCCGTTCCAGATGCGTCTGAATCTCCTTCTTCTTCACTTCAAGTTCAGGATGTTGCTCATAATCAACAAGTTCTGAGAGAAGAATGGGCTGCCACTCGCATCCAGACAGCTTTTCGAGGGTTTTTGGTATGACTTGTTTATGATATGTCAGTATCTGCATTGGATAGGATTTGTAAGCCCACTGCTTATGGCATCACTAATTTTTAAATGAAAGGTGGATTTTAAATATTTCTGCACTTCGAAGTGTTTTGAATTCTTGATTGTGAAGATTTCCCAGGGAAATGATGCAGAATGCAAGTTTGATTGACCATTTGCTCTGTGAATAAGGAAGCTTGGCATCTCAATTATGTGATTCATTTACTCTTCTGTTTTTTTAACAAAAACATGATAATCCCTTGTGCTTGAAATGAAAATATTGGTTTAAGCATGCTTTATACCATTATTGTCTAATGCCATTAAGATTGCTTTCTTTGCTGAGTATATGGAATGTGGCTGTCCTAAAGATTTGTTTTTTTTACGGAGAATGGAAATAGATCATTTGGTAATCCTCTTAGGGTAGGGTACAGATAGTAACTTCTTGTCTAGCATTTTGGTCTGTGAGGTAGGAAATCTGTCCATAACTTGGGTCTCCCTTTGAATGCCATTAAGAATACAATGGCATGAAAAATACTGTTAGAAAACAGGTTTATCTTTAGTGGGGATCGAGATGGAAATTATCAAAAGATGGTGGTTGATGTGAAATCTTTCTAAAGAGCTATGTGGAAGGATCACCATAATGAAAGGAAGGGTAAATTTCTTTGGAGAGCAATTTGAATGATTAATACCTTGTTTGGAATCAAATCACATGCTGAATTAAATTCAATTCAGAAGCAAATTTGAATATAATTGATAACATATTATAATTCTTATGTTTGGAATAAAATATTAAACCACATAATTGAATTCAATTATACTATTAGGAATAATTGAGGAAATGAATTGAATTAGCAATCTTGAACCATTCAAGGGATAACTCTTCTTTATATCTGAAAAATATTGCAATAAGATTAGAATTATATATTATGATAGCAATCTAAGAAATTATTTCAGTTGGGTGTCAATACTTTATCTATTGTTACTCAACCTAAAAAATAGGAACTGATAGTTATACTATTTTTGTTTCTATATTCTAGCTATAATTTTAAATACTAAGTTCAGTCTTTACTTATTTTTTAATTTATACCTATTCACACCTCAACTATCATCCATGCATATTACAAAAAAAGAAAATCCCATCATCCACGCGCTAAACCAAAAAAAGAAAGAAAGAAAGGAAAGGGAAGATTCAGGCAAAAAACAAAAGAAAGAAAGAAAGAAAGGAATTTTTTTTTATTAATAACATCTCTTATGAGAAACAAGAATGTCTTAATGAGGATTGATGTCAATTAGAGAAAGAAAGGATACTTTGTTGCCATTGATTTTTGGGAGGAAAGAAAGAGGTGTATGAGAGAGACAAAGCAAAAACAGGATTTGTGTTAACATGGAGTATTTTTGAAATATTGTTTTTAACGTTAATTTTAAGAGAGATTATTGTCGCAAATAGGAGGGTCTCCCCACTGATTTACTTTTGCATGTTTTTTTATAAATTGAATTGCAAACACAAGAATTCATCTAACTCGTTGAATTCAATTCAATTCACAGGATTCCAAATAAGCTGTAGAGTAATCCACATTATCAACTTGGTCTTATTTGTGAAAATGACATTTTAGCTGTCTATTGTGTGGCTTCATTTATTCTGATTCATCAACCTTTTATTTCTTGTCATTTGTTTTTTAACTATTTTGAACTGTATTCAAGTTTCAACTTACACTGAGATAAATATTTGAATGGTTTTGTAAACATTCAAGGCAAGAAGAGCTCTACGAGCTTTGAAAGGATTAGTGAGACTGCAAGCACTTGTTCGGGGCCATGCTGTGAGGAAACAAGCTGCAATAACTCTTCGCTGTATGCAAGCTTTGGTGAGAGTTCAGGCTCGTGTCCGTGCAAGACGTGTTCGCATAGCGTTGGAGAGTCAAACAGCTCAACATAAAGTTCAGCAACAACTAGCTAGTGAGGCTCGAGTTCGAGAAATAGAGGTAGCAACAATGAGTTTTTTTCTGATTAGTCATAGAAATATGTCTATGCATGTGCAATATACTTATGTAATGCATGCTCATGACTGGTAAATCTTGTTCTTATGGAAAAAGCTTGACCTTAGTTCATAGTGTCAACTGTGCAAGTTTCTACTTTCACTGCCCCTTTTTTTTAATGTCAATGTTCTTAAATTAGTTATTCTATCATTAACTCGGAATATATATTTTCTTTATTACTCAATTTATGATTTTTTGTTCATTACATAAATGGCAAAAGGTTGTAAGCCGGCTATATTGGATGGATTTAGACAACCAGTCTGATATATTGTTTATTTTTTCTCCATTTAAAATTAAATAATCTGAAATAGGGTGAAGCTTATTAACAAATTTATAGTTGCAATGGCATGATGCTTTATTCAAAGAAGTTCTTGTCAATTTGCTGTTGCAAATCACAAAAAATATTTCGGAGGCTTTGTATCACCCGCTCAGGTTGAAAGACGTGGACAGATGCATTAGATACAAACATATATCTCAAGTTCTTCTCACTCTGTTTTTCCTTTCTGTTTATGATTCTGTCAAATACATGTAATTGGTGGGAATCAATGAATTGCTTTGCTTCTATATCTTGGCTATTCCTTTGCTCCTGTATTAGGTTTTGTCATGTTCCTGTTTTTTGGAGTTTGATGATGTAGTTCTCTGGGTAAAAAATGGTCATGATGTTTTTCTTGTCCTGTGCGGCTACAGCATTACACCTTTGGGTGAAATGTTAGTCATCCACTAAGGCAAAGAAAACACAATGCGTAGTGAGTTAAAGACTTTAGTTTTTTTTTTAATGATACATGTTGATTGTTTCCTTCAAGTTTTTCCTATTATCAGCTACTCTACGGATTAAGAATCTTCTTGTCTGGATGATTAATCTCCGGTTGACATTTTCACGTATAAACAACTATTGCTAGCATGGGTTGAAATGCAAAACTGATGATTTTTAAACTACTACCATAATTATAGATAAATTTATGGCTCACATCAGAACATGGGTCATGCAAAAAGGTATTCCATGGATAGAATTTCCAATTGTGTTTGCATAGCAACTCCCCTTTTTCTGCTTGTTTTTCTTTCCACCTGGATGTAAACAAAGCTAAATAGGACTTCATCACTGTCTATTCTTATATAGTAACAGAAAGGATTGTGTGAGATGTGCCAGTGCAAACAAATAACATCTTACAAAACAAAAATGGTATATGCTACAAGTGTTGCATTTTACCATTCTATGACATTGGTTAAAAGATACTTTATCAACTGAACTACTCTTGTTTATTTACACTAGCTGCTTTAATGTTTGTTAGGCTTGCTGAGTATTTCACATCAATTTCAATTTTACACAGGAAGGATGGTGTGATAGTGCGGGATCTGTTGAACAAATTCAAGCTAAGTTGCTGAAGCGGCAGGAGGCTGCAGCTAAGCGTGAGAGAGCCATGGCATATGCTTTGGCTCATCAGGTAAAAATATGATAGCTTCATGGGCTGTGCTTACAGTTCTTTGCTTCTTCTTCTTTTTTTTTTTATGAATTTGATTGCATATAATCTTACACTCTTTAACTTGGAGTGCAGACAGAAATTGTGCCTCTGAGTGATCATTGATGTCAGCTAGGGATTTTGAGCTAGAGTGTGATGTAAAATCTCTCATTAAAACGTGTTTTGGAGGAAACTTGCATAATATTAGCTCAATGGCATTGTATTCAGTGCTAAAAAAGATGAATACTTCTGTTTTTTTTGCCTTTTATCTCTGCATGGATATTTATAACCATCATTTATGCAAAAGCTTTGTGTGTTTAACCCTTTACCTTTCAAACATCTCTTTATTAATTGCTGGTATACTTCTCACAGTATGTGTGATTGACGGTATATATGTACCGTCCAGTTTCTTTCAGTGACTATTACTGTGGTATAATTCTATTAACACCCAGGTAGAGTGTAAGGCTTCCGATCCTATTTATGGCATTGTGGAGAATTATTTGCAACCAAAGTAATTCAATTACAATGGAAAACACTGGCCTGATCTTCTATCTACCTGAGAAAAGGGGTGGGAAAGTGGCAGATACTTCATAACTTCAACATCTACCTGACAAAAGGGGAAAAAAGTGGCAGATACTTTATAACTTCATTTTTGCTGAGTTGTGCTGTTTGGTTGTTTATTATTTGAAGACTCGTAAAAGATCTTCTGTTTGCACAGTGGCAGGCTGGGTCGAGACAGCAGGCTACCCCCTCTGGGTTTGAACCTGATAAAAGCAGTTGGGGCTGGAACTGGTTGGAGAGATGGATGGCTGTTCGCCCATGGGAAAATCGCTTTCTTGACATAAATCTCAGAGATGGAGTGATGATTCATGAAGATGAAACAGCTGCTGATGTCAAGAATGGAAGCAAACCCCAGTTAAAAACTACTGCCAAGAAAGGAGGAGTTGCCTCAAACCTTCAATCAACCATTTCAAGTCAGAAAACAGGTCCATCTCATTCTGATGGTGGCAGTTCCTCGCCTAGTAAGTCAGCAGGCATGGTGGATGTACCCGACACTCTTTTAACTAAACCAAAGTCAAAGCCAGTTCTTGAAGATCTGGTTGAAGAAGCGAACTCAGGACGTGCTATCGCTACAAGATCTCACAGCAACCCAAAGGAGAGAACTGCCCAACTAGATAAACAGGCAAGGAAGAGATTGTCTCTGCCTAATAATGGTTAGTTTTCTCCCCATCAATACTCACATTCCCACTAACATGTACATAGGTTCAAAAGTATGCAATTGCCGCGCAGCTTGTCACAAAAATGGCCACTCGACTGAAAATTATGAACCAGCTATAGCACATCAAAGCCATGGTGCACCCTTTTTTCCTCTCTTTTGAAATGCCTATTATTTTGGCCTTTCCCCCCAGTCAATTGTAAATAAACCTTAAACCGGGCAATAGATACCTATGCACATCTTCTTAAGATTGTTCAATGTTTTGGAGAAAACACACGTAATATAGGTGACTGTTTTCACATGCATTAAGGTAGTTAACATCAGCTTCTCCATACGACAGAAATCACTACTTACGTATCAAACAAAGCCTTAGGGCAGACTCGAAGATGGATGGTTTCTTGCATGAGCATAACTATGATTCTGGTCTAGTTGCACTGGTGTTATTGGTGTCTATGATTAGTAACAGCAGTTTTTAGTTTTTCTCTCTTCATTTATGACATAATTTGGCTGGGCAGGGGGGGTTACTGGCGCTCAGGTTGCCAGGCATAGCAGAAACGCAACGAGAAGGACACCTAGCTCTCAGAAGCCTGTCAGGGATAGATCCAAGTTAATCGGGAAAGAAGATTCAAACACCGCAAAGTCTGTTGCACAGGCTGTTTGATCTGTAAAGCTGAGAAACCATGGAATATTTGACTCATCGAGGCTATTCTCCTATCCCGCTGCGGTATCACTTTGTATATATAGTTCCACATTCCGAAACGATGCAAGCAGATTGCTTCCCTGCCTGTCATAAAAACCTGGGTTGGTTTTGACACGATGAAGTCGAGGAGGTTGGCTTGGCTTGGCTTGGCTTGGCTTGGCTTGTCAGGGTAATAAGATAATCAGGTTTGGTTGATGAGTGCTGTCATCATGTTATTTATTGTTTTTAATTACGTCATTGTGCAATACTTATTTTTGAAATGTATGATTTTCAGAGCAGTTGGGCCATCGATGTTTGAAGAGTGTGTGTGTAAGCATTAGTTATGCAAGGAGAGGGTAAAAAAAGAATGATGTTTTTTAGAGCACTCCATAAATTGGACTTCAGTCTTCTTAGAGCTTTTATATTCTCTGTATGTTTTAATTTATTGATGTCAAAATCATTAAAAATTACCTGAAAAGGCATAAAGTTCAAGTGTTGATCCCCACTATCCCATGCATGGCCGTAAAAAAAAAAGGGTTGGAGTGAGATGTGAAAAAAAAAATCTAAATCTTATTAAAATAATCAGTGATTATTAGATAGAGAATATATATGATTTAATGTAATGTTAAAATATAGTATTAAGTTAAATCACTAGTGATTTTTCTACATGTTGCTATATGATGTACATGATTTTTAAATATAAATTAATTAGTTGATAATAAATTAAATTGTTTCATTTTATTAGAATTAGAATTAGAATTAGAATTTACATTTAAATCAATATATTAGGAATATCATGTGTCACGCCAATTAAAAGTTATTAGTCATAATTTAAATTAGAATGATTTAGTTAAACTTGATTAAAATATATTTTAAAAGTGACAAGGCAAGTGAATATGCCGGGAAACAAGCTTCCAGAGTGAGCTTTCATTGATTTAGAGGACGAGGACAGACTGGCCACGTTTCTTCTTCGATAAACAAATAAAATTTATGAAATTGTGAATAAAAAAATGTAGAAAATATTTGCATTGTAGGAGAAAAAAACAATAAAAAATATGTCCAGGAATATGCAAAATAAAATTAAAAAAATGCACAAAAAAAAAACTCAGGTTATTCCTGTGTTGGCTAGAGTTGTACCTGAGGGCATGCACACGCATGATAAATCATTTTCATGTATTAATGTTAAAAATAAATAAATAAAATATTATTTTTGAATATAAATACTTTAAAAAATAATTTCAACCACATTTCCATAAAATCCTTACTATAACTTCTGTAAAATTAATACACACTGATGAACTAAATATTTTTATATATTTAAAAATGCAAACACGTCACTAGTTGGAAGATGAGAACGCTACAAATACACCCTCTAAAATCATTGTCATTTTCCCCATGAAATTCATATTTATCAACCCTAATTCGTTTATAAGGCCAACTTGAAGGCTTGCCATTGGTGAGTTAAAAGAGAAATCAAAAGGGCATGGATGCGTTTTGAGTTTTGCATATGATTTAATTGGATTTATTAATGTTCAATGGGAAGAAATATGTGTTTTTAATTTAACTTGAATGTTTCGAGCATGGTAATCAAACTACGCAAGCCAACTCGCAAACTCGCATGCGAGTTTGCGAGTTAACTCAACAAACCTGGTTGGATCGAAAAGAAAGATTGAAATCGGTCAAACCCGGTCAAAATCGGGTTGACTCGTAAAATCGGACCGGATCGGTCCGATTTTATGAGTTCATCAAATTCTACTGTGGCGAAGCGGCGAAGCCTTCTTGTTCAATTGTTCCTTCAATTTCAAACGGGACCAAGAAAAAATGGAGAAGAGGATGAGAAGCAAGAGAGTAAAGGAGAAGAGGACGAGGAGGAAGAAAAGAAAATGGAGAAAAGGAGATATGGAGATGGGGGTCGACTGGGAGAAGTAAATTGGGGTTTAGAGTTATGTTGTGGCTTTTATACTTAGTTATAATAATAATAATAATAATAATAATAATAATAATAATAATAAAAGAAGAAGAAGAAGAAGAAGAAGAAGGTAGGTTTCTAGGGGGGTTATATAAATTAATAATAATAAATATAATAATACTTTCTAGGGGGTTATATAAATTATTATTAATAATAATAATAATAATAAAGTAGGTTTATACGGGGGAGGGGTAATAATAATAATAATAATAATAATAATAATAATAATTAGCATAAAAAATAGTTAGCATAAAAAATATTTTTTAAAAAATCCTATTAATTTAAGATAATAAATAACATTAATTAATTTATATTTCACATCAACAAAATATTTATTTTTAGTTTGTTAATTTTTACCTAATAAAATTCTATGGACATAATTGTTTTATTATATTCGGAAATATTTTACTTACGATTTTACGATTTTTCTACCTACACGATTTCAATTTGTGATTTTATGATTTTTATACGAAAAAATTCAGGTACGATTTTATGATCCGATTTTTCGAAACCCTTTCCGATTCAGTGTCAAATCTCGATTTTGACAACCTTGGTTTCGAGGGTTGACAATGTGGTTATGGAAGCTTCAATAATTTTATAATTTGGGTTCATAAATAATTGAACTTTCATTTTCTGATAACCGGTTTTTGTTGAGAATTGTTGTAGGGTAGGACATATTAATTGCTAGGAAAAAATATTTATTTTGCTACTTTTTTCTTCCTGCACATGCTTGATAGGTTTTTTTATTTTAATAAAATTATTATAATGATATTTTAACTTCAAAACAAAATTAAAGCTTGAGGGGTTATATCAACAATTATTTTTGTATGTGATTGTGTTTGACACTAAGTTTTAAAATATTATTGAAAAAAATATTTTTATTTTTACTTTAAATTAATTTGGTGTTTTTATATCATTTTTGATATAATAATGTCAAAAATAATTTTTTTTAAATATCATTTTGATACATATACTATATATAAATCTAATGTGCATTTTTTATATAAATAATTTGAATCACACCAACTTCTCTTGAAATTTGTGTAATTCTTGCAACATTATTAACAACTTCCACAAAAAATAATTTAGCTTTCATAATAACTAGCATCTGCATCAAAGTTGTCAATTACGCTCGTTCCTACTGGAGCATTCTGTTCGTTGAAAAACCGAGATGAAACAGCGTCATTTTCATCTCGGTTTTAATTCGGCTTTTTCCGAAAATTCGGACGGAACGTCTTGGTACCATTCCGGTTGTGCCGTTCAGCCTTAAAATTCTCTTAATTTTGATTAACTTGTGATTTTTTTAATTATGAGATTATGTTTGTTTGACTTTGTGTTTATATTGTATAATTTAAAGTTAATTTATCTTGAATTTTAATTATACTTGTTAAATTAATATTTTAATTATATATATAATTAATTATATATGAACAGTACAACCCCGAAAGGCAAGCCGAAACACTCCGAAACCGGAACGTTCTATTTCAATAAAAAAACCAGAACGGCGACCAGGACGTACAACTTTGATTTGAGTAAAATAAATTATACACACATTAAAAATGTAATTTTCAATTAAAAAAATAAATTAAAAATAACACTATCAAATTTTTGTACAGAGCAAATGGTGACGATGGCCTTTTGATCAAGTCAAATGTTTGGAAGCATTAACAATAATAATAAAAGACACGAGGAAGTCTAAGAAATGGTGTGACTTGACGCTTCTAGTCCCCGTCCCAAACCACAAAATTATTGGTGACATGGTTCGAAACGACTTGTAGTCACCCCACATTTTTTATCACCTACTATCTTGGATTGTCGTGTCATTCACGGGCTACTAAATTAACATATATTTTATTATTTTTATTGAAATAATATTGTTTTATATTTTCCTATTAGCAATGAATAATTGAATTTAACTAAATTTGATTGGACTAATATAGTCACTAATTAACCGGTGTAGACCGATCTGGTCATACCAATAAATTATTATTTTTTATATATATATTTTAAAATTATTTTAATATACCTATATCAAAATTAATTATTAAATAAAAAACATTTAAAAAATAATTTCAACCACCGCACCATCTATAAATATCAAAATCAGTTTAATTTAAGATCTGGAAGGCAGGTTAGATCAACCGGATGGGGACATAAATATAAGAATAAAAAGAGAGAGGGATCAAATTGAAATATACATGGTAGATGGAAGTCATCTGTAGTTTTGCATAGATAGATCTACAATCACAATGATTACAATTACACTAACACCCCCAATAAGATGACAAAAATCCCATCTTTGACATTGATATCGCCTCTCGGCTCTCCCTCCCACCAAACCCCCCTCACCTCCTTCATCCAACACCATGCCAAACCAGCAAGAACACCCGAAATCTCAAAGAAACATCATCTCTCTCATGGTGGAAACATCATCAACAAGTTCTATCAAAATTGGCACTAAAATGTTCTCAACCCAATTTGTTGTTATTTTCTCTCTCTTTCTATCCCTTCCTATCCTTTTCCTTTTAGCCCCAAGAATCTTCCCTTCTCATAACCCCTCCATCCCCATCTCCCCTTCTGATGAACGGGAAGACTTTGTTCTTTTTCGCAAAGCCATCGCTTCCGCCTCCGCCTCCGCCTCCCACTATCCCTCGGCCCATTCCCATCTCACCTCCAAATCTAAAAAACTCAAAATCGCCTTCCTTTTCTTGACCAACACAGATCTCTTCTTCGCCCCTTTATGGGAACAATTCTTCAAATCCGCTGACAAAAACCTCTTCAACATTTACGTCCACGCCGATCCCCACTCCAATGTTACAAAACCCACAGGGATTTTCTTCTCCCGCTTCATTCCTGATGCCAAGCGCACTTATCGTGCCTCCCCCACCTTGATCTCCGCCACCCGTCGCCTCCTCGCCAACGCCATCCTCGACGACCCCACCAATACCTTCTTCGCCGTCCTCTCCCAGTACTGCATCCCTCTCCATTCTTTCAAATATGTCTACAATTCGCTAATCAGTTCTAAATCTTTCGATTTGTCTTCCCTCGAGTCAGACCCCGAATCGACTCAGTACAATATGAAAATCCAGCACAAGAGTTTCATCGAGATTATATCGAAGGAGCGGAGGTTATGGAAAAGATACGTGGCTAGAGGGAAGTATGCGATGATGCCAGAGGTGCCCTTTCAGAAGTTCCGCACTGGGTCTCAGTTTTTTATTCTCACGCGCCGACACGCGCTCATGGTGATTGAGGATCGGAGGCTGTGGAATAAGTTCAAGCTGCCCTGTTATCGAGAAGATGAATGTTACCCCGAAGAACATTATTTTCCAACGTTGCTGTCAATGCAGGATCCAGATGGTTGTACTAAGTATACATTGACCAAGGTTAATTGGACAGGAACTAGGAATGGACATCCTTATACTTACAAGGCTGCTGAGATTTCGCCGGTTCTGATTCAAGAGCTTAGACAATCAAATTATTCGAGTTCTTATTTGTTTGCCAGGAAATTTGAGCCCATTTGTCTAAACCCTTTGATGAAAATTGCTGATAAAGTCATTTTCCGGGACTAACGATGTGGTAAGTTTCTAGTTTCAGCGTAATTTTTATTTTTTATTATTTTATTTGTTGTTGTTGTTGTTGTGTTTGGGTTGGTCAGCTGAGTTGACGCGCAGTGAGTTTGAATTTGATGGTAGGATAGGTAGCGAGATGGTTTAGCTTGGTCAAAGGTAGAAAAGTTGCTTAATGTTTGTTGGTGTTTGGCTAAAATTCAGTCAAGATGGCACCTTTCCTTTGATACTTTTACGAAGATTGGTTTGGAATTCTAGAGGGTTAGATTTTTGTCTGGAATAAATCTTTGCCTCCCAACTTGGTCATCACATTAACATGCACAATTCAACCCGCATTTACTTAATTTCACCCCTATCAAGAACTGGGAATTGTTTATTTTGTATGTTCTTGGGATAAAATTTGTTTAAGTGGGAAGTTTTTGGCATTGAAAATGTTTATTCAATTTGTTGTTTTGTCTGCAAAACCACCAAATTTATGTTGTTTTAGATAATTTTCGATGGGTTTGGCATGAATTCTAACTTGGGTGGGCTAAACCTTAATTCCTTAGCATTGCTCTCTTTGGCTTGGTACTTCATTATTGATTATTGCTGATGTAATTGAGAGCAGGACGGTGGGATATTCCTTGGTGGTGAATTAAGCAGTGAGTCATGTGATTTGTGGCAGAATAGCATATTCCTGTTTTGAGGGGAAAAATTTTTTGAGCTAAATTTAGGTTGCTTTGTCTTAATGTCTTAGTTGTGGCATATATCAAACATTTTAGCCAAAAAATTATACTTATGCCTGCTGTTAACGAATGCTTTTCAGTGCTGATGATCGAATTGACCAAATTGTATTTGATGGTGCCATAATATACAACATTATCATGTATGCAGCTTTGCTGGAAGTTTGCTTGCTTTGTTGTGTAACTTCTGAACCTTTCTAAGCTTGTTGTTATTTGGTTGACTGATTGTTTAACGTATGTATTCAAGAAGCTGACTCACTCATGCCATTTTACAGGTGAATAAAAGAGTTTCGAAGATATGAATAAGTGTAAGGCTTGCTGGAACTCATGTTGTGGAGAATGGTTTTGAAGAGGAGTTAAGTGCTAACATCCTTCAAAATTGAACCCAAAAATGGCAGATCGGAGAGGGCCATTGGAAACATAGAGAAGATTAAAAAAAAAGAAAAAAAAAAAGGGTACTTCTACGGGGAGGGAGGAAAGCAAACGAAGCTACCTCGCTCAAGGTACCTTTATCTACAAAAGTAGAAAATTGGAGGAGTTCGTGTCATCTTCTTGGTGTGTGTGTGTGCGTGCGTGTTCTGTACATAATTCAATGTACTTTAGGGCAAAAAGAGGGAGGGAAGAAAAGGCAGCAAGGCAAAGCATGTAAAGGGAACAGTGATGGGCTCGGATTAAAGACTCTGAGCCAAAATCAACCCCCCTTCCTTCTCTCTTATTCAAATTTTGATGTTTTATTTATCATTTTCTGGGCGAGATCTTTGTTTATATAATGAATTGCGGATCCAATCTCTTCCTAATGGAATTATTCCTTCTCCTTTTCGTTACCGTGGTGTACGAGTGCATGATGAAGGATCTGGTTGCAATAGTACTATTTCGATATGATGCTGCCTGTTAATGACGTTTTTGGGATATTGTTTCGAGATAGAAAAAATATATATATAAAAATAGAAGAGACATCAAAGATATAGATAAAACAAATTATTTTATATATTTATTAATATCTTCACTGTTTTAGAAATTCATTATTGATATCTTCATAACTGGAGTCTAAACTTTCGTCAGATCCATCGGTTGAACACGCACCGCAATGTTAGGGCAAAATTCATTTGTAAATATCTTCATTGTATTAAGTATCTTATCTTTTAAATTATTGTAAGAAAATGTTGAAATATTTTTTTAATTTTAAGAAAAATAAAACTGTCAAGGGTAAGGGTACGGTAGCCATGGCGTCGAAAACAATAATAGTAAATGGTGGTCGATGAACATGGAAGTAAGGAAAGGCTGCATGACGTGCTATGACTCCGTTCAAACGTCAGACATTGACAGAGGTTGGTGGCCCGAAAGCCACCGAGTTTGACTTGAAATAATATTGGTTACGTCTGTCTGGCCCTGGCCTTGAGATGCTGGAGATAACCGAGGTAAGAAACAGTTCCCACTCTACTAATAATGCGCCTTCATTATTTCGTACAGGTGGGTCCTATCATGGCCCACCCCACCCCGTCTTGCTGAGGCTTCTGACTGCCCTTTCCAAGTTTTCAACACACACACGCAACAAAAGAAAAGAAAAAAAAAGAAATGGGTGGGTCATCAAGCTGCAGATGTGCTCACGAAACAAGCTTGGAAATGGGATGAGATGGGTGCACGATGGCCAGAAATAAATAGTGGGGAAGCTTGCATTGCCTAGCTTTGAAAGGGAGGGTGGTGATAGATCCACAATGGCATGCCGGTGGAATATTACTTGCTTGCTGTTGGATTATTTCATATGGACTTCTTATTATATTATAATTATAATTATTATTATCTTATAAGCTCAAAGAGATCAGCATTTTCAACAATAATGAATATTGTTTTGCATTGTTCATCTAGTGATAATGTGGATTGGAACAGTGAGCTTACATTATAATATAGATATTACAAGTTGTATGCACACGCAATGCGCTGAGTTTTTCTATTTATGTAGAAAATTGATTGTTTTTACATGTACTGTATTTAATTATTTTAATATCTAGTTAGTATAATTATAATTGACAAAATCTGTATAATCGAAATGAAAAGTGGTTTGTATATTTTGTAATTGCAGATAACGTATGTAATTTTTTTCTTAGTAATATTAGATTTGACACATTATAAAAAAAATTCCACAAAAAAACTTATATTTTATGTGTGGTATAATTAGTTATTTTAATGTTCAATTACTAAAAATGCAATAGATCAAATATGTTAGAAATGAATTTTTTGGGTGGTATAATTAGTATGCTTGCCCGCGCATTGTGTCAGGGTTTTTTTATGTAGAAAAATAATTGATTTTTTACATGATGTAATTAGTTGTTTAGATATTTAATTAGAAAAATTATAATAGATAAAATATGCAACAAATTAATTTTTTACCCGCCTAAAAGGAATAGTGTAATCGAAATAGAAAGTGGTTTGTATATATTTTTAATTGTACATAACCTAGGTAAATTTGTCAAAAAAAATAGTTGATTTTTTTCCTCAGTAATATTACATCTGACACATTAAAAATAAAAACATTGTAAATTTTTGAAGAAATAAACTAAATTTCTTTGCATGCTATAATGACTTATTTGCCGTATAAAAGGAATAGTGTAATCAAAACGGATAGTGATTCGCATAATTTTTGACGGGAATAGTGTAATCAAAATGGGAAATGGTCCGTATATTTTTTAATTGTAGATAACCTAAGTAAATTTGTTCAAAAAAAATTGAGTTGTTTATTTATCCCAATAATATTAGATTTAAACTATTAAAAATAAAAATATTGGAATTTTTTTTAAGAAATAAACTTAAACAAAAGAGTATCAAATTTAAATTGTAAGCCAAATTTTTTTTATATAAGGTTTATTAATCATATGATTATATTAAATATATTTAAGAATATTGATATTAATTTTAAAAAAAAAATTCTAGGTCATTTTATTCTCTCTCTCTCTATTTTTAGGCTATAATATTAAATAAATATTAAAACATATAATTAGTCTCACATACTTTATAGAGTAATCGAAATGAGAAGTGGTTCGTATATTAGATAACCTAGGTAAATTTGTCAATATTTATTTTCATGATGTTCCTCAGTAATATTCGATCATACACATTGAAAATAAAAATATTGTAATTTGTTTTTAAATATAAACTTAATTTTTTTGCGTGCTATAATTATTTATTTGTCGTTTAAAAAGACAGTCTAATGGAAACAGGAAGTGACTCGTATATATTTTAATTGTGAATAATGTAGGTAAATTTGTCAAAAAAAAATTCAGATGTATTTTTTTTCCAGCAATATCAGATCTACAATATTAAAAATCAAACAACTGAAAATTTTTGTAAAGAAATAAACTTAAATAAAAGAAAACAAAATTAAACTTTGAAGCCAATATTTTTTTATATAAGATTTATTCATCATATTATTATATTAAATGTATTTAAGAATACTGATATAAATTTTTGCCCTTCAAAAAATCCTAAGTCATTTTTTTCTCTATATATATATTTTTAGGCGATAATATTCAATAAATACTCAAACATATAATTAGTTTCACATACTTTAATTTGGCATAAATATACAAATATATAATTAATTTGATATACTTTCAATAATATATTTAATTTAAAGGCTAGTCTTAGGCAATTTTTTTTTCTCTCAATATATATTCTTAGCCGATAATATTCAATAAATATTAGAATATATAATTGGTTTTACATATTTTAATTTGAAGTAAATATACAAATATATAATTAAAAAAATCAGTAATGAGAAAAAATTATGGTGCGCATAAGTTAACCTGAACACCCCGGTCACGGGGAAAAAAAATAAGCGGAAACAAAAAATGGAAAAAATATATAAGTTGAACCATAAAAAGGAAAGAAAATGGATCCGGAGATTAGTCATGGTACGCATAAACTGTCATTGATATCTTAGTTTAAAAAAATAAGAAGAAGAAGAATAAAAAATAAAATAAAAGGGTAAGCAAATTTTCCACACAATCATTTTCAAAATCAGGATTGTAGAAGAAAAAAACAAAAACATAATAGTTTAAAAATAATAATAATAAGAATAATAATAAAAAAAGGGAAATCACTTTCCAGTTGCTTTATAAAAAAGGATTTCAGAAATAAAAAAGAAAATAAAACAGATTTTAGAAAAACGAAATCAACTTTCTAGTTGATTTTCAAATAAAACAAAAAACGGATTTAAAAAAAAAAGTCAAATTTGTTGGTTGAGAGGTTCGAACCCCTGCACGCTAGAAATTGCAGCGCGCAGCGAACCGCTCGGCCACAACTATTTATCTGTCAATTTCACCATAAAAAATATAAAAAGAAGGTTAGTGTAAAAAAAAGAGCACAAACTCGCGCGAAGCACTGGAGTAAAGTGCAAGTCCACAGTGCTAATGTGAGTGCGTGAACAGTAATGAATAGGAAATGTGTAATCTGTTTTAGTTTCTTTAGTAATTTGTATACTAGGGCTGAATAACAAAGTCGCTGTGGTTGATGGGCTAAGGCGTGTGCTGCTAAGATGTCCCGCAAGAGTTTAAATCTCTCGAGTGCCGAAAATGATTTTGGGTTTTTGATATTATATTATCATTGATTTTTTCCTCTCTTTCCGGTTCCATTGATGACCTCGTATTTTTTTTATATATTATTTAAAGATTTAGAATAGATAAAATTCTAAGAACATTTAATAAAATCAAGCAATGAAAAAGCCTTTTTTTATTCTTCACGTCAAGGATTGCACCCCTGGTCGTTTGATAAAAAATCAAAGATGAAACCGTATTCCAACGTTCAAAAAAATATTCAACCGCTGTCTAGAATGATTTTCAGACATGTTTGCTTCCTCCTATTGCGATGCATGGGGCAATAAGGTGGCCGGAGACGTATCAGTGGTCGGTTGAATTTATTTTCCCTCTTTTCTCTCTTCCCTGTGCAAGCACACATCATCCCTGTTGTTTATTGTGATTTTATTTTAGTCCCTTATTTTTAGATTGTTTTGTATGGTCCTTATTTCTTTTGATTTGTTTGAATTTGGCCCTTCAATTTAAATTGATTATATATAGTAGTTTCATTTCGGTCCCCGGTCTTTTAATTTTTGGATTTGTTTGAAATTCTCAATATTTTTTGTATCAAAGTTTTGATTTGTTTCAATTTTATCCTTCCATGCAAATTGATTATATATTTCAGTTTCATTTTGTTCCTCCTTTTAATTTCCAGTTTTGAGTTAATTTTTTTTAATTTTTTAAGTATCAATGTTTAGATTTTTTTCAGCATCTCACATTTTAATAAATTTTAATATAATAATATGAAGAAAAATATATGAAAACATAATCTTTGATGAATTTTAGCAGTTGTATTTTTTCTATCTATCAAATAAATTATTCATCAAATAGTTAAAATATGTCCAATAAACAATTAATATGTTACAAGCAACAAATAATATATATTTAGTCAATTTGATCAAACGTGCTTTTGCTATCCACCAATTAAATTATTACCAAAGTAATTAGAATAAAATCACTCATCTATGCTAAAATTCAACGATTGATATTTTACTATTTGTTAATGAAATAATTCATGAAACAATTAAAACATACACAACAATCAATCAGTATGTTACACGAAGCACGTGACTCATTTTAACAGGTTTTTTTTATTCTAATTGTACAATCTACTGATTGAATAATTATCAAAATAGTTTTAACAATAGCAACATTCAATCACTTTTAGGATGGAAACACCTGTTTCTAACAAATTTTATCAATTATAATTTTACTAATTAAATATTAAAATAATCAATATAACACGCACAAAATCAATCAATTTTCTATAGATAAAAAAGCTGACGCATCGCGCAGGCAAGTTAGCTCGTATATACTAAAAGAGGTCAAGTTCAGTTACTATTCAGTGTGAGACAAATCACTGTGGATTATAATAGTGTTGCTCAGTTTTCAGTTCGCTTCGGGTTGATTCGGTTCATCAGTTTACTGATTTTTTTATATTTCTGCATAGTAAAATAGTCATTTTATCCCTTGAAAAAGAAAAAAACAAGTGCTGCTGGGAGGGGTGTCATGGTAATTGCACATTTTTGGTCCAGTTCGGTCCGATCAAGTCACCAATTTACTTATTTTTTATATATTTATTTGCACATTAAAATAATCATTCTATCCCTTAAAAAAGACAAAAACAAGTAGTTGACGGTAGGGGTGCCACGGGAATTTCATAATTTTTGAAAATGACCAAATATTGATATATCTCCCAAATAAGACAAATTTGAAGAGTTGGTTGTAGGGGTGTCCTGGTAATTTATCTTTTTTTAAAAATATTTTTTAAACAATAATAATAAAATTGATATTTCTATTTTTTTTCTTTGTTCTTTCTTTCAGTTTTTATTTTTATTTTTATTTTTATTTTTTATTTTATTTTAAGTCAAATGATTTTTTAGCTAATATTTTTTTATCGTCTTTGTTTTTCTCTTATGTTAAAGTTTTTTGGGCCTTTTGTTATTATTTTATTGAATTTATTTTCCCATTATTTACACAATAATAATAATAATAATAATAATAATAATAATAATTTTAGTTTTTTTCTTGTTTCCTCTTTTATTAATGTTTTGAGTTTTTTAACAGTAATAGTAATGATATTTTTATGTAGGATGTGTTTCATTATATCACACATTGCATGTAAATATATTATATTTTATTTTAAAACTAGCAAAATCTATAAGTTATTTTAATCCCAATTATTATAAAAATTATTTGATCGACTAGCAATGTAAGCAGACAATTTAAATAGTTTCATACCCTAAGACAAAGAATTACTTCCATTCATTCGCATGATTTGCAGTCTTATGTTCCATGTAAGAAGGAAATCAGCTCCGTAGTTCGAAAAAAAAAAATGCTTAGGGAACTATACATTTTTTCTTGTGGTCTGCTCTGGCCATATTTTAATTTCAGCAGGAAAAGACTAGCAACACTCGCAACATTTTCACTGACAGAACAAGAAGCAGCTTCCTTATAGCAGCCGGAAAATGCCAACGCTTCTTTTCTCATTCCAAATTCCACAGCTAACTTTTATAAACCGTCGGGAAAACCATGAAAAGTCGACCATTGGGCTTACGGGGCTTGTCAGGTGAGATTGCTGATCCCAAAGTGAACAGTTCTTTGTTGGAAATCATTGATGGCATAGTTAACCATCAAATGACCAATTGGAGACTTGAAACGAAGGCCATATCCAAGCCCAACTCCGGATCCTGGTTTGCCCTGCCTCATTGCTGGATTTCCTGAAACTCCAAAATTGAACTGTCATGGAGACTTCAGAGTTCCAAAGGAGAAAAGTACAAAATTCACTGAGAAATTGCAGACAAGGTCAAATAAGGGATGCTCAAACAGATCCATTGATGTAAGGTCACCATAGGCAAGATAACTTAATCAGGTTAGCAAAAGAAAGGGCAAGCAGTATACTGTATACACCTAATAATTAATAAACACCCAGGGCTTCATACTTGCTAGTGAAAGAAAAGATAAAATCCGTGCCTTCCTACTATAAGCACACTCAATACTCATCCAATTACAAACCAGCCTGTTTAAATTCCTACATGCATTTGTTTATGTCCTGGGAACTCTATAAAAAGTTTAAATTCCTACACTTTTGCTTTTCTTTGCAATTTGTTATATGGAGAAGCAGGATGTCACTAGTCCTCAGCATCATAAATACTATTGCAAAGGGTCCGGGTCCGATGACTTCGAAAGAATTGAACGATGGTAAAGTACAGCTGACAATGATAAGAAAAACTGACAATGAAAGAGGTTAATTTACCAGGTACAAGACGACCAGATCTCAAATCGGTTCCACAGTCCAAGAAAAAAGCACCGTCCAACATCGTACTCTGGGTATAGTAAGAAACGCATTGAAAGTAAGTTGACATGCATCAGTTCATCGAAACTCAGTTATGGTAGAAAACATATTCAGAATTCAAAAGAGCATAATGGAAGTGCAGCTCCAACAGAATTTTGCAATAAATTTTAAGAATTACTAGTGCAATGTCCAAGTTCCACTAACATAAAAGCTAGAGTGGCTAGGCTCAAAATATTTGATAAGTTAGGAGATGACATGAACAGACGATATGGAAACAAGGAAATGACATATGGCATGCAATGATCCTTTCACTGAACCCACACACACTATTATTGGACCCTTCCATGTCCCTGAACTGAAGATCAACTGTATCTTTGACAGTCATACAAACCTAAAGGACTTATTATATGTTTCGCGCCCACATTACCACAGTTCCAAATACCTTGATTTTGCATATGAATTTAAGAAAAACCAGTTGACCATACTGTAAGCTTTCATGTAACAGAATTAACGACCGTGGTAAAGATAGCATTGCAAAATAGCAATGAGTACCAACAGCATCTAAAATGCATCTATACCAAATAGCAGGTGTGTTAGAGAATCTAATCTATCTAGAGATGACTCGAGCAATAACTCAATTGAATATTACCATAACACCATGTTCCTAGATTCAAAACATAGAGATTTCTCATTTTTCTTTGAGGGTCAGTAAAAATCTTCAATTCTGCTTCTGCTTTGAATGCAATCCTCTAAGACACTCTTATGATAAAGAGGAAAAAAGACCGGACATTCTAGAATCTTGTTTCTTCTCCACCAGCAAAGAGCATTTCTTGTCTCTTGCAAGAAAAGGCCACATATTTTTGTAGGCAAAGATTCAAAACTAGGATATTGTGGTCTACACAGTCCAATCTAATTAACATGACTTTGCTCAGCGAAGTACAGATTATTTAACCTTTTCAACATGCAGCCAGCACTACAATTTTTTTTAATTTTTTATCATGCATTCCAAAACAAAGCCTGCAAGAAAGAGGGAAGGAGGGTTTTAAAGACAGAACCAAGGGTACAGGTGATGCAGCCATGGGAATGACCATTTCTCACTATTCCTTAGTTCAACCTCAGCTAGGTTTTTTGAGTTTTAGCTACCCAGCCACATATGGTATTAGGTGGCACCACATATTTTCTTCTAGCTTGTTAACTTTTTAATGTTTTCCTTAACAAACTACAATCTCATGGCAAGACAAACTACTGTATTTATGAATTATGAAGAAAGGTTAGGGAAATCAGAGAGAGTAATCAATTTCATTGCTTCTCCTCTTCTACATCCAACACAATGAAACACACAGCGTAGCACCAAACCAGATATCTTGTAAGGAAACAACAGCTCCATGCATAAAAATGAAACCTGGATATAAAATGGTGTCTTTTTTATTATTAAATTGTTGGAAGTATTCTGATCAGTCAAGGTACTGCTGCAACATAAGTATTTAGAGCCAAATAGGTCTTTTCCTTAAGATTTCTCTGATGAATTAATGAACTGTAAATTGAAGCAGTATGAACCGGGATGCTGTGTGTCATATAATGATCTGTTGTCCTCAAAGATATGATAACAGCATTACATACCAAAGGAAATGTCAATTCACTATTTGCAACAAGACATGATCTCCCGGATCCAACAGCGCCCTCACCATATCCTCGTACACAACCAGGCCCTCCAATTGCAAACGCTTGGTAAGGAGCCATGTCCCCTACAATGGAACCACCTGTCAGGCTGTCAGAAGAAAAGAGTAAGAGTCATGCAAGGGAGAAAGAATGAGAAGCATGACTGTATGTTTTCTTCCAACAACTAAGATGCTCTAGAGGATACCAAGAATTTCAGCATGCTTCCAGTGAAAAGAGCTAAGTAACAAGCATAGCCAGTCCTCCGTCTCGTTTCAAGCATTATTTTACACTCTATCAGCCATGATATCATTTATTTTTGTTATCTCCAGCTAATTACTAATTCCAAGAACCATGGCCTTTATGCTAGTGTGACCCTTGAGAAGACTCTTGTTATTTACATTGTTATCAGGGTCTTCCCACTTTTTTGGACCTCTATGACGCCACTTGATCTCACAACTGCAGAGCACCTACTCAAAGACAACACAGAAAACTTGCTCACCTTGCCAATAAAAATGCTGGTCCAAGTTTGACTCCTTTTGTTGCAATAAACTTGAACTTGTTAAAGATTAGCCACTTTGATAGAATAGGAATCCCTTGTTCAATTTGCATTCTAAACTGGATATAAGAAAACACATACTTCGTGAAAAGCAGCATGACTGGCATGTAAGGTCTATGTATCAAGACAGATTGGAACTACTGTATGAGAGAGCTGCAGTTCAACCTCAATGAATATGAATATGTAAACACAATTTATTCATCAGCAAGAAAAGATGGTTTACCCGATAAAAACTGTGATCATTTGCTCTTGTATATTGAGACTCTTGCTTCAAAACTACCATGTTGTCATGGGGATTGCCACTGTATTACAAGCATTTTACTGACCAATTAGGAAGCAACATGTTAGAAAACACTTGAAAATTGAAATAATAGAAGTGCAAGCTACCTGCGTGTCAATGGGAACCCATCAATGTCCCTGGTTATAGAGCGCCCGTCATCGTTCACTATTCGTACATGCTGCACAACTCAAAACATTTACTTTTCTCAATAAATCAACCATAGATGACAGGAAAAAACAACTATGCAGCTGAAAATAACAATACAGGTATGGGTACTTATTAAGAATGGCCAGAACCTCAAATTTGATACTGGTGGTGCTGCTCCAATCAGAAGTTGCAGGCTCACTTCTATTCAAACCAAAAGATATTCGAGACAAATTTACACCTCCACTCCCAGAACGAGAGAAATTGTCAATTGGTGTACCATGAACCCCAATTTCGGGTGAAAAAGAATGCTGGGCCAAATGATTCACAAATCAAGAAAAAAAGATGTGAATTGGTGAAAGGAAAATATCATCCTTTTTGTTCAAAATTCTAGTAGGGTGTTTTCTCTGAAAAAAACTATTTTTTTTTAGATTTTATGTGCCAAAAATAAAATAAATGAAATTAAAAGGTTCTTTAAAACCCAGTTTCTAAATTTCCCATCAGCAAAACACAATAACCAAAGATTGATCATAGCATATAGCAACTGACCTGAATTACAAAACATTTTTGAGAAAGCCATTCAGGTCTTGGCCTTCTATAAGCTATTATGACATTTGAATCATAGAGCCCTTTATCCCATGATACATCAAGCTTCTCACTTCCACCAAATAAATTGGGGTGTTTGATGCCAAGACTGCAAAAAGCCAATTGAATTGATTGTCAAACAAGTACCCTAATTTACCATTACTTTTTGCAAGCAGGTATGAACGTTAATCTTGTTTTGCTTTTCTCAGGTTCGCAAACATGGCTAAAGAACAAAGCCTCGCACTTCTTGATTCAATTACATAAAAAGATTGTAAGAATTGAGAATCTTTCCTTTTCTTTTCCTACCATTTTCTCAGACAGAAAATTCCCACAAGAAGAAGAAAAAGGAAAGAGCAAGATACGCCATAAGAGTAAAAGCTTGGAACCCAGTAAATGAAATGGCAAAGATTATAAAGAAAATGGAAAAGACCCACCTCCCAATTATCAGAGAAAAAGGACTCCCAGTGCCCCTGCAGTTTCACATAAAACAGAATCGGTGGCTGTGAGTGAGGAAGAGGGGAGATGTGGATTACTAGTAGTTATTTAATTAATTAATTAATTAATTAATTAATTATATAGACAAAATCAAGAACCTGAGAGAAGGAAGCATCGAAGCAGCACATAGCTTGTGAGTGAAATCAACATTTACATCAATCTTGGCTGTAACATATCAACGTTTCAAGAACAAACTAAAACAAGTAAACAACATAACATTCCCATAAAAAAAAAGGCCAAGAAATATACAAAACAAAAAATGATACTGACCTTTGCCAGCATGAATGCTCTTCTGAGCTCCCATGTGTATTATCTACTGAAGAAGCATCAAAACGTTAATGATGGAGGTGCAGTGAGCAATGCAGAAAACAAAGGAGAAGAAAGGAATAATGCAAAGGGGAGAGAGACGAGACAAAGTTTTTTGCATGTATAGAATGTTTTGGTCCCAAGTCTGTTATCTGAGTTTTTTGCTTTCTTGCGTCTTCTTTGGGGGATGGATAATTTTTATATCCAATCAAGTTTAGGGTATCCATGGGCTATATTTATGATTTGAATCAAATGATATATAATTTATAGTTATCAATTATAACTATTTAAATCATAATTAGTTGCTCTTATATATATATATATATATATATATATATATTATTTTTAAGACATAGAATACTACCCTTTATCAACTTCCAAGTCAAAGCAATTTTTTCTTTTATTACTCCTCTTTTAGGTTTTTCATTCTAATTATTTATTTTTAAATATTTTATCTTTTCATTTATTAATTATTTTTAATAACTTTTAAGATATCATGATAGGAACCATGAATTGATCCATTAAAGGTGTTGATGGGATCAATTACAAGATCAAGAACCAAAAAGATTAAATAAATGATTTTTAAGTTAATTCTTTCTAATATGTTTATTTTGAACTAATAATCATAACTTCAATTACTATGCAAGAATTATATTATTCTCCTTTTTATTTATAGATTTCCTGCAAGGCAGCTTATTGCTTTAATCAGAAGGAAGCAATGGGGGTGTGAAACCTGTGGAACATTCCTTATTTAACAAAGAGGCAAAGTCAAAGTCAGCAACTTTTTCTTATTCTTTTAAGTATAGTCCGTCATTGATTTTGCCATATGTGTTTGTGTGAGGAATACTCATACATTGTTCATTACATTATTTTTTAATTATCAAAGATCAATTATTTTTCTTTATACTTTTAATTCATGATTTCTTATAGTCATTCAGGTAATCATTATGTTAAGTTTTCATTATACATGAATTTGATTTTAGACTTGTTGACTTGTTGTTTTTTTACATGTGGATTCAAGATATTTTGCCCTCTAAAATTTGTATCATATCATATTATTTCACAGGTTTTAAATAAATTTATTATGAAAACCTCTTAAAAGATACTAATATGAACACGCTACATTTTAATTATCAAAAAGGAACTTGAAGATATATAAATCAAAAAGATAATAAATTAGAGAATTTACATAAGCTACCCAAAAAAATATATCTTAGCTACTTATCTTATCTTTATTTTATTGAACAAAATAAAATTGAAAGTAACGTAAAGTTAAATAGAAAATAGATGTTTATTTTTTAAAATAATTGACATAGCTAATTTATGAGTTATTTTTTAAAAATAATTAAGCTCAAATAAAAACAAAGACAAAAAAAATAAAAAATAAATGGGGCTGACATGGTAGGAAAATCAAGTTAAAATCTTGTATAAAATCAAGAGGTTATTTGTACTTTGTTGTGCCTAAATATAAAATAACAACGCATATGAAAAGTCAAAATAAATAATTATTGGACATATCCGTATAATAAATAAGTCTAATGGTATAATTAGATTTTTAATAGGCCAATTAAATTTAATTATGAGTCAAATTAAAGTTTAATTATGTTTAATAATTAATTTGGGTTCAATTAAATGATTTAATTAGATGCAGTAACTTAATTATACTATTAATAGGCCAAAATATTTTTTAGAGACTTTATTAGTGACAAATTAAGTTTGGAAACCTAATTTGAGTTAAATTTATATTGTAGGAGATCAAATTTAAATTTTACCAAGACATTTGGTGAAAATCATGGGCAAAATTACAAGAAAATCAAAGTTTTAAGGTCAATTAAGGGATGCATTGAATAATTTCACAGCTAAAGACCAATATGTGACAAATGTTGAACTATGAAGGCTCAATTGATTCAAATCATGGGTGAAATTGAGAAATAATGAAAGTTTGATGGTTAATTGAGGGCTTGATTGCATAAATTCAAAGCCAAATACCAAAATAAAAAAGGCGCAAAATTTATAGGCTAACAGTGAAGTTCATTAGGGTTGAGATTATATAAAATTAAAAAATTATTATCAATTATGGATGTCATTGAAAAGAATTAAAAGTTAAAGGATCAAATTAAACTTTGTTCAAAATCCGTGTTTTGAAGGGGGAAAGAAGGAAAAAAAAGGACTAGATGGCACGTCATGTGGTCAACTAAAGATCCAAACAAAACATCATTTTATTTTATTATATATATGGTTGATTATGCTATTCCACATCGGATAAATAGATGTTCAGGCAAAAAGTTGTCTATAAATAAAAATCAAGAAGTCATATAAAATATGCTTACCTCGTCGGGTTCTATCCTTTGGCTGGTGACATTCAGTGAACTTGGATGTGTATTGGCTTAAGGGTTCAAAAGTAAGATGCATATTTTTTTATAGTCGAAAAGGCATAAGTGAAGTAATATTGGTATGTTTTGGCCGATATTGGGCCAAAAAATCCGAAACGGATCAAAATCTAAACCGAGATAAAAATGATGTCGTTTTGTCTCAATTTTTTAACTAGTATCAAATGTTTCAGCCATTTCAGTCAAAACAAAATGAAATTGACAACCTTGGTTTATTCTACTTGATTGACTTTACAGCCACTACGACGTCATCCTAAAATAGTCAACTTAGGTAGCTTTTAGCTGCCAAATTTGACAACTTATAATAGCAATTTTGGAGTCAACGGTTAGGATGATTTCGTGTTGAATCAATTATTGAAATTTTACCCCTAAAAAACAAGATTGCCCCCTTCTACCACCTGTAAATCGAGGTGCTTTAAATCCTCAAATCGTCAAGAAATTCAAAGATAAAGCTAGGAAAAAAACAACCCAAAACCTAGAATTTTTCGTCTCCCATTTCAGCCACCATTTTGTTTCCTCCACCTCTGACGATGTCATCACCTTTATCAATCGTCTAACACCTTGCTTACACCACTGACAACACTTCCAGCAATTACCTTCTTTCGTCCAAGCAAGTCTCCTTTTTTTCTCCTTGAAATAACCATTATAGTCGTATGCATGACTACTATATTAATTAACCTTGATAATTGGTTGGTTCATTAACCAAACCCTATTAATGGGGTTTGTCCATTCCAACCTAAAATATATAATAAATAAAACAAAAAAAAAGGAAACTTGTTAGGTCACTCTAGCCTACCTTGGTCGGGTTAGGCCTAGCAAAAAATTATATAAAAATATAATATAATAATATAACAATAAAAATAATAATTAAAAAAAATTAAACATTCCAAATAAAAACAAATATGCATTTCAATAGATTAGTGATCTTCTCACATATTTTCCATTGCTTTTGCATAATATCGGGCTCTAGACTTACATTATAGGTTACAAATCCGGTATTAAAAATAACTTGTTTTCTTAAAGTCTTTAAAAAAATGCAAACAAAACTATGGGGGTTATTTCAAAATATTTTTGATTTTATGACATGTTTTTGTTGTATAAGTTATTTGAAAAAGTCTTTATCTCACAGCACAACTAACGTTTTTTTGGTATAAATAGTATATATAGAACTCTCTATCCCACATTAGAGAAGTAAGACTTTCATCAAGTGGTTATATAATAAAACTTGAGATAATATAGTAATCAATAAAAAAATAAAATGAACTCGCGCACATAAGATTGAACCAAGTAAGAGAAAAACATTTTATTCACCCTCTCTGCTCGTGATGAACGCTTATGATCTTTAAATTTTTTATCTCCAACATTAAAATATTTTTAATGACCCTTAAACTAAATTTATAATACTTCAAACACTTGAAAATTTATTTTTAACTGTCATAAACATTTAATTTCTTAATAGTTATATTTAAATTGTTGTAACAATTCTTTTGATTTTATAATAAATTAAACATGACTGATACATCATGTCTATCTATACATATCATGTAATTTTTCAAACAAAACAAAACCTGAAATACTTTTATCTTGTGATCTTGTTGGTCTTATTAATTTATTCAAGTTGTTTCTTTGTTCTCTTCTCATACTAAGGAAGAACTTTTTAATCCTAGAGGGTACCCTCTTATTAGAAAAATATCCTTAAAAACAATGCTCATATATACCTTAAGTTTTGTATTTCTGTTTTTGTTATTTGCCTTTGGTTTTCCAACAATCTTAAGGATACCTATAAATATCATATAGTTTTTCAAACAAAAAAAAAACCTGAATACTTTTATCTTGTGAGCTTGTTGGTCTTCTTAATTTATTGAAGTTGTTTTTATGTTCTCCTCCCACACTGAGGAAGAACTTGTTTAATCTTAGAAAGCACCTTGTTGTTAGGAAAATATTCTTAAGAACAGAGCTCGTGCACGCCTTTAGTTTTCTATTTCTAGTTTTTTTTTCTTTGCCTTTGGTTTTCCAACAATATTAAGGATACCTCTTTTCAACATGGATAGAAATAATTCTCTTGACAATGTCTCTGCCCCTAACGCTGCTAGTATTGATAGTTTTATTGTTGTTGTCTCTCTTTTATTTGTCATTAAATTTGATGTTTTCTTGTTTTTTTCAGTTGGTACTGGTTGTTGATGCTTGAGACCCCTTATTCTATCGTTGTCCTAATCTTCAGGCAACATGTGCCTTTGCTTATTATGTAATAGTGTGTTAAAATAGCTTAGACTGGGCTAGAAGGATGTTTTGTTATAAAAATTGGAAGGGGGGACAAGTTGTGTTGTTGAAAGGTTTACTTTTTTACTGGTTGTGTTTAGTTTTTGAATTGATAGTTACAGTCAGTATTGCTTTCAAAGAATTTCAATCAAACCTTTTTCATGTGAAATTCCATAAAAGGGATATTGCTTTAATTTTCATGCTCTCTCTTGTCATACAGAGTGGATTGTGTTGTTTCATTTAAATAGGTGAGATTACACTGCATATATAAGCACAAATGTCCAACATTTTACACTTATGAAATTGAGGATTCTGGTATGTAAAATCTGTTAGGTTTTGTAATGCATGTAACACGTATTCTATCTAGACCAACTTAAGCCTAATTTGGTTTTTGTGAATTACAATCACTTGGTTTGTAATGAATTTTCAATGGTTGGTATTTAATGTTTGTTAGACTTCTTAGATATAAAAAAAAATGGTTCACTTGCCTAGAATTTACCAGTGATTCCCATATTTTATCTCCATTTTGTTTCATAGTTGGAAAATGAAAAAGAAACTATAAGGTTTTGTCCATTCAATCAAGCTTTTGTTTTTGTTTCCTTTCTTTATTAGCTAGAAATTGTTATGCTAGATGGTGTAGTGTAGCATGAAAATGTTATATGTTTGATGCAAGCATATGCATGGGAGTTCAATAAGCATAAAATTACGTAACTCCTTGTAAAGAATGTTGATCTTTCACCCTTTTCAACCATGTAACTTCATTAGCATGTCTTAATAGATATTATTTCTTTTTGCAATCTCATCAAGTATTGAGTTGTTGGCTTCACTCACGGGCATAAATGGACAAAGTATTTTCATCATCATAGGAATCATGATCAACTAAGGCTACTTTTGCAACTATTGAGGGGAAAATACTTAAAGGGCCTCGGAATAAACAAGTTGTCCCACAAGAAATGGATGACTCGGATACAAAAAATTATAGAAAGGATGAGTTTTTGTGTTGCCATCTCATACTATGGAGGAACTTGTTTAATCTGGGAGGGTACCCTATTGTTGGGGAAATATTCTCAATGACAATGCTACAACAATCTTAAATATACCTCCATTGTTGTCAAAAACATGATGTGTGATTTTACGAGTCAAAAGAACAAACCTGGTAAAATCGAGTAGAAAAATTGAACCCCATTAAAATCAAAGTAAACTCATTAAAATTAGTTAGAATCATAAAATTGGATCGGATCGATTTGATTTTACAATCCTAGGCTAATACGTGGCAATCAGTCCATTAATTACTTTACTTTCCTTATCCCTAAATCCCCAATTCTTCTTTCAATTAATTACTTCTTCTCATCCCTCTCCTCTCATCACTGAACTAGTAGTCCAGTACTCATCCCTCTCTTCCCCAAATCTTCTTTTAGTTAATTATGTCTTCTTCCTTTTCTGCAAGATCGCTTAATAAATCTCCTATGCATAACAGTGGCCCTCCTACTCCTTTAATCTCTCTAATCCAACGCTCTCTCTCTCTTTCTCTCGGGATTCCATTTCTTTTTCATCCCCTGAGCTTTTTGGTTTTATACCGTTTACCTCATAAGAATCATATTGTTTCCATTTTACCCATGGACTATACTTATTTTAGTTTACATAGCACGCCAGTAGAACATTTAGTTTAAACTTATTAGTTTTTACCTAATGAAATTATATGAACATAATTATTTTATAATGTATTTTAAAGTTATTTTAAATCATGAATGAACCTTAACTAATGAAGTTTTATGGCCATAATTGTATTGTATTGAATTCAAAAATATTTTACTTATGATTTTATGATTTTTTTACCTACATGATTTTAGCTATGATTTTACAATTTTTGTACAGAAATATTTTGCATACTATTTTATGATACATTCCGAGTTTAAAAGACAATTTTGTGTCGTGTCAAAATCATGATTTTGACAACCTTAAATATATTTTCAACATAGACATAAATATTTTTATTGACAATGTCTTTGCCTTCAATGTTGTTATTGTTATCGGTTCTTCTATTATCATTTCTCCTTCATTTGCTATTGTGTCATTGGCCAAGTCATTTCCTGATATCTCAAAAATTGAGGTGTTCTCTAGATAAAACTTTCAAAGATAGCAAGAGAGAAACTTCAACATGCTTAACTTGCATAACACGGGTTGGATTCTTACCGATCCGAAGACTAGCAAGAATGATGAAGCATGAATACATGAAAATAAGGTTTCTAGGCATTCCATTTTAAGCACTCCCTCCAGTGAGTTGTTTGATATATATTGCAACTAT
The DNA here is from genome assembly GCA_032356905.1 of Salix exigua. NCBI lineage: Eukaryota > Viridiplantae > Streptophyta > Magnoliopsida > Malpighiales > Salicaceae > Salix > Salix exigua. Next base: position 14,412,845 of record CM063603.1, read on the forward strand.
ATATAAAAAAGCAAAAGATATGAACATTGTGGCAAATATTGCTGAAGATGTGGGGAAACAAAAAATTATCATCAGAAAATTTTATTAATGGAAAATCAAAGCTTAAATTATGGAATACCATAGACTTCTTAAAGATATGAAAGCTAAAAATATCAACCTTCTTGAAAGATTCATTGTTGGAATATTAATCAAAAAATTTCTCAATTCATTCGGCAACAACTTAAGGAAATGCATACACAATTATCATTGATTGATCTTATCACCCACATCATCATTGATGAAACAAATAGAAAAGAACTCCAAACTACCAAGAAGAAGGAAATGACCACCAAAACAAACTTGATGGAAGGGAATTCACATAAAAAATATATGAGAGTAATCATTGTTCATTTACTATTTCAATCCTCAATCTATTTTAGCTTTTTTTTTTATAATTTGTAGGAAGATATATTTATCGACAAGGATAATAAAAACTAGAAAAAAATGAGACAGGAATATAATTGTGGTAGGTAATGATGAATAAGATAAATTAATTATTATTTTATTTTGTTTAGTTATGGTAGACAAAACAAAACAAAATTTGAAAAACTATATTATTTTTAATATGTATTATTGTCTAATTTTAAGGAAAAAATAGATGAAGAATTTATTTGACTTATTCTGCTCAAAAGCTTAAGTCAATCTATGATAAAATTGAAGTAAAAAAATTGTTGTTTTTTTTCTAAAAAAATAATTAAAACAAAATCATTTTAATCACATTTAAAAAAAACGAGCAACATAGGACAAATAAACAATGAAGATATATTTTTTTAAACAAGAAAACGAGATTCCTTTTTTTTATCGAACTTTTTTTTTTCATTCGTATTCCCTTTATATAGCATTCTTTTACTTTTTTTATTTAATAATTATTGTGTGGTTTGGGAAAATTGATTCTCGATTAATTATAAAATGATTAGTATTTAAAATCATGAACATACTTAGACAATGTAAAATAGAATAAAAACTAACAAGAACTATGTAAAGGCAACATAGGACAAATAAACAATCCTTTACGATAGTTAATATTTTTTAATTTTTATTTGCTACTTGGTTTTTATCTGTAGTTTAATCTTTTTATATTAATTTGATTTGGAATTTTATGTTTGGTGTTTTGCTTTTGTTACTTTATATAAGATTCTTGTAATGTTAAAAATACATTGAATTAATACTTTATGTCATAATTGTCAATACCGTTCCAATCGCCGTTTCGGTTTTTCGATGGGAACGGAACGTTTCAGTTTTGGAGCATTCCGGCATGCCGTTTCGGTGTCGTGTTGTTCATATATATATATATATATATGAAAAAAATAAAATATTAATTTAACAAGCATAATTAAAATTTGAATTCTTTTTTATTTAAAATATTTTGGTGTTTTTAATTATTTTGATGTATAGATGTCAAAAATATATATTTTTTAAATAATAATAAAAATATTTTGAACCCGGAACGGAACTGGAGCGTTTCGGCCGGAATTTTCAGAATAAACCGGAATTAAAACTAAGACGAAAACGACTCCGTTTTGTCTCGGTTTATTGAACGGAACGGAACGGAACGAAATTAACAACTATGCTCCATGCAGCAAAATAAAATTTTATTTTATTGATTCAAACCAACTAAGATGAGATCTTATTTTAAATTAAAACAAATACTATGCTTTTTTAAACATATATAATTTTTATCCTAGCTTCTCAACTCATTTTTTTTATCCTAAATTAATATAGGTTTTAAAGGTCACAGCACCTCCGAAGCTTCAAATATTTTTAATTTTTCATAATAATTATGCATTTGGATCTTCTAAAAATAACATAGTTACTCTTCAAACCTTTATTTAATTTGTTTTATTTTCAAATTTGCCCTCACGATTTTTATGTTAACACCCCCACTTAAAGTCTTCCACAGCATATCCACTGGTTTTATTTATCTAAATTAAAACAAATCACTAATAAAACCGTACAGCTATAAGCCATGTTGTGCTGGAGAGAGAGAGAGAGTTTTTATTATATGATGAGTGACGTGATAGTTTGCTCTTGGGGACAAGAAACAACAGAATATTTGTTCATAGACGGACCATCATCACTTGCCCATGTGGCTTTGTCTGAACGGCTCCACCTCATCTACGCTTCATAAAATAGTTTTTTAATTTGTTTTTAAAATAGTTTGACATTAGAAAATCAAAGAAATTTAAAAAACTAAATATAAATGATCTTACATGTTAACTTGTTATCCGTTAAACCTAAATAATATAGCCGGTCAACTTTAATAATTCTATTGATCCAATCAAATAAAAATAAAAAAACTCGGGTAAATTTAATATTTTTTTTTAAAAAAAACTGTAAATAAATATGTTAATGAATTAATGGACCTGTTTTTAACTGTAAATAACTGTGTTTTACAATAAGTTGTTAGTAAAATGTAATTCAACAGATATTCTAATTTTTGAATTAATAATAGCTTGGTCTTATTTATCAGTTCGATTCCAACAAAGTACAATAAACCACACATGGTTGTAAATTACTAAAGATTCATGACAGTACGGCCAAAAATACTCATAGCTTCATTAATGTATATATCATAGATTCCACCATGATTATTATAATATCTTCGCGACAGCCAGCTCTCACCTCCGAACGTATTTATTTTAAACATTAGTTGAAAATGATCTAAAATATTATTTTTTAATTTAAAATAAAAAATAAAAAAAAATCATTTTTCTTATAAAATGCAATGCTAAAAAATTATTTTTTGGCATGATTTTTTTTTTAAAAGGGAGCAATCTTCTAGAGAAAATGAGGGACTCGAATGAATTTGTGACTTGAATTTTAAATTTGCTATCCATGCTACCCATTTTTCCCACTCCAGTTTCCTTTCTTTCCAGCTCAAATAATCAACAAATATTACAGGATAAATTAAAAACAAATACTAATTAAAAAAAAGAAAAAAAAACTCATTTCAACTGGATTAGCAAGTCAAAGTAGTGGACACATATTTTAGAATTAAAACAATCATATATAAAACAAAAATATAATAAATCATGAAGTTTAATTTTTAATAAACTAAATGTTAAAAAATAAAATCTGGAAAATAAATTTGAATATTTTTTTTTAAAAAATAAAGGAAACAAAACTTACATAACAGTGTTTTGTGATATTTTTTTTTATTAATTATCAATAATAACTAATAGGCATGTAGGCAATAAATCTAGTTAAAGTATTTTTTTAAAGCTAATGTTTGCTCTGGTCAATTCTTCTGCAAATAAACCAAACTCTAAGATAAACGATATAAGTGGAGCTCACGTGATTCTTAGGCAGATAATATTACTTTGAGTATAAGTTTTGAAAAATCTTTTTAGTCATTTTAACAAATTCTTCACAAATAAACGATATCTTGTACAAGGCTCCATGCCTAAGCCCTAATATCGTAAAAACTTATAAGTGGAATATTTATTTATAAATATATTAAAATTTTACTTTTTTATCTTTAAAAATTATTTTTAACATCATGAAAACATAAAAAAATAGTTTAAAGTAATGATAAAACTTTCAATTTTGTTTAAGGGTGTTTAAAAGTGTGGTTGCGGTTGCTTTTGAAAATGCTTTTCTTTTATAAATACATCAAAATGATATTTTTTTTATTTTTAATAATAAAAATTTAAAATGATATAAAAATATCAAAAAAAAATTATTTATAATAATAAAAATTCAAAATTTGACCACTTGGACAAACCGTCGTTTAAAATTGTTTTGAAATGCAATCCCCAGTATGTCCTAAGTTGTACGTGAGTAGCAATTATAGAAACTAGCACATGCATTGCATGTAGCTACTTAAACATTCCACGGCTAAGGTTGTACAAATGGCATGCACAATCTAACGTGCGCGTGATCACGTGCTCTACTCTCGAGTGTGCTTAACCCCACCATCAGGTGGCAACCAAAGCAAAACTCCTTGCAAATAGGATCCGGTTATTGCCGTTAATAGTTAAATCCTCTCCCTGTTAATCCGGTCACTCCGTCGCTTTCTCCGCTGGCAACCCCCTATCTGACGGCTCTCCTCCTCCTTTCCGTACACACCTTAACAGGTTAATAGCGGTAACAGACCAGAATCTATCACCCCTCCTGTCATTTACCAGATAAAATAAACTAATCATTATTTTAAACAGCACCGGCATCTAAAATAATAAAAGGGGTAAATTACTCTTCAGTCCATGTTGTTTGAACCCAATACAGTCCAGTCTTCATATCTGAAAACCTATGTTCAATCATGTCCTACCATAAAATCATCATGCATATATTAATATACTAGCCTGAGATATATAACCTTCAAGGTTATTTAAAAACATGGTGCAATTGATGTTATATATGTATTTTTAAATAAAAAAATTAAAATTAATACTTTTATTTCTTCACCTTTTTAGTAGTTAATAAACAAAAACTAAAATCAAAAGATAAATTATGTGTTTTATAGAAATAATTATTTATAATACTTTTCAAACAATAGGGTCTAAATCAATAATTTACTCAAAGCAACCACAGACAATTGTTTCTGATAGTGAGAGAAACGAGGATAGACATCACCATACGTAGTACATACATTTGTTTCAGAGAGAAAGAGTGAATTGTTTGCGTTCCGTTTTTATTTTTATTTATAATATATAATCTCTATCTGTTCATTTTGTTTTCTCGACCGGCTCGACGCTAGAGAGAGAAAGAAAAGGAAGCGAGAAAACCTAATCGAAGAAAAAGAAAAGAAATCTCTCTCTCTCTCTCTCTCTCGCTCCCTCCCTCCCTCCCCCCCTCTCCTTTCTAATTTTAAATTTTTTCGCGGAAAATTGAAAATCAGCGATCTTGTGCTAGGGTTTTGAATTGGTAAAATCTAAATATAATCGAAGTGAATCTCTCAAGAATGTTAATTAGAGATTTGAATTCGATTGAGTTTTAGCTACGATCTTGAAATTAGGGCTTGGTAGATTGAGAAATGGACGTGGACGGGTCGATGGTGGCAACCGATCACGATCCGGCGCCGCAGAACGCTAGTTCCGCGCCAACGGAAATGGACGGGGAACTGATAGGGGAGCAGTCGCAGCAGCCGGCGGGATCTCAGGATACGTCAACAGCAGCGGTTACGGGTTCTAGTACTACTACAACAGCCCCGCAGCAAGTAGCGCAGGCGCAGGCGCAACAGCAGAGTCCGGTGGTGGGGCCGAGACATGCGCCTACTTATTCGGTGGTGAATGCTAATATGGACAAGAAAGAGGATGGGCCTGGGCCTAGGTGTGGGCATACCTTGACTAATGTGGCTGCTGTTGGAGAAGAAGGGACGCCTGGCTATATTGGACCTAGGTTGATCTTGTTCGGTGGTGCCACGGCACTTGAGGGAAATTCTGCTTCTACCGGGACTCCTTCTTCGGCCGGGAGTGCGGGAATCAGTATGTTTTTGGATTTTTTTATATCGGTGGTTTTAATTTCTTTGGTTGTTTGATTTTCTCGTGCTAAGTTAATAATCTTAGGTTAAAATCTTGAAATTTTATGGTGAATCTTGATTGCATTGAGCTGGCTATGCAAGTTCAGTCAAGGTTTTTGCTTGTATGTTTACCAGGTCTATTAAGAACATGGTGATAATAGCTTACTGAATTCTGGTTAAATGGGAAGGAACTGGCATTAAGAATAGGCGGTAATATGAACTCTCGGGTTGTTTAAATTCAGTGCAATTTAGATGTGGTATTTTGCGTGTTTGTCTTCTATTTTGGAGAGATTGAACTTATTTTTTTCTGCTATTGGATATGAAGTTGTTTTAGGTGATATGTGGTCCATATTCTTTTTGGTAATAGTAAGCAAATTTCATTATGGTTCTGAGCTTCCAAGTAGCTTGGCTGCTCTTTCATTGAGAAATTTAAGCTGCAAATTCATGCGTGGAACTGATTTTAATTTTTCTTTTAGTTTTGCTATACCAGCGGCATTTCAGCTTTACTGTTGATAGAATTCAACAGGCTTGTGTAATTATTTCCTTAGCCTTTGTTGTGCTCAAGATTCTCATCTTTTTGTTGTCTTGATTGGAGATGCTTTAATAGTGTGTGAAGCTTTTAAGTTGAAGCCTAACTCAAATTAATTGGCAAGTATTTCCTATAGTTTGTGATTTGAAAATGCACAAGTCTTGTTGAATGGATATTTAGTTTTCATGTTGTATTGATTTTGATATCCTAACTCTTATGGCATTCTTATACCCAGTGCTAATTTTCTTGAATCCGAGTAGCATAAGGTTGCCATTTCATTCTTTGTGCTGATCTGATAATCATTGTTGGCATTGAACCGAAACTGCATCCAGAAGAAATGACTGATCATATGATAATGGATATCTTTTCTACCAAGTTTTGTAGTGATAATATCTTATGAACTTTCATTACCTCCACAATTTGGTATAAATGCAGGACTAGCAGGCGCCACCGCTGACGTTCACTGTTATGATGTGTTAACAAATAAATGGACTAGGTAAGCCTAGCACGTGGAACTCTTAATTTCATGAGCCATTCAACTCTAAAACACTCCTTTCCTCCTCCTATCTGTCTCGGGGATTGTTTACTACTGACTTATTTTTTCAGGATTACTCCATTTGGAGAACCACCCACACCAAGGGCTGCCCATGTGGCAACTGCTGTGGGAACTATGGTAGTGATTCAGGTGAACATATGACAAATTATCTTTTAAGTTCATATCTTTTACAAGATCATAGTTATTTTTTACTTTGTTATATATTAACTGTTCTGTTATAACTTGAATTTTTTTCATTCAAAACAGGGTGGAATTGGTCCAGCTGGTTTGTCTGCCGAGGATCTTCATGTCCTTGACCTAACACAGCAGCGGCCACGGTGGCACAGGTTGGAGTCCTTACAAATGCTTGCTCATTCTCTTGTAGTTAGTATGTGATTTTGATCTATATGAATGTTAATTTCATGTAGAGTGGTTGTACAAGGCCCAGGACCAGGCCCACGATATGGACACGTGATGGCATTGGTGGGTCAAAGGTATCTCATGGCAATTGGAGGGAATGATGGTAACTGGCTTCACTGTCAAATCTTAAACCTCACGCTTTGTACATGGAGTTGGACTTAGCATGCTGGTTTTCACTGCAAGCATGCATATATGCACATATCAAGATCTTCAATGTAATTTTTTTTTTTGGTTTATCCTTTTCAGGAAAAAGGCCTTTGTCTGATGTATGGGCCTTGGACACAGCTGCCAAGCCTTATGAATGGCGTAAACTAGAACCGGAAGGGGAAGGCCCACCACCTTGCATGTAAAACTCTCTCTCTTGCAAACATAATATATGATTTAGACATACTGTAACTACTGAATATGTGCACCTATTGACAACGTTCTTGCACAGTCTTTCAATGTTATATACATCGAAAAAATTGGGCATTAACTTCATGTTTGTTTGGATGTTGGGGATTATCTAATTGTAATTCCTAACATTTCTACTGTTGGTAACTATTGATAAAATGTTGCATTCATACTATCATTTCACAGTGGACAATATCCATTTCATGTGCTCTTTGGAAATTGACTCAATGATATAAAAAATGCAATTTCTTTTCTGTCAGTTTCCTTTTCAGTATGTTCATTTGAGCTTGAATCCTTTCTCTGGGAAAATGAAAGATAACATATGGTGGAAGGAGAGATGGAGACAGAGAACAGTAGAAAAGGATGGAAATGATTATCCATGTGCCACTGACAATATTTGCAAGTATTAGTAACATGGATTGCTTAGAAATCGGAGCTTCATTTTTTACATGTTTGAAATATCAAATGATATCACTTTTGGCTTCTTCTATTTTGTTTAGTTGGCTTTTGCCAGTTCCCTTTTATTTTGTAGTTCATTCATTATATCTGAAGGCCTAGCTCACTTATCCTTTATACTTGGCTAGGTATGCAACTGCAAGTGCTCGTTCAGATGGTCTGCTCCTGCTTTGTGGTGGGAGGGATGCAAACAGTGTGGTAAGCTGAAAACTTGACATGGTAATAGATACTTGCCAGAATATTTTTTAGTTCTTAATGGGCTTCTTTGTTTATTACATATTGATTGCTTCAAGAGATATGCTCCGAGTCTTTTCCTTTGTCATGCAACCTATTGTTAAAATTTGCTGGCAAAAAGTTGTATGGCATCGCTAATCTTTCCAATTCATGAAATTCAAAATGGAAACAAAATCCTCTGCACGGATAATAACAATAGTACCGGATTTTGGATTTTTTTTTGTAAAATTACACTAGTGATCAATAGTGAATATATATTTAATTAATCTAAATAAACAAAATACTATTGCCACCAATCAGAGTGAACAAGATGAGCTCCAGAGAACAGGTTCTAGGTTTTGTAAGCATTTTAAGGGAAGAGTAAGATTTTTGTTTTGTTTTGCTGTTCTTTCCCTTCATAATAAGGTGTGTGGTGCATTTGGGGCCAGGATTTGGAAACCTGTTGTATGCATTCTCTTAGTCAGCAGTCAATTCAGCGTGATTTTTGTTTCTGAAGTTTTTGAAACTTCTGATTAATTTGGTTTCTCAAATCTGTTCTGTAACTGCTAGGAATTTTTCTTATCCTCTGTCAAACTTTTCCTGTAACGGACTGAATTGTGTAACTTTATGTTTTCTGCATACCTTTTACTTGATGATAACAATATTAGAGGAACAATGATATTTTTCAATGAAGGATTTCTTAGTTTTGAAATCATGGCCTTCTTCATTTCTTCCAAAATCTTCATTTCTTCCAAAATCTTCATTTCATTTAGATATTTTCATTTTCGGAAGAACATATGGAAATTACTTTGTTTGTGATAATGGTGACACTTTTTTTGTTTGTGATTTGAAATTTTGTTAACATTTTTTGATGTGTTGCTTGTTTCCTTGCCTCTTGACCTTTTCAGCCACTTGCCAGTGCCTATGGACTTGCTAAACACAGGGATGGCCGTTGGGAATGGGCAATTGCTCCTGGTGTCTCACCATCTCCAAGATATCAACATGCAGCAGTAGGTTCTTTTGCTTGAATACATTGTTTCTTGATTGACTTCTTCTGTCCATAAAGATTAATCACTCTTCAATTTTGTAATTTAGGTCTTTGTAAATGCAAGGCTCCATGTATCTGGAGGGGCTCTTGGTGGTGGTCGTATGGTAGAAGACTCGTCAAGTGTTGCTGGTAAATCCTGAGTTTGCAATCTTTAGGACTTTTACATCTGGTGTTTTATCAGATGGTCTTGGACACATTTCTTGACAATGGGTTTTAGGATAAGAAGGCATTCAAATATGTAGCTATCGAGTCAGCCTAAAGTGGTTGAAATTGCCTGATTTTATGGTTCGATACCTGATTTTACCTGCTATATGGTGTCCATATAACTATGAGAGAGATGCTATTGCGCTTAGTGATATGTGTGAAATTCCTATAAGGATGTAGGACTCCTACAGCTGATATCGAACATTATGAAATATTTGTGCCAAAAAAACTTATATTTGATGCCTCAAGGTTTCATGGAGTTTTTTTTGGCCCTTTTGCTCCACAGGCTACATTTAATTGAGTTCCTCAATTTGAGCAGTCAGTTTTATTTAGCTCAAATTTGGTGTTGGGTGGGGGACAAATTAAAATCCAGTTCCAGTGATCTAAGTGCCACTAATAAGATTGTAGCTATCACTGTTTTAATTCGTATATTGTCTTCATAGATGGTTCTGACCAGAATTCCAACAATAACCTCATGCTTTCCCATGTATAGTGTTGGATACTGCAGCGGGAGTTTGGTGTGATACAAAATCTGTGGTCACCAGTCCAAGGACTGGCAGGTATAGTGCCGATGCTGCTGGTGGAGATGCTGCAGTTGAGTTAACAAGGCGTTGCCGGCATGCAGCTGCTGCAGTTGGTGACTTGATTTTTATTTACGGGGGCTTACGCGGTGGTATGTGATGATCTTATTATATTATAATTGCTGCATTTTGTTTATAAGTTTTCTTTTGGCCAACATGAACCAACACTACGAAATAGCTGTATATGTAAATTCTGTTGGGATGAGCAAAAATTATCTGGATGTTTTGGAAAGATAAATGTGGGACACCTGTTAAAGGATTTTACATCAATTTTTATCAATTGATTTTGAAAATGGAACATGAAAGGCTGAATATGACATCTGTGGAATTCTGTGGAGTATATTTGACAAGATATGGACACGTTAAAGCTCAAGCTGATTTTGTAATTTATCCTGCGTGGCTTTAATTGAAGCTATGTGCGCATTAAATGGAGTAATGTTAGAATTGGAGCTATGTGCGCATTAAGTGGAGCAGAAATTATGGTCCTTGACTCTTAGTTATCCAATCCTGACCTAGCTCATTTCCTTCCTATATTGCAGCTAGGCTTGAACCCTTGACCTGATGGTTCATGTATGAACACATTAACAGGCTGCATTGGAGTCTGGTCTGGTGTCATTTTGCTTTTCTTTCTGAATGTAAATTATCAATCAAGAGGATTGTTGATGATATAGAGATGTATTCCTTGAAAAATATTTTAAAAGCTCAAATCTTGCAGACAGTTTCTTGAATATTTTCCAATGAGCTCTTCTTATCCTAACATTATAAGTACTGTACCTGCATTTATGCATAGGGGTGTTGCTCGATGACCTACTTGTTGCTGAAGATCTGGCTGCTGCTGAAACAACAAGTGCAGCTTCCCATGCTGCAGCTGCAGCCGCTGCTTCCAATGTACAAGCCGGTCGGCTACCTGGAAGATACGGATTTGTAGATGAAAGAACTAGGCTAACCATGCCTGAAGCAGCACCTGATGGTTCTGTTGTGTTGGGCAATCCGGTTGCTCCTCCAGTAAATGGTGACATGTACACTGATATAAGCACAGAGAATGCCATGCTTCCTGGACCGAGGTAAGTCAGCCACTGCATTTGGTCTTTTGTTTTCATTTAAGTAGATAATCATCATTCAAAAAGTTGCTGGATGTGCATCATTGCGCAGGAGAACAAACAAAGGTGTTGAGTATTTGGTTGAAGCATCAGCTGCTGAAGCTGAGGCTATCAGTGCCACTCTGGCTGCTGCCAAGGCACGGCAAGTTAATGGAGAAGTTGAACTACCTGATAGAGATCGTGGGGCAGAGGCTACTCCTAGTGGGAAACAAATATCTACTTTGATTAAGCCTGATTCTGCTGGATCAAACAACATAGCTCCTGCTGGAGTTCGGTTACATCACAGAGCTGTCAGTATAAAATATTTATGAACTTTTTAAATACAATCTCAAGTCAATTTTTCTATGAAATGTGCAAATTTACACCAGATGTTATACCTGATGTTTCACTCCTGCCCTTTCAGGTTGTTGTAGCTGCTGAGACTGGTGGGGCTTTGGGTGGCATGGTCAGACAGCTTTCAATTGATCAGTTTGAAAATGAAGGCAGGCGGGTAAGTTATGGGACCCCTGAGAGTGCAACTGCAGCAAGGAAACTACTAGATCGACAAATGTCCATCAATAGTGTGCCAAAAAAGGTATTTCAGTGTTTAATTTGAAGTACATGTGCATTGTGGTTATGAAAATGCTTCATGCAGAGTCATTTTTGTACAATGTAGACTATGCGCTGCTGACCTGAAATAGTCTGGAATATTGCTATTGTTAACATCTTGCTTTGGCATTTTAGTCTGTATGCTGCCAAGGTTTTCTTTAATGTAAGTCGATCATGTGTATGTGGATTAATAGCTGAGAGCATATACATGGATTGAAGTGAAGATTCAATTTAACTAATTTTGTTGGTAGAGATCTCGGGTTTTGTTGGCATGTTTCAAATTGAGACAAGTATAAGAATATATCTATGATGGTGGATACTAACATATTCAATGAAGCTGAACACTACAATGTAAACCACTTCCTGTTTCTGATCTACTATTTGACATAAATTTTAAATAGACATGAAACCTACTGTGTCAAGGTCCATATAAATATTCTTTCCTGCCTTTTCACTTGATTTTTTTTTGTCATTGAGGGCTAGTTGTGTGTTGTACGTGCCATGTTAGAACATTAACACCAAGGTCTTGGATTTGTCTACCTTATATTCAGGATAAAAGAACACTACTAAGCTGCTTAATTCTCCTAAATTTCTTTGAATATTGTGTGTTGCTCTTTGCCACCCTCTGAAGTACCTTTGGTTGAGCATTTGTTTTTGGTTGTTGTTTCCAAGTACATGACCCTTCTGTCCTGTTTTGCAGTGTCATTTCTAACATAATTTCTAGTATCCATCCATGTCACTTGTTTTTTATTGGATCAAGGAAATGGCTTGGAATCAAATCAGTGCTCCTTAGACTTGTTTGATGTGGTTTAATTCCCCCCTTTTCAACATAATCCTTTTTCTTGGATTCTTTAGTTGCAAGAGGTGAATTGTTGCTAGATGTTGTATGCTTTCCATGTTCATGGGTTGCATGTATTCTTGGATTCGTTAGTTGCAAGAGGTGAGTTTTTGTAGATGTTGTATGCCCTCCATGCTCTTGGATTGGATTCTTTAGTTGCAAGAGGTGTGTTTTTGTAGATGTTGTATGCTCTCCATGCTCTTGGATTGGATTCTTTAGTTGCAAGTTTTGTTAGATTTTTGGCATTTTAGGTGAATCACTTGCCAAGACTTCTTGCTCTTGCCCAAATTATCTCCTTTGTAGTTTAACATGGTCTGCTTCTATTTTATCAGGTTGTGGCACATCTCTTAAAGCCTCGTGGCTGGAAACCTCCAGTTCGCAGGCAGTTTTTCTTAGATTGCAACGAAATAGCAGATCTTTGTGACAGTGCTGAAAGGATATTTTCAAGTGAACCAAGTGTTTTACAGCTTAAGGCTCCTATTAAGATATTTGGTGATTTGCATGGGCAATTTGGGGATCTGATGCGCCTTTTTGATGAATATGGTTCACCTTCAACTGCTGGTGACATTGCGTAAGCATTTTGTGAATATTTTTAAGTTCTTTTGCATTATGCATGCTAATTCATGTCAACGAAGCTTATTTATCTAATATAATGGGATCAAAGTCTGGAAATATTGATCATGGTGGATTTATTTTTCTTTATTCAACAGAGAAACCTATCAATTTTGTAGAAAGCTAGTATCCCACAATTTCACTCAATGAATACTATCAACTACTGAATGTTTAATTTTTAGATCCCTTTCACATCTAATCCCTAACTTATGCTGGTAAATAGTTCAAAATGTACTTCTGAAACCCTTTTTTGTTAGCAACCCTCTGTTAAAATGATAACTCACATATTACCTGCCTAACTGAAAAGGACAAGCAACAAATTTCCCATGCACCAAATGATGTATGGACTCCATGCACAAACCCTCATGCAAGGATTGCTTTGCAATTTCTAAATCCTTATATGAGGTAATGGGTTAATCTGTGCAAAGTGTAAATGCTTGATGTCAAGGATCAATTTTAGTCTGGATTTCAAATCGGCTGTTGAAAATATTTTTGGATCACAGCTACCCTATTTATATCGTGGTCAACTCATATGCCTTATGCACTACTCTTTTCCATTTGCCAACCTTGAGAGATTATCTTTTGATTATTCCCTCTACAAGAACTTTTAGGTTGCTGCTAAGAATATAAAAAATGGCTCTCTGTTTTTAAGTTATAGGAAAAAGGGGTTAGGGACTTGTAGGTTGAGCTAGTCTAAGGCTATGAAGTGTTGATCTTTTTGTCTGTTTGCTGCAAGATGTGGTGGCAGGAAGTGGGAGTTTAGATTTGGATTAGAGCAGTGAATGGGGGTGGGAGTTGGAAGTGCTCAGTTATCATGTACCAGTAATTTTTTTGTGCGTTTATGTACATGGAGACATGATCCACATTTATTTCTTCAGTTCTTGAGGAGGCTAATTTTTTCCAACACTTTCAGATATATCGACTATCTGTTCTTAGGAGATTATGTTGATCGTGGCCAGCACAGCTTGGAAACCATAACTCTTCTCCTTGCACTGAAGGTATTTTGGTGTACCTGCTTCTCTTCCTCTCTGAGGGTGGATAGTTATTGTTTCATCTCCACAAATAATCCTTTTGATCTCTAAAATTTGCCTTGGATCTTGATGGGAGCTTTCTGCAAACATGTTTTGACTGTTGTAGGTTGAGTATCCCAGCAATGTACATCTAATTCGTGGGAACCATGAAGCTGCAGATATCAATGCCCTTTTTGGCTTCCGGATTGAGTGCATTGAGCGAATGGTATGGTATTATATACACTTTACAATCTGTATCCTATCTTAATGACTTGTTAGCTACAAGCTAAATGGATTGATGAACAGGGTGAGAGAGATGGAATTTGGGTTTGGCATCGGATAAATCGATTGTTCAATTGGCTTCCTTTGGCAGCACTAATTGAGAAGAAAATCATTTGTATGCATGGTGGCATTGGTCGATCAATAAATCATGTGGAACAGATTGAGAATCTACAACGTCCAATTACCATGGAAGCAGGCTCAATTGTGCTTATGGATTTGTTATGGTCAGTGCTCCTGCTCTACGGATCTCATTTGCTTATCTATTTGCTTATTTGTCTGTAACTGCATTTCCCCCTCTTCTACTATAGGTCTGATCCAACAGAAAATGACAGTGTGGAAGGACTGCGACCAAATGCTAGGGGTCCAGGATTGGTAACCTTTGGGGTAAGATCAGTTGTATTGCGTGTGTTTAACTATTACAGTAGTGAAGCATCCTTGGCTTACATGTCTGTTGCCTTGCAACTTGTTTTCCTTGATAGGTTGTTTGAATTACTAGAGCTTTTTCTAAAATAATGATAGCACAGAGTAGGTTCTTATTTTTATCCACTTGAATATGCTACACTGGTTCCATGTTCTCACATTCCCTTTGATGCTACAAGGGCTTTTGAACTTCATTCTTCCTAAAATTGCAATTCAGGGATTTGTAGTCAATTGGGTGGTTTATTTAATTCAACACTGGTGTGGTCATGTCCATGATGGCGATGATTGTTAGCGTGGTCATTAAGTACTCCTTTTTCCTTTGCAGCCTGATCGTGTTATGGAGTTCTGCAATAACAATGATCTTCAGTTGATTGTACGTGCCCATGAATGTGTGATGGATGGCTTCGAGCGTTTTGCCCAGGGACATTTAATTACACTTTTCTCTGCCACCAATTATTGTGGTATGCTCTCATCAACTTAACTAGCTATTTATTTTTCATGAGTTATAATTAGTTTTAGTGATTCTATTCCTGCCTGCTTCTACAGGTACTGCAAATAATGCAGGGGCTATCTTAGTTTTGGGAAGAGACCTTGTGGTGGTTCCCAAACTCATTCATCCTATACCACCAGCCATTTCATCACCAGAAGCTTCACCTGAACGTCATATTGAAGATACATGGATGCAGGTGCTGATATGCTTTGAATTTTTCATGTTTGATGTATCTTCGTTTTGCTGTCTTCTGATCAATTACCCTGTTTCCATTGCTTTTCTAATGAGACAGGAGTTGAATGCTAACAGACCTCCTACACCAACTAGAGGCCGTCCTCAAGTAGCAAATGACCGTGGCTCTCTTGCTTGGATATAATGATGCTTCTGGTTTTTACATATACTCATTACGTGCTTGTGCGCTGACCTTGGGGTTCTGGCATATGTATAGAGCATGATGCCACATCCAGGAATTCCCACACTTGTGATTGCTGTTCCTGACAAATTTGAAGGCTTTCTGATTTTTGATTTTAAGGCAGAGATGCTAGGCCTTGAGATGGTTACCACAAGTTTGAGAACCAGGTTGCTGGCGCGGCAGTTAGGTTCACTTTGTTGTACTAAAGGTTGCAGTTCAGGACCACTCGCCCATTGTAAATTGAGCCACAAGCAGGTAGAAAGTCATCCAGGTTTATTTTGACGGGTTGGTAGTGCTGGTTATTTTCACATTAGTTTTTCTTATATTTTTTATTCCTCGTTTTAGGGCTAATATATATTATTTTTTTTGCATTTCATTCTGTTTATGAGGGCACGAGGTCCTTGCATTGATGGCGAGATATATGTATTTTGTCTAAAATCTTTGTGGGCGTTGATTCGATGTATAATAGATATGTTATGTAATTTTCATTTCTGCTGCTGTACAATATAATTGTGTGAGGACAAGAAATTTTGTTTTCCAGAATGGCCCTTGGTGATTTTTGCAGCTAGAACCAGACATGAAACTTTATGGTCCTCGAAACCTGGAGCTGGGTTTTCTGAGGGTTGCTGGTCTCTGTTATTTAGTCTTTTTTTTTTGTTGAATAGGGTTTGCTGAAAGAAGAAACATTTGCAGGTCCTATTTTTCTATTATCTCTTGTCGATCTAATCATTTAGCACCGGTTTAAGCTTTGTCGAGCCGACATTATATATAAATTAAAGCCATGGACTGCAATAGTTTGCAGGTTAGGCCCTCTCCTCTCCATGTTTTATGAAGTAACCATATACAATAGGTATAGTAGAACAACAGAGAATAGGTTTGAGAAAAAGAATAGGCTGTTATTAGCTGTTAAAAGGCTCTTTGGGAATGCAAAATAGTTTTTTTTATTTTTTTATGTTTATGATTATTTTTATGTTTTAAGACTGCTATGATATATTATATTAAATAATTTTTTAAAAAATATATTATTTTAATGTATTTTCAGTACAGTGAACACTACTCCAAAGCAACTAATCGCCAAATATTATTTTTATGCAGAGAAATTGTCTAAATATGTACCATGTCATTCACACATTCAAAAGAATGCAAACAACCAACCCTATCAGGCTTTAATAGCCTCAACGCCTGCGATTTGTCGCTAGGCTAGACCATTTACTTGTAAAATAATAATAATAATGTTCGAGTATTAAAATAGGTTTGCAAAGGGAACATTAAAACCCGGTTGTGATAATTGTGTAACATTACTAAGTTAGCACCGGACAATTTATCAAACCTGATGTCCAGATATGATTGAAATAGCTCAATTAAAATTAAATAAAATATAGTTTTTTCAAAAATATGAAGACATTAGACCAGAAAAATTTCATATAAAAAATTTATAAAGTTCAATTTTCAATAAGTTAAAATCTATAGATGAAATTGAAATTATAAACAGAATTTTAATCATATATATTTTTTAAATAGAAAAATTCAAATAATAAGGATCAAAATAAATATTGCTAATACTATTAAGTAATGATATCATTGTCATTACCAGTAATATTATTTTTATTATCACTACTAATTATTACTAATACTACTATCATTCTCATCAATAATATTATTATTCTCGCTACCTTTGTAGTATTCTTATTATTATCATCTTCATCATTGCTTTATTATTATTATCACTATTTTATCATTACTACCGAAAAAGTCTTATGAGAACTTTGATGAAAGAAAAGAGAACTAAAATAAAAGGCCCACATCGAGAAAAATATTATACATACAAATTAATAATCAAGGTTAAATTGAACAGCAATAAAACTTTTAACATAAGACAACAAAAACTCATTTTTGAGCACGTCGAGCTGCCTCACACGTTGCCCAAAATGTATGTTATGTAACTACCTTGATCAAATTAATAATTAACACAAAAAATAAACGGGCTAAAAGATCTTAGCACCCCTCAAGAATTAAATTTCTTGAATTCAAGGCTATATGCATAACTTTATTTGTGTATAAAAAAAATACCAAAATACTCAATACTTTTTTGTTG
>CM063603.1:14431067-14490049 GCA_032356905.1 Salix exigua
GGGGGATTTTATTTAAAAAAATTACAACATGTTTATTTTTAATGTGTCAGATCGAATATTACTTAAGAACAAAAGCAACTCATAAAAATAAATATTGACAAATTTACCTAGGTTATCTATAATTAAAAAATATACGAACCACTTCCCATTTCGATTACTCTATAAAGTATGTGAGACTAATTATATGTTTTAATATTTATTGAATATCACCCCCTAAAAATATATATATATAGAGAGAAAAATGACATAGATTTTTTTTTAAAATATTAATATCAATATTCTTAAATACATTTAATATAATAATATGATTAATATATCTTATATAAAAAAAGTGGCTTTGAATTTAAATTTGATACTCTTTGTTTAAGTTTATTTCTTAAAAAACTATTCACAATATTTTCATTTTTAATATTTGAAATCTAATATTATTGGGAAAAAGAAACAACTCAAAAATAATATTTCAAATTTACTTAGGTTATCTACAATTAAAAAATATGCGAATCACTTCCCATTTTGATTACACTATTCTTTTTATATGGCAACTAAGTCATTATAGCACGCAAAAAAATACTGAGGAAAAAAACAACTAAAACAAAGTTGACAAATATACCTAGGTTATATACAATTAAAAAATATATGAGTCACTTCCCGTTTCGATTTCACTATTCCTTTTATACGGCAAATAAGTCATTATAGCACACAAAAAAATAAAGTTTATTTCTTAAGAAATTTGCAATATTTTTATTTTTAATGTGTCAGATGTAATATTACTGGGAAAAAAAAAACAACTAAAAAAAGTTTACAAATTTACCTCGGTTATCTACAATTAAAAAATATACAAGTTACTTCCCGTTTCGATTTCACTGTTCCTTTTATACGGCAAATAAGTCATTATAGCACGCAAAAAAATTAAGTTTATTTCTTCATAAATTTTCAATATTTTTATTTTTAATGTGTCAAATGTAATATTACTAGGGAAAAAAATAATTTTTTTTGACAAATTTACCTAGGTTATCTACAATTACACTATTCCTTTTAGGCGGGGGAAAAATTAATTTATTACATATTTTATCTATTATAATGTTGCTAATTAAATATTTAAACAACTAATTACAACATGTAAAAAATCAATTAGTTTTCTACATAGAAAAACCCTAACGCAATGCGCAGGCAAGCATACTACTTATACCACGCAAAAAACTCATTTCTAACATATTTGATTGATTGCAATTTTAGTAATTGAACATTAAAATAACTAATTATAGCACGCAAAAAATATAAGTTTATTTGTGGAATAAAAATTATAATGTGTCAAATCTAATATTACTGAGATAAAAAAGCAACTCAGAAAAAAAAATTGCCTACTTTATCTGCAATTACAAAATATATGAACCACTTTCCATTTTTATTATACAGATTTTATCAATTATAATTATACTAATTAAATATTAAAATAGTAAAATACAATACATATAAAAGCAATCAATTTTCTACATAGATAAAAAAACCCAGCGCATCGCTCGTAATATATAAAACGCGTCCTGGTTCTACTGTGCGAATCCACAGTAATTTCGTATTAATATATGTTGTCATGAACCAAGAAATATTATGCCCTTCTTAAGAGAGTGCATGGGTTTGAATCCCACCTCTACAGGTTTTTAGTTTTACCCACTAAACACTTGCAGTTAATATATAATTGCGTGAATTATGTCCTAACATGTTGACTTAGCCGAGTTGGTCCAAAGCGCGCGCGCTAATATTGTTGTCCAAAACTCGCGCGGGGGTTCTAATCCCACTCAGAATATATGTTTTTGTTTCTTGTATTTTTTATTACGTTTTTTTTCTAATTATTATTTTTCATTTGTTTCCATAAAATATTTTTTTTATTTTTCCACTTATATATATATATATATATAAGTGGAAAAAGAAAAAATATTTTATGGAAACAAATGAAAATATATATATATATATATATATATATATATATATATATATATATATATATAATTGAGGGTGTTTAGGCAGCTTTAATACTCGAACCAATTTTTGTTATAACTTTTTTTCTTGTTTTTTTCCTTTTTTTTTCCATGAAACATTTTTTATTTTGCTTGGAAATGTGATTGATTTTTGTAAAATAGTTTTTGTTAAAAATATATTAAAATAAAGGTTTTAAATTATTTTTAACATCAACACATGAAAATTATCTAAAAACATAAAAAATACAATGTTTGTTTTCTGTTTGTATTTATTCATTTATAATTTTAGATTAT
Source organism: Salix exigua (assembly GCA_032356905.1). NCBI lineage: Eukaryota > Viridiplantae > Streptophyta > Magnoliopsida > Malpighiales > Salicaceae > Salix > Salix exigua. The sequence goes on from CM063603.1 coordinate 14,433,338, forward strand.
TTTTTTCAATTCTTTTTTTTTGTCAGGGTTTTTTTTTTATTAGGTTTTGTTTTGAAATTTTAATTTATGTTGGTGATGATTTTAAAATTAATATTGCACTCTTTTCCCTTTGTTCTTTTCTTTTTGAGTGTTTTCTGTTATTTTATCTGTATTTCAGATTTGATAATTTTATGATTTTATTGTTTGCATAATAATAATGATAATATTAGTGATTATTTTTTGTTAAAATGTTTTGATTTTTTTTTTATTTTTTCATGGTAATTTAATGATTTTAATTGTTTGAGCACTAATGTTGATAATAATTTTAACTATTATAGTAATAAAAATGACCGGATGAATTTTTGATTTACGTTTTCATCTTTTTATGGATAGAAAATTAACTGCTTATTTTTTATTTAATTATTGCAGGTATTTTCACAATTTGTATTTTGTTTTTAAATGTGATTTAATTTGAATTATAAAATGAACTAATCTTAATACAATGAATTCAATAATTCAAATATCTGAATCTTTTTACTTTTTTTAAGATGATGATAATTTTATGTTGGTTATTTCTTTAAAAACTACTAAATAGATAAATTTATAATAATTTAAAATTCATATATGTTATAGAAAACTTCCTCTTCACATTCATTTTGTATAAATTTATTATTTTAACTAAATTGATATTATAACAAAAAAAAATATAATTAATATTTTTTATGTTAAAAAAAATATAATGCCACCAACGACGAGGAACGGGGGAATTGACTAGTATGTGTGTGTGTGTTAACTAAAATATAAAAGGCGTGCATGCTTTGCTGTGGCTTTTGGCATTGTGCACACTAACACAATGCACTGTGGACTCGTAATTTGTCCAGGTGCTTCGCGCATGTATGCGGTCCTTTTTTTTACGCCTGTGAACAGTGCATTAACGAATATTCCCCTCGAAAACAACAAATTAGTGCACAGGGACCAGGGGCTCTCTCGTTTTTTCCCACTTTTTCTACACAGTGAGCAAATGGAAAAAGGCCCCGAAAAAGACAAAATTGCGCACAATAAACGGGGGCAGGGACGTATTTTCCCCTCGGTTTTTTCCTAAATACTAGTGGGTTCAGGGGTGCATGGGTCATTGCCCATTATTTTATTATTTTTTCGGGGGAACTGTTGGCGTGTCGTCTAGATGCTCCAGCAGCGTTCCACGCGAATAGGCCTTTGAGACGGCACGTGTTATCCAGGAGGTAAAAAATTCTCTTCCGCCGTATAGAGCGGTGCACCTCCATGTCCTCTATCGTCCTTCATGGCGCGTTCCGGTAAGCGGCTGAGGATGGTTTTGTGTTGGTTGTCTGTTTTCTCTCTCCTACCGCTGCAAATTTGGCTCCGGTCCCTGATGTTTGGAGGAAGTTTATTTTGGTCCCTGAGGTTTAAATTTTGGTTTTATTATCGATTTCTTTAATTGAAAGTTTACTTATTTTCAATTGTGCCCTTCAATTAAAATTGATTATATAAGGAAGTTTTCATTTCAGTCCTTAGTCTTTTGTTTTTTGACTTCTTTTTGCTTCCTTTAATTTTTTTTGATATGAATGTTTTAATTTCTTTTATATGGTACTCCAATTAAAATTGGTCATTTTTACACCTTTTCATTTCAGCCCCTCTTCTTCTAATTTTTTGATATATTACACCGGAATTATCATTATTTATTTCTTTATTTATTTTGGTCACAAGATTGTTTTTTGTTTCAATTTTATTCGGAATTAATTATATATTTTATTTTTCATTTCAGTCCTTATTCTTTTAAGTTTTTATTTTATATTAATTTTTTTTAATTATTGGATGATGTTTATTTTTTATTCATATTTATGTATCTGTGCTTTTAGTTTTTGTCTTTTTTATTTATTCAGGTTTTATTTTTAATCGGTTCAATCCTAAAATGTTAATTTATATTGGTAATAATTTTAAAATTAATATTGCATATTTTGTGCCCTTTATTCCTTTTTTTTGGTGTTTTCTGTTATTTTTATTTGTTATCTGAAATAGATGATTTTTTATGATTTTACTATTTGTGCAATGATAATGATAATGATAATGATAATTTTAGTGATTATTTTTTAATTGTGTTCTTTATAAAAATCTTTTGCTTTTTTTTAATGATTTTTCAAGGCAATTAAATTATTTTAATTGTTTTGACAATAATGTTGATAATAATTTTAACTATTATAGTAATGATAATGACAATAACATAAGGATAGATTTACAATTTATATTTTTGTCTTTTTGTTAATAGAAAATTAATTACTTATTTTTTTATTTGATTATTTGAGGGTTTTTTTTAAAATATGAATTCATTTAGTTTTTTTTTAATTCTTAGAAATTTTTTATTTTTTATTCCTATATATACATCTATGCTTTTAGTTTTTTTTTTTGTATTTTTTAAATTTGTTCAATCCTTAAATTTAAATTTATATTGGTAATCATTTTAAAATTAATATTGCTTCCTTCACCCTTTATTTATTTTTTTCTCTTATTTTTATTTGTTCTTTGGAATAAATGATTTTGATGATTTTACTATTTACGCAATAATAATGATAATTTCAGTAATTGGTTTTTTATTGTTTTTTTTTATAAATATTTTGCTTTTTTCAGGGAAATTTCATTATTTTAATTATTGTGACAGTAATGTTGATAAAATTTTTAACTGTTATAGTAATGATAATGACAATAACATAAGGATAGATTTTCAATTTAAGTTTTTATCTTTTCGTGAATAGAAAATTAACTATTTATTTTATACTGGTTATTTTATTGAAACATACTAAACAAATAAATTTATATCCATTTAAAATTCATATATTTTATAGAAAACTTACACTTCACAAAATTTCTATACAGATTTATTATTTTATCTAAATTTATATTATAATAAAAAAATCACACATGATTAATATTTTTTTACGTTAGAAAAATATTTGGTTTCGCCATGGCTATTATATATATATGGTGTAGACAGTCACGCATGCAATATTTCTCCATTTGAAAGAAAGGGACCTGGAATATTATTAAAAATACAAAAACATACAGAAATAATACAAGAAGAAGCCAGCAAAATTAAAGTACATGCAGTCAAACAATTTAATCCACACACTGATTATTTAGCTGAAAGTCACAGAGTCGCACATGATATTTATTGATGCAAGGTGGAATTTCCTTGCCCGCAGATCTGAGCATAAGAGAAAGAGGGTTCTTTCGACCTGAAGGTCGTGATGGCAGTTATTAATAATCCATAAAGAAAAGAGTACTTGACAATTGCAGCAGAAACAGGATTCTTATAATGAAGGATCCATCGCTTGAAGATGTTTCTGTGATGAGATTCGATAGCCTTTTTCACTCCCGTGAAAGCGCAGGGCTTGAGCAGTACATGTTTGGCCATCTCATTGATGTGGTCTGCTACTTGTTGGTCGCTTCCGAGAGTTGAGAGGAGCAGCCCCCGAGAACGAAGCTCCTTCACATCTTCAGGACTGTCAATCATTGAGCGCAATGAGCACACGTAGGAAGTAACCCAATCGTTGGATTTAACACTACTGCATGCTTCATAGGCTACCAGGTTTAAGAGCAAAGGCTTGGTACAATCACCAATGATTAGTTGAGGAATATAGAGTGTTCCGCCGAGCAATGATGGTTCAAACCTGACATCAGAAAAACGACTAGTCTTGCTTGGCTTGAGACTGATTCCAACATTCCTAAACTCCTTGGCTGGATAGTGCCAGTACGACGGCGTTTTTTCCCCGGAAGGATGATCATCTGAGACGCCGCTGTGAACGTGCTGTGCATGGAAAAACTCAAGAAGATGGGTACGCTGAGTTTGTTCATCGAAGCCCTTCGAAACGTTACCTGTTAATGCTTTTGGTAATTTTCCATAAAGCTTTAATATCTTTTGCCTGAAAGACTCTCTCCGACCCAATGCGGGCTTTGCACGAACATGTTTACAGAAGTCTTGAAGCAGGATGTCCAACTTGCTATCCCTTGCTCTGAAACTCCACAATGACTCGAGGACTACGAAAGGGAGTTGATTCTCGAGTAAGAACAAGTCCCTTGTAACCAAAGAAGCTTCATGATTACTCATCATCAGATTTTCTGGCTTATGCAAGAAGTAGTAGATGAATTGGAGAATGAAGCATCCATCAATGAACATCATCTTGGAAAATTGCTCCTCGTCGAACTTCTTTGTTGCTTCGTCTTCCATATAGCATTCCCTTGCCTCTTTGGCCTTTTGTTTCACCTTTGGGTACATTTCTTCAGGTCTCCTTCCACAGTCTTTGACAAACTGGCGAGCCAAAATCAAACTTGAGCCCCTCCATGTCCTTGAGTCCTTCATTCCAATGGTGATATGGACCAATGGAAACCACCGATGGATCGTAACAGTCCTTGCTCTGTACAACTTGACGAAATTTCGACGGAACCTTTGGAATCGATGGTGGTTTTATCTGTTGGCTCTTCCCGTCTTTGCTCGTCAATGACTCCAGCCACTCATCATCAGGCTGGGAATGATCCATGGATGATGAAACCACAATTTCTAGTTTTTCATCATCCATTTGAAGTAGATAAATTTTTTCAGTATTTTAGGGTTACTTATGGGGCTCGGATCTGCTTGAGTACTGTTTTTTTTTCTATGCAGGGATTGAAAGGACTTGTTACTCAGTTACCCCACTGATTTCACAGACATCTCACATGGTAATAACTATAAGGACTGACACAGAAGCAAGCTGACCAAAGCAAAACAATAGCCAACACAGTGATTGAGGGAGAAGGAGGGAGAGGAGATCGAAAACGACTTGACTGGAACGGAACCATAAAGAGTAAATTAACACAGCTATCAAAGACATTACCAAAAAAAAAAGAACACAGCTATCAAAGACATTACCGAAAAAAAAGAACACAGCTAATCAACGATGGTAATGAATAAAGAGAAATGATTTTAACTGATCTTTGTCTATAGTGCTTTGGATCTTCATTTCTATAAAAGATATTGGGGGAGAAAAGGAAAGAGATTGTATTATAGGAGAATGCACTATAGGAGAATGCGCTAAAAAAAGGTTGTTTATAGCAAGGTTATTAATAACATTACGTTTCCGCAATAATAAAAAAAGATAAAATAATATTATTTTTATGTTAGTTTAAATTTTAACTTAGTATCAAAAATATCAGTTAAATACTGACCCAAACACGCCGGAATCACAATGGCTATTCCGTTTAGAGTGTCAGGAAAAAAAATTCATTTCGCACGCGTTGATCTCCCGCCCGCTTGCCTGACCAAAATTCACAAACGTTTAGACTACTGTGAAAAGTGGCTATATATATATATATATATATATATTGAGATGTATTGAAAATGTGAAAATAAAACTAATAAAAATTTAAAAATATATTGTAAAAAATAAAATTATATTTAATTTTTTTGTTTTCTAAATTTTTTTATATATATTGTCACGATTTTTAAGTGGTGGAGGGCCTAAAAGTGGTTAGAGTCATCAGAAGGCAATTATGATAGTTGGTTCCTTGGGTAGAGGGGATATATTTATTCAAATTCAATAGAAATTGGATTTTTTTTAAAGAGATTTCTTTTTTTTCTTTCTTTTTTCAAAAAAAAAATTATTGATTTTTTCTCTTAGTACGTTGCATATTGGATATTGGGACGCACACCAAAGATATAAGACCTTTTAGGTTTTAGTTAGTATATATATATATGCACAGATATATAACAATTAGTCTGCACAATAGTTGTACATATATATATATATATATATATATATATGTATATATACATATATATATATATATTATATATATATATAATTAATGATAGGTCACATCTGCAGACATTAATTTGTTATATATCTGTGTGTATATATATATATGTGTGTGTGTGTTTGTGTGTGTACACAAAATATATATTTTTGCAGTAATGATTAATTAATGATAGGTCACATATCATTAATATATATGTACAGATATATAACAAATTAATGTCTGCACAATAGTGATCTGACCTATCATTAATTATATATATATATATATATATATATATATATATATATATATATATATATATTGTTTATGAAATGTATTTAAAATGTGAAAATTAAAACAATAAAAATTAAAAAAATATATATTATATTTTTTTTACTTTTTAAGTTTTTTCATATATATTGTTGCGATGATGATTTTTTCACGCTTCGCGCCCCCCATCTCCAGATTTGGGGAGATAACGGCACACAGTGAAAATAAAGTTTGTTTTATAGTCGTAAAAATTATATCTATAATTATCAAGAGTCGCCACCTAGTATTACGGTCACTAGGAATCGATTGGTCTGCGAGAGTCTAAGTAAGGGACTTGTTGTGCAAGGAGAAGACGCATCACCCTCAGTGCACCCCACCTAAGGTAAGCTGCATTGTTGTTTGATTGTTTTTCTAAGTTAAAAAAAAAATTGTACACTGCATTTTCAAAAAAAACAATTTTTTTATTTGCGGGTGTACTTTACAATGTAATTTTACACAGCAGTTAAAAAACCTTTTTTTTTTATCTACGGATACATTATACAATGTAATTTTATATCGTAGTAAAAATCTTTTTTTATTTGTGGATGTACTTTACAATGTAGTTTTACACCCTGATAGTTAAAAAAAATAATTATTAATTTTTTGTTGATATTTTAGCAAAATTCCAACGAATAATCATAAATTGGTTATGATTTCCAATTTTTGTTCAAAATATGTGAAAGATGCAATATATATATATATATATATATATATATATATATATATATATAATATTTTTGGAAAACCTTGGAATTCGGCTGTATGCGCGAAAACAATATTTTTTTTATATTTTGTTTTTATATATTTTTGCCATTTTTAATAATAATAATAATAATAATAATAATAATAATAATAATAAGTTATGGGCTGGATTGTCTTGCCTTGATGGGCCCATCCCCCCCTCGGCATCTAGGTCGGGAACTAAACCCAACCCAAATGACCCAATAGAGGAGTGAATTAACTCACTCCCCTCAGTGAGGAAGAAGACGATGTACTAGTAAATGGTGGTCGACCATGATGAGAGGCTTACCTGCTACTATCGCTGGGTAGAGGAGGTCTAGTTGGTTTTTCCTGTGGTGGCGGCGTCGGAAACAGACTTGTGGTGGCCGGAGGAGGTGTTGGGAGCTAGTTGCTTCACGCCAGTGCAACTGTTGTGGATGTTGCTGCCATGCTGGAGGCCACTGCTGGGTGGCTTACGTGGTGGAGGAGTTGGTGGTGGAGAGGATGGTAGTGCTAGGTGGTAGACTAGTTGTTGTTGGAGGAGAGTATGATGGTGTTAGGTGGGTGACTAGTTGCTGTCGAAGGAGAGGAGGAGTTGCCTCATGTTTGTTTTGAGAGAGAGAGGCACCGTCGAGGAGAGAGAAAGAGAGAGATATCGGAGATGAGGGAGGAGCTGCGACGGGGAAGAAAGATGAGTTGCTGGAGTAACCTCTATTTAATTTTGTGTTTTGATTCTAGAATTTTGGTGTTCTTATTGCAGGTAATGCTAATTGAAGAACTTATGGAAGATGAGAGGAGAATTTGCAGAGCGAAAAGATAAATCAATTCTTTACTGAATGTTTTGTATTCTATATATGTGTAATTGCTTACAAATTGCTTGATAGAATGCCTATTTATACTACATTATAGGTAGACTACTTTACATGCTTTTTGTGTGTGATTAACTACTTTAACAATATGTTAATCACTTTGTAACTATATAGAGAAGTTCAACTAGAACTTCTCTTCTAGAACTAAGATTGATTACAACTATCATAGTTACAAGCTTCTTCTTCTTCTTTTTTTTGCTATGAAGACAGTTCATCCCTTTTCCTCTTCTTATTCCTGCTGAAACAACACTTCATCATCCTTCTTCACTTGCCTGTACTTCAAGTGACAATGCAACTTCCTCTCATGTGTAAGTCATTAAGTGGCTTAGCTATCAACAACCTCGCCAACGTCCAGGAAGGGTGAAGGTGGAGGTTTGGGGTTGTTGTACCGGTTGCACTGTAATTTTACTATTCTTCCCTGTTTGTTCAGTGTTTCCCCCCGTTCCCTCCTTTATTGCTTTTTTTTTCCTACAAATTCTCTATGTGTATTTGTGTTCTCCTCTCTGTATATTCTTTGTATCCCACAATGCTATTTCATCATTCCCTGTTTTTGTGTATTGTTCCCCCCCTCTGTTAACTTGTCTCTACCCGTGACTCCCCAAAATTTCCTCCTTGTTGTTTGTGCATCCACAACTATTTATACGTGAAGGAGGTAAGGTGCGCGACATGGTGGGTTGGTGGTGGCATGGCTGCCAGCATGGTTGCTGCCATGGCCTCGACAATTTTTTTTGAAAATTTTAAATACATAGGTTGTGACAAAATGGAGTTTTTCAACGGGAAAAACTAGGAAGAACGATGTTTTTCTTTTCAATTTTGGCTATTGATTTCACCTGAAAAGTTTCGTCACCAAAAACTCTGTTCTCATTTTTAACCTAGATTAGACTTCCAAACTTAATTTATCACCAATTAAGCCCTTAATAAAATTAATGTGACCCATTTAAAGTATAATTAAGTCTTTGTGCTTAATTAAATCCTTCAATTGGGCTCTCAATTGATTCCTAAACATAATTACACTTTAAATTGCCAACGATTAAATAAAATATGCCCATAAAAATATAATTATGTTTTTTGACTTAATTTTTATGTAGATTTATCCAATAATAAATTATTTTAGCCATGAATATGCATTTTTCTTCATTTTTGGGCAAAAAAGAGGTACAACCAGGCTCTCGAAAACATCCAAATTTTCCACCTTGATTTTTCTGCCGACACCAGCCCCTTTTATTTTATTTTTGTTATTTTTTAGTATATTTTAGGGAATAACCCAAAAATTGGGTTATGACAATTGCCCTTTCTTTACAATGCTTACGACTAAAGGCTTGTAAAAGACTTTAGATAGTAAGCGTTGTAAAGAAAAAGAGAATGGATTTATCAGACCAAGAAATGGTTGATCCATCCAGAAGTGAAGATGATAGAATGGAGGATAAGGCTAGAAAACATGCTATCTAGGATCTATGGTTGAGGGATGTAAAGCACACTATTTGAGTTGAAGGTTGGAAAGCACACTCAAACGGAAATAAGGATAGGGATGAAAAATGCACTATCCTAATTGATGGTTGAGGGTTGAAAAACTCATTATTTGATTTGGTGGTTGAAGGCTGGAAGGCGCACTCAAATGAGAAGGATAGGGATGGAAAGCGCTCTATCTTAATTGAAGGTTGAGGGTTGGAAAAATCACTCTTTGATTTGGTGTTTGAAGGCTGGAAGACACACTCAAACGAGAAGGATAGGGATAGAAAACACACTATCTTAATTAATAGTTTAGAATTGGAAAAACCATACTCAAAGAAAAATAGGGTCGGAAAACATACTATTTTGATTTGTGGGTAAGGGTTGGAAAATGCACCTAATTACGAGGAAATTTACGGTTGAGAAGTGCACTATCCTAAAGAGGAAGAAAAATAGGGTTGAAAAATACATTATTTTTATTTGTGGTTAACAGTTGGAAAACACACCCAATTCAGAGGAAAGATACAGCTAAAAACGCACTATCCTATTTGATTGAGGTCTTATAGCACTCTTGAATGAAGGAGATAGGGTTGAAAACACACCCAATGAAGGAGATAGGGTTGGAAAATACACCCAATTGAGTACACTATTCTAATTGATAGTTGGAGTTGGAAAACCACACTCTAAAGAGGAAGAAAAATAGGGTTGGAAAATACACCCAATTGAGTACACTATTCTAATTGATAGTTGGAGTTGGAAAACCACACTCTAAAGAGGAAGAAAAATAGGGTTGGAAAATACATTATTTTTATTTGTGGTTAGCAGTTGGAAAACACACCCAATTCAGAGGAAAGATACAACTAAAAATGCACTATCCTATTTGATTGAGGTCTTAGAGCGCTCTTGAATGAAGGAGATAAGGTTGAAAACAAGCTATTGAAGCTGATTGAAGGCTTGCAGGCACACATAGGAAAGTGATAAATGGAGGTTTGTAAATTACAATCCCTCCAAAATATTTATTAGATTCCTAGGAGGGATGCAATGCATTATGACACCCAAATTAAGACTGAAAAACACGCTCAAGGAAATGAAAGAGGTGAGAGCTGAAAAGAGTACACAAATATAATGATTGAAGGTTCATAAATTACAATCCATCCAAAACATTTCCTAGATTCTCAGTTGGGATGCAATACATGATGATGCATGTATACATACCTAATAAATATAGGTCGCCTTTCTTCTTCATGGTCTTCTCTTTTCGGGGTTTTAATTTCTAGCCGTAACTTGTGATTTTGACCTTTGGAGATGATAGATCTTCACCATATCCATATGCCCCCTCAATTTTGTTCAACATTCTTTGAAAAGGAATGATGAAGCCAGCTTCAACTATATTTTTAGATTGCCCCCATTCTGATCATACCCCAAAATTTCTTGCTTCTGCTTACTCAAGTCGTAACTTGTGATTTTGACCTTTAGAGATGATAGATCTTCACCATATCCATATGCCCCCTCAATTTTGTTCAACATTCTTTGAAAAGGAATGATGAAGCCAGCTTCAACTGTATTTTTAGATTGCCCCCCATTCTGATCATACCCCAAAAGTGTTTTAGGCTTCAAGTGTTTGTAGGAAAGGGTTAGTTATTTGCAAAATTTGTTTTCATGTAGGATTTTTAGAATTTCAAAGTTATTCCAAGAAAAAAACCATTTTGATGTTTGTTTAAACAAACTTGTTCTCGAAAGAATTCAAGTGATCTCATTGTTAGGTTTTATGTTGATTTTGACAAGAATGTGAAATGATATTTGCATGTTTTGTATGTGAGGAAGCCTTCGATGAAGCATTGGTAATGATTGTTTCGAATGGAAAGCATTGCCTATCAATCCAGATTACTCGTATTTGATCAGAAAATGCTCTATTAGGCTTGTAGCGTAGGCTTAGGTTGTTGGCTATGAAAAAAAGTATTTGAAGGCTCAAAAGGTGTTTAAGGGTTTCTAGACCAAGGATCACAGGTGCTTACTCTTAAAACTCATTTTATTCCTCATGATCAATTTTTATAATGACCTAGCATGCCTCCAGTATTTGCTTGGCTTTCTATCATAGGTTTTTTTTAACAGTGCCATCATGTTGACTTAACATGCCCCCAGTATTTTGTTTGGGCCTTTTGTCATGGGTTTTTAGCACTATGTTGATTTGATTTGTTGTAGTATACTAAAACTCTTTTTTGTTTATGCCCCATAACTTTTTAGGGCATCTTTTGTCATCAAGGACTACTTTGTAGATTGAAAGTGCCTTTTTTTTCTCGCACTTGCCCCCCTAGTGTAGGGTGTGATCCTTGTCAGGGTTAATTATCAAGAAATAATTATTAGACTCAAATAGGGACTGCAAGAGATATTTGAGATTTTGTGAGGGCATATCAAATATGGCATCTCCTCATTTGAAAAACATGCATTTTGAATCGATAAGCTTTGCTTTTCCATGCGAAATATTTTTTTGATATTATTTTTTTGGGGTTATTTGTTTAGCTAAGAGTTTAGCTTTATCATATGGGGTTTTGTAGGTATGAGATCACCTTTCAATAAAATCCTTTGAATTCTCAGAACACATTGGTTAAACAAACATCAAATTGACATTTCTTTTCGTACTAGACTTTGATTTGCCAAAAATCTTGATTAAATCATAAGATCATGTATAATTTGAATGAAAGGGTATTAAGGTGTGCTTGTATTATATAAACAAAAAGCAAGAGCACGCCATAAACACAAGAAAATACATGATCTTATTGGAGAGAAAAGCTTGTTTAATAAAAGATCTTGTGGCATTACGAGCAAAATTGTCGACAAGTCAAAACAGGTTTAAATTGAAACATGATGTGTGGACATGACCAAACAAAGAGCAATAATGGAAGCAGAATTTATTTTCCAACTCTGGTGCGCTTCCGTTTCAAGAGATTTTACACGGGTCATTTCGGTGCTCACTTAAGTAAGCCGGCAAGACAAGTCACACTAGCTTTAAAGAATTCAGTTGAACATTGTGATGGGCATGTTCTTCGTTGTTGCCACCCAAATTTTGACTTTGTGCTTTTTTTTTATGTTTCAAAAAAATATTTCAAAAATGGATTTTGGGTTCAAGGGTGAAATCGAGCACTTTGAGAGTTTATTGGTCGATTAAGGGTTAAATCGCGAAAATCAGGAGCCAAGGACCAGATAAGGAGATCGCGTAAAACCAAAGATGAGATTGAATTTTTGATGGGATTTAATTGCATAAAAAGTTTAAATCCAATTGGGTGCAATTAAAGAATTTTTAAAGGACCAAATCATATTTTTCTTTTTTTTTCTTCCTAAAATAATTTTGAAATCTGCATTCTTTTAAAAAAAAAACATGCACTGGCATACATTGAATTTTCAGGCGCCATATTGATCACAGCAGATCAATAAAATTCTCTTCCTTTTTTATCTGATTTTCTTCTCAATTCACGAGATCACAGTCATCAAATTTTCTTCCCTTTTTCAATCAAATTTTCTTCCTATTCAATGCTGATTTTCTTCCCATCATCTCGGCGAGGCAGTTAATCAATATTCTTTCCTTTTTCAATTTGATTTTTTCCATTTTTCAACTCCATCACAGTAAGGCAAGATCAAATTTATCTCCAGCTTTATTTCCTTCTCGAATTATTCTCCAGCGTAATTTCCTTCCTTTTCTCCTTTGATTGTATCGGTTTGCTAGCTATTCCTCCACTTCATGCATGGCAAGTTGGGTCTCCTCTGCTATAAATAGCAACACGGTGAAGAAGACAGGAAAGGGGCAAAAAAAAGTGAGCAGAGCACTGAGATTTACGTGAGAAGTTTGTATTGTGGATGCAGAAAAATATAAGGATTCTAGGCACGAAACCCGGCCCGATCCATGGAATAAGAAGCCCTGCCCATAATAAATAGACCGGGCCCAACACCACATTGTATGGGCCTCGGGCCCAGATCCAAATGGGCGGGCTGGCAGCCCAGCCACAATGGGCGGGCTAATAGCCCAGCCCAGCGAGTGGGTTGGCAGCCCAGCCCTCATGTAGGTGGGCTGGCAGCCAGCCCCCTCCTTATATATGTATATATAGAATTTAAAAATAAATAAATAAAAAGTATAAAAATACAATCTTCCAAAAAAATATTTTTATTATAAAAAAAATGTGTTGTTTTTTTTGCATACAGCCAATACACTCGCATATTTTTTTTTAAAAAAGGGTTCTTTAAAAATATATATATTTTTTATCTTGGGTTTGAAAAATGAGTTTTAGCATGGATTTTGTAAAAAAGAAAAAAAAATCATTTCTTGCATTTTGAGTTTACAACAAGTTTGTAAAATCAGAAGGGTATTGGCCAATATTCCAAAAATTTAAAAATCTTTTTTTTGGTCTATTATTCACCGTCGGTATTTGGATAAATAAGTCCTAAAAGGGGTTAAAATCCAAAATATTCGGTGGGAATGATATGTTATTATTCACTGTTGGTATTTGGGTAAATAAATCCTAAGGGGTTATTACTCAAAATATTCGGCTGAAATAATATGCTATTATTCACTGTCGGTATTTGGATAAATAAGTCCTAAAGGGGTAAAAAAATCCAAAATATTCGGTGGGAATAATATACTATTATTCAATGTCGATATTTGGGATAGTTAAATCTTAAAGGTTTAGTATCCAAAAATATTTGACGGAGTAATAACCCATTTGCCATTTACTTAATATATGTTTTTGAGAGAGCTAGTCATAAGCAAACAAAACATCAAGCAGCTTACCTTACGTAAGGCGTACTAGGGGTGCTAAAACCTTCCCTTTACGCAACTAGTCCCTTACCCTAGAATCTCTGAAAGACCAGTTTTAGGTTTCCTAGTAACCATAATACTAGGTGGCGACTCCCTTTTCACGAAAATAGATAATCCCCCTGATATTTAATTCCCTGCTCACGGGGAGTAGTCATCACGCCGCCGCATACCATTCATTTTTGGGGTGCGACAGAATGGCGACTCCGCTGGGGATTTGGGATGGAAATAAAACTGGAGATCAACTTGATTTGCCCTGCTGTGATGGAGATGAAAATGGAAAGAATCAAATTGGAAAAGGAAGGAGTATTTGAGTGATCTTCTTTCGCCGAGAGTGAGAATGATGGGAAGAAAATCAACATTGAATAGGAAGGAAAATTTTGTTGATCTGCTGACCGATCACCTTAAGATAGGAAGAAAATCAAATTGAAAAAGGGAAGAAATTTTGATGACTGTGATCTCGCGCCTGAACATCAATGAAATTTCATGCCGGAATAGCATAACATTTAATGTAGATTTCAAAACAAATTTAGAAGGGAAAAATCTGATTTGGTCCTTTTAAAAAAAATCTCTAAATGCACCAAATTGGGTTTAAACTTTTTATTCAATTAAATCCCATCAAAAATTCAATCTCGACCTTGACTTTGCGCAATCTTCTAAACTGGTCCTTGGCTCCTGATTTTTGCGATTTAACCCTCAATCGGCCATTAAACTCTCAAATTGCTCGATTTCGCCCTTGAACCCCAAAATCTATTTTTGAAATATTTTTCGAAACATAAAAAAACACAGAGTCAAAAATTGGGTAGCAACCAAGGCGTTGAAGCAGAATTGGTGATTAAAGAAGATGAGATAAGAACTCTGAAGACGAAGGTCAACAAAGAGAGAGAGAAGATGAAGGATCTGGAAGAGAAATTAGCATTGATAGAAAAACACAAGGATCAGATCGATGCTAATAATATTTCATTGAACAGAACCAACATGTTGCTTATTGAAAAATTGTCCAAGATGGATGAACAGATGGATGAAGTTGCTGCGCACGCTCGGGTCGTTAGAACCAACGCTAGAAATGTGGGGAATGACATCATCCGTTATGACACTTAATCATTGTCGGAAGGCCGGGAAAGGGGCAGTGAGATGTTGCACGCAACTGTTATATATCTGGATGGTTAGTCATATCGAGACAAAAAAACATGTCTTTAATAATTTCTGGTGGTTCAACTAGAAACCATTGAGGATAGTGGAGGGAGAAGAATGGGGGGATTTAGACAACCAAGGTTAGGTAGAAAAGCTAAGAACTATACCTAGTGGTGGTTTGAAATGAAAGGCCCCTTGAGCCAAAACGGTGAATGTTCTAATGAGTTGCGGACAAAGGTGTTGGGTTCTGTTGGTAGGGATTACCGGTTATGTGAGTTATGCTCCTGCTCTCGTGGTAAGACAGTATGGGGGCATGCAATTCATTCCAAGGACCAAAGGGATTGCTTAATTTTTTGGTTTGTTTAAGGATCCCATTGCACAAGAAATCATGAGAGCCATTAAACAAGACTGGAAGCATCTAGTGTTGTTAGAAATAAAAGGTTTGGGGAATCCTAGTGCAAGCAAAGTGTATGCAAAATGGAGAGAATTAGTTGCCTCAGCCTCAACCAATGGAGAAATAAAATCTCCACAAACTGGAGAAAAGTCTGTTAAGAGGAAAAGAGTTGATAGTGAAGAAGAATTGAGGAGGCAAATCGAAAAGCTTCAGATGGAATTGAACAAGATCCAAAAGGACAAGATGATGATGGAAGAAATGGTGTTGGAAGGTGATAAAAGGAGGGCATTTTTAGATGAGCAATTACAGTCTAGAGATGCAAGACTAACCGAGCTCGAGTTGAAGATGGTTGAGGAGGAAAATGTTAGGGTTGGGATTGAGAAGGAATTAACTGAGATGAATCGGAAGTGGATGCAAAGTTGCTCTGAACTCAGTGCATTGAAGATCGAACATAATGAATGCCAAGAGAACATAGAGTATTACCAAGAGAAATTTGCCGAGACCCAGTGCGAGGTGATGGATAGAATTGAAAAGTATGAAGAATTGTATAAGATGTAATGTCGAAAAGTCATTTGGTGGAGCCTGTGAAAGATGAAGGCGTTGAAGCAGAATTGGCGATTAAAGAAGATGAGATAAGAACTCTGAAGACAAAGTTCGGCAAAGAGAGAGAGAAGGTGAAGCATCTGGAAGAGAAATTAACATTGATAGAAAAATACAAGGATCAGATCGATGCTAATAATATTTCATTGAACATAACCAACATGTTGCTTATTGAAAAATTGTCCAAGATGGATGAACAGATGGATGAAGCTACTGCGCACACTAGGGTCGTTAGAACCAACGCTAGAAATGTGGGGAATGACATCATCCGTTATCGGCGAAGTCTAGCTGAAACCGATGCTTTCTTGGAGACAATCGAGAACCGCGGATTCGCTTTCCTACCTTTGGCTAAAGAAGTAGCGAAAGAAGAATTTTAATTTGATTTTCCTTTTTATGTTTTCAAAAAAGATGTAACAATCTTATCCAACATCAAATAAAAGGGCGTTAACCCATCTCTTATGCAAATTCTATCTTTTGGTAAATATGACTTAAGCAAATGACCCGAAAAGCAGTACTCCTAGCGGCAATGTGAGAAGAAACCTATATTCTATGAAGTGATTGGCCATTAATTGTTCACAAGAAATCCATTGCATTACATATCATTCATACAAGCATGTTCATCATACCACATACATTTTACATTCTCCTATGCATTCATGCAAACAGCTCAGCTACGAAACATAGGTCCCCCTGCAAAAGTTCACAACACTCGTTTAAAAAGAAGAATGGAAAATGAAGAAAGGGTCGAGCTAGAATCTCCATACCAAAGAGAGCTCGAAGCTGTCCGAAACGATGTGGCACGTTTAGCTAGCATGCTTGAGAAGGCGCTAAGAACGAGAGATGGAGAGGGAACGTCAGCTCAGATGGATGAAGCACCACCAGCAGTTCAAAGCCCGGCGGCACCTCATATTCTAGGGATAAGCTCGCCAAAGAAACAACCCGAATCCACTCGGCCCATTCCAATCCCTATTACGTTGGATTTAACGAAAGAGGAACCACAAGATTCTAGATTGTTTGGCCATACAGGATATGACAAGTGGTCCGCACTAGAAGAAAGGTTAAGAGCCATCGAAGGGAATGATCTATCCGACCCAGTTAGGGCAGCCGAAGCATGCTTGGTGCCTAATATCGTGATACCACGGAAGTTCAGAGTTCCGAAGTTTATCAAGTATAGTGGGACAGAATGCCCAAAAACCCATCTTCGTTCCTACTATAACAAGATGTCGGAGGTCATACACGATGATAAACTGTTGATATACTTTTTCCAGGACAACTTGATAGGGTCGGCCCTTAGCTGGTACATGAGGTTAGATAACATCAGGATTAGAAAGTGGGCAGACTTGGCGGACACTTTCTTGAAACAATACAAGTTCAATATGGAGATTGCTCCTGATAGGACCACCTTGATCACCATGGAGAAAGGGGTCCAGGAATTCGTAAGGGCTTATGCACAGAGGTGGCGAGATCAGGCTGTTAACGTACAACCACCTTTGATAGAAACAGAAATGGTGAATTTATTTGCTAATACCTTTAAAGCCCCATATTATGAGCATCTGATGGGAAGTTCAGCCCAACATTTTTTTGAAGCGGTGCGAATTGCTGAGAGGATTGAGCAAGGAATCCGGAGCGGAAGAATTATAGAACCCGTAGAGAAGAGGGGTTTCGTCGGGAAGAGGAAAGAAGTTGAGGTGAATAATCTTGAAGACAGGTACAAGGGGAAGGAGAAAAATTACAAAAGCTACCAAACACCTACACCCCAAACCACCAACATCAACTTTTCCAAATCCCCCACTCCAAACCAACATTTTCACCCAAAATTCACCGCGCATAACCAAAATAACTTCCAAAGGAGAGAGTACCAACAACCAGATGAACAACTACCACCTTTGCCCATGACTTTGAAAGAGTTATACGCACAGTTGCTAAACATCGGACATATTGCTCCCTTACCACTACCCCCTTTGAAGCCACCTTTCCTTGCCTGACACAACCCCAATCTGACTTGCGAATACCATGCTGGTAATGCAAGTCATAGCATCGAGACCTATATAGCATTTAAGAGAAAGGTATTGCAATTGATCAAGATTGGATGGATCACCATTGGATGGATCACCATTGAGGATCCGCCCAATGTGAACCTGAATCCTTTGCTCAAGCATGCTGCAGGAAGTAGTGGGGTAAATGCAGTAGAAACTGGTAGCAAAGTAAGGGCTCTCAAGGTGACTATGACCAGATTATACAGTATATTGGTGCAATCTGGACATTTGATGGGATCAACCAAGCATGACATGGGCGAAAATGACTTTTGCCCATTCCATAATGAAAGAGGGCATCACATTGATGAGTGTGCCGAATTCCATCAAAAAGTCACGAGGATGTTGACTTTGGGGGAGCTAAGGATAGAGAGTATGGAAAGTAGTGGAGAGGTAGCAGGAATAGAGAAATATAGAATCCAATTGACAGCTAGTGGGCTATCGAAGTTAGTTTTGTATAAGCCCTCATATGCAAAGGAGGTGAACTATAAGGCAACACCAGGAAATTATGTTGTCACCTCAAATGGTGAAGCTCGCTCCTTCCTTCCAAGCTGAGATAGGTGGCTTGACTCGAAGCGGTCGTTGTTTCATGCCGGAGGAGTTGAAAAATCAAGGAAAGAATAAGGGTAAAGAAGTAATAGGCTTTGAGAAAGAGTTAGAGGTAAACAAACCTGTAACAGAAGAAGAGACAAACGAGTTCTTGAAGTTGATGAAGCATAGTGAGTACTGTGTGGTGGACCAGTTAAAAAAGACCCCTGCTAAGATTTCCATCATGTCTTTAATACTTAGTTCTGAGTCGCATCGTAATGCCTTGCAGAAAGTACTAAATGAGGCTTATGTGCCTCAAGATATTGAACAAAAGACTATGGAGCATCTGGTAGGAAGAATTCATGCTTCAAATTACTTAGATTTCACCGAGGATGAACTTGATGCTGAAAAAACAGGACACAACAAGCCTCTGTATATCACAGTCCGATGTAAAGATTGTCTAATTGGCAAAGTTATTGATATGGCTCAGCCCTGAATGTGTTGCCAAAACATATATTGGAAGAGATGCCAGTAGATCCCTCTCACATGCATCCAGGTGGGATTATGGCTAGAGCATATGATGGTGCACCGAGGCAAGTATTGGGGTCGATCGAAGTTGAACTCGCCATAGGTCCCCAAGTCTTTTTGGTAACCCTTCAGGTGATGGACATTCACCCTTCCTATAGCATGTTGTTGGAAAGACCATGGATACACGCTGCTGGAGTTGTTGCCCCTTCACTGCATCAACGTTTGAAGTACATCGCCAATGGTGTCCTGGTTACTGTTAAGACTGAAGAAGTTATATCTATGATGAAGAATGTGGTGGTACCTTTCATTGAAGCTGAAGATTGTATGGATGGAAACCTGCATGCGTTCGAGGTTATGAATACTGAGTGGGTGCCTGAGAATTCTATAAGAAGGAAACCAAGGATCTCAGAGGCCACTAAAATGGCCGTTAAAAGCCTTTTGAAACACAAGGTTCCTGCCTGATTTGGTACAAGAAAAAAGAAGCTCGAGTGGATTGGGATAACAAAGTTGAAGGTCGCAGAGCAAAGGTTTGGTCTGGGATATAAACCTAGAAAAGAGGATTACCAGCGGGTTGCTGTGGCAAGAAGAGAAAAGAGAATGGCGAGGATTGAAGGAAGAAAGCTTGAAGAAGAAAATTTAGTCATTCCTCCGATCAGAGTCTCATTTCCAAAGGCAGCATATGTCATACAACCTGATCAAGGACATGAAAGCTCTCTTCAGAAGTTGTCATCTATGAGCATAAATATTGTGGAATAGGAGGAAGTCAAGGGCGTTGTCAAGAAGATTCAGCCAGAAAAAAGGGATGAAGAGCTACCACAGTTGACCATCTATGCTGTAGAGGAAGTCATTGCCCATACATGCATTCGAAAGTTAGCCAAGGGAGAGAAGTTCCAGAATTGGGAGACCCAAGAAGCTCCATTGGTTTTCAGAATATAATGAACAATGTTTTTTGTTATTTTTTTATTGTTGTTTGTTTTGTTTTAAGGCCCAACAGGCCAATCGAATTTTATCTTTGTTTTGTTGTGAACTGATTTTTTTTTATGAAGATCATGCATTTTTTGTTTATCCCTCTTCTTATTTCTATTTTTGCACATTTACACTCATTTTCCGCTTTCAGAAACCCTGAAAGCGGAACTTCCACAATACCACTTGCACTTTACACTGAGAATGAATGGTCGAATATTAAAGAACACATAATAGTTGTAGAAGAGGAAGAGGGGGATAACATTAGGGAATTTACGAAGTTATTAGAGCAACATGAACAAGTTTGGAAGCCCGCTAAGGAGGAACTTGAAACCATAAATGTGGGTACTGAAGAAAACCAGAGAGAGCTCAAGATAGGAACCTTGATCACACAGAAGGAAAGAGAAGAATTGATTGCACTACTTCAAGATTACGCGGATGTTTTTGCTTGGTCTTATGAGGATATGTCTGGTCTAGATACAAATATCGTAGTACATAGGGTACCATTGGAAGAAGGGTGCAGACCGATTAAGCAAAAGCTAAGAAGAACGCATCCAGAAGTTTTGATCAAAGTAAAGACGGAGATTTAAAAACAATGGAACGCTGGTTTCCTAGAGGTGGTCAAGTATCCACAATAGGTGTCCAACATAGTAGTGGTACCCAAAAAGGAGGGCAAGATTCGAGTTTGTGTGGACTTTAGGGATTTAAATCGTGCTAGCCCTAAAAATAATTTTCTTCTACCACATATAGACATGTTAGTGGATAATGCAGCTCGTAGCTCCATGTATTCCTTTATGGATGGTTTCTCAGGTTATAATCAAATAAAAATGGCACAGGAAGATAAGGAGAAGACGACATTTGTTACACCATGGGGAACTTTCTACTATAAAGTCATGCCATTTGGGTTGAAGAATGCTGGTGCCACTTACCAAAGGGCTATGGTGACTTTATTTCATGATATGATGCCCAAGGAGATTGAAGTATACGTGGATGACATGATCGCTAAATCTGGAGAAGGAGAGAATCATGTCCAAGTATTGAGGAAATTATTTGAAAGGTTAAGAAAATATAAGTTGAGGCTTAACCCTGCAAAGTGTTCATTTGGGGTAAAATCGGGGAAGTTGTTGGGATTTGTGGTGAGTGACAAAGGAATAGAAGTGGATCCTGAAAAAGTAAAGGCTATTCAGGACATGCCAGCTCCGAAGACTGAGAGGGAAGTAAGGGGATTTTTAGGAAGATTAAATTACATTGCTCGATTCATATCTCAATTAACCACAACCTGTGACCCAATCTTTCGTTTGTTAAGAAAGAAGAATCCAGGGATTTGGAACGCGGAATGTGAAGAAGCTTTTGAGAAAATCAAGCAATACTTGCTGAAACCACCTCTACTTGTCCCCCCTGTATCAAAAAGACCATTGATTTTATACTTAATGGTAACGGAAACAACGATTGGATGTGTACTTGGGCAACAGGATGAATCTGGGAGGAAGGAAAGGGTCATTTATTATCTAAGCAAGAAGTTCATAGAGTGTGAGTCTCGGTATACTATGATTGAGAAGTTATGTTGCGCACTAGCATGGGCTGCAAAAAGGTTGCGATAGTATATGTTGTACCATACCACATGGCTAATTTCCAAATTAGACCCGTTGAAGTACATCTGTGAAAAACCCTACTTATCCAGCCGAATTGCCAGATGGCAAGTTCTGCTATCCGAGTATGACATAGTGTACATGGCAAGGAAAGCTGTAAAAGGGAGTGTTATTGCTGATTGCTTGACCGCTATTTATGATCGGCTTGTTTTAACTCACAAGTGCATGAGTGTGCGATGTAGCAATTAACTCGGTAAGATCGAGGTCATATCCACAGAGAGCTAGATTTATAAATTAAGCTAGGTAACAACAAAAATATTTTAGGAGAATAATGAATGGATTTGTTTTCTAAGATAAAAGAGAGTAATTAGATTTAAATGATAAGAAAAGGTAAGTCTTGGTTCCAAATCAATTTTGATGGTGATGTATTGGTGAATCCTTCAACATATATAAGATAACTCAACCTAATATCAACGATGGTGATATTAGATCGGAAGATATTACAATGAAGATCTAAAACATGAAGATGATTATTGCTTAAGAATAAACAAGTGTTTTCATATTAAGTAAGACATTGAATCAAGCAATCTCTATACCAAAACTAAGTTTTGTTCATAAAAATTCAAGATTATAACATTACTTAAATGATTTCTAAAATTTCTTTGCAATAACAAAACATTCATGAAGAAAAAGTTAAGATAAACATTAGGATTCATTCATATCTTAAAGAACTCACCTCAATCACCATCATCGTTGATTTGGATCCAAGAAAGAGATTAACCAACCATAATTATATAAAATAACACTAATAAAAATGAAATAACTTGAATCAAACTGAAATAATAAGTTTTACAACTAAAATAAAACTGAAATCTAAAACAAGAAGAACAAAACACAATCTCGGAAAATATTGCAAGACAGATCTGAAGCTAACTTGGACTGTAATTTAACCCTCTGAGTGTTTTTTGGAGAAGGCTATTAGACACATATTTATAACCATTTCTGTTATCTTTCCAGAACATTAAAAAACATATAATTTGGATCTCTGAGTCAAAAGATATGACCGACACGCCGAAAGGTGTTCTGGAAAACTTATTATGGTTGCAACTTGGAGCATATTCTTGTGCCTGATTTGATGCCAACTTTGTACTACACTTTACCCCACTTTAGAAGCGTTTTCGGGAAACAGCTATTAGACACATAGTTGTAGGCCTTTTTGTTAGCTTTCCATAACATCAAAAACCATACAAGTTGGATCTCTGAGTCAAACGTTATGACTAAAACTCCGAAAGGTGTTCTGAAAAACTTATTATTTCGGCAACTTGTAGAAGATTTTTGTGTCCGATTTTCTTCCTCATTTTTAGCTGAATCTTTCTTCTTTTTGACCCAAGATAAAGTAACAATCTTTCCTCCAGCTTTCCATAGATTTCTCCTCCAATTCTTTCTTCCAAATTTCGACATTTAAATTTCCTGAAATAATTCATTTAAACTCAAAAACTTGTCGGAACATTAAAAGAAATTCATTACTAAAACGCACATCAATTATTATAAAATCCCAAATAAAAATAATAAATACATATGTAAAATAAGAGATTTAACAATACTTTTGATGCACAATCACACCCCCCAACTTAGATTTTGCTAGTCCTCAAGCAAAACAAAACATAAAACCTTTGAAATAAAAATAATAATAACCATAATTAGATTCGACTCATTACACTTGAAGGACCTATCATGCAAACATTGGTATCTTCAACTTGGTGTATACACAATAGCGAATAAAGAAAAATAAACATACACACATTCTCTAAATCAAATATCCATACAAAATTCCAAATTCAATCGTATTTATCATGCAACCAACATAATTAATTCATGCGAAAACTCAACTTGTAATCTTCCCTTCTTTCCACTACAAACAAGGTAGCAAACTAGAGAAATAACTATATATATATATATATATATATATATATATATATATATATATATTTCTTCTTTTGTGTGAACTTTATTTGTTCTTTTTCTTTAAGTGGTCACTTCCCTTTTGACGCGAATACAAACATTTGTGATGAATACACCCGGTTACTCACAAAGTCACAAACTTAAAGTGCTTTGCATACTCATATTTCAAGTTGCCGTTTGACGTAAAGATAAACATTTGTGATGAATACTCCTAGTTACTGAGCAACTCAAAACATTAGAGTAGGTTGAACTTTGCACACATCTATTTATTTAATTATTACTCTATTTACTTAAACCTTGTTTAGGACTAGATTAAAAGGGATGATCACAAGTAAAGCATCACACTCATCTTTTATACATGATCACACAACTCACACAATTTTTTAAGGAAAGATGTACTTCAATAATCTTAAAGAAAAACAAAATATGTTATATCTTGCTTTATAAGATATTATCTATCCCAAATTAAAGCATGCAATGTTCAACACAATAATGGATCCAAAAATGTAATGTTGATCCTAATTAAGTCTCACTCACATACAAATACATTTTTTTTCTTCCAAACAAGCATGGCCATCTCAAGCATTCAACACAATCAAATATCCAAAATTAAGTTTTACATTATCCTTAATCAAATATCCAAGATTAGAAAACTGTTACTCCTTTTTTTTTTCAAGGATGAATGTCTGATTGCATTGGACTTGAGTTGACTTCTTGCTTGAGTTTTTTTTTCTTTTTTCTTTTAACCTACATATCACAACTAAAAGAAAATATCAAACCAAATTTTTTAAAAAATAAAATAAAACAAAACCTGATACCCCCAACTTAAAAGAATGCATTGTCCCTAATGCATGAACAAGTAAATAAGAGTTGGAAGAATAAGAGAGAGAGAGAGAAAAAACAAAAAAAATAAAAATAAATAAAAACACATTAATTCTGATACTGCAATGGCATTGGATCTTCAAGATCCAATGTCTCAACTTCAGCCACAAAGTTTTCAAGATAAGGTTTCAATCGATGACCATTTACTGTGAAAACATTTCCATTCTTATGATTTTCTACCTCAACAGCACCATGCTCAGAGATGGATTTAATCACAAATGGACCAATCCATTTTGTTCTCAACTTTCCAGGAAAAAGATGTAATCGTGAATTATACAAGAGAACCTTTTGACCAACATGAAAGGATTTTCTAAGTATATGTTTATCATGCAAAGTTTTCATCTTATGTTTTGAAATTTTTGCATTTTCGAATGCATCATTTCTCAAAGTGTATAACCCCGACAGTGGGTCCGTTAAAACATCAGACTATTCGTCAAATACATTTTTACTTAACCCATAATTTGCTAACCAGTCAGCCACACAATTGGCCTCTC
Organism: Salix exigua; assembly: GCA_032356905.1. Classification (NCBI taxonomy): domain Eukaryota; kingdom Viridiplantae; phylum Streptophyta; class Magnoliopsida; order Malpighiales; family Salicaceae; genus Salix; species Salix exigua. Next base: position 14,458,359 of record CM063603.1, read on the forward strand.
TTCAAATGTGAACAGTTCTGACCTCCCAAGCTCTAGACAACATATCCCTAATCTTCCCAATTAGATTGCAATTCCTGTCCCATGTAACTTTATCACCCCTCAGGAGACCAACCACCACCGTAGAGTCCGACTCTAATATCACTTTTCTATATCCTCTATCCCATGTAAGTTGAAGGCCTATGTAAACCGCTCATAATTCAGTTGTAACCGAAGAGCAAATCCCATTATTCCTAGCAAATCCTGCTAACCAAGTACCCATTCCATCCCGAAGAACTCCCCCAGCACCTGCTTGCCCTGGATTTCCTTTACTGCATCCATCCACATTCAATTTGACCCAATTATCAGGTGGATACGTCCACCCGACCTGCAGAGTTCATTTATTGTTATTCCGCTCTACTGAACCAGTCACTTGATTATGTTTATGGTCCATTACCATCGTTTTTATAGCTAAAACAGTTCCATACCAATTACCTTGAGAAGAGTCAAAAACATTATTGCACCGCTCTTTCCATGTGTACCATAGAATTATTCCAAATTCCATAGGCCATTCCACACTATTTGCTTCCCTTGTTCTACCGGTCAAATTTGAGATCAACCAAGTATACCAACGTTGGCTTAAAAATAGCTCTCTTTCCTCCACTTTGACAAAAATCTCCCATATCCTCCGGGCCTTGGGGCAATCTCTCAAAGCATGGACTATCGTTTCCACTTCATTTGTGCACTGTATACAACATCGATTATCTGTCCATCTACGTCTCCATCTCCTATCATTTGTCATAATGGCATTATGTGCCACCGTCCAGATAAACAATTTGATCCGCTTCATTCCTTTCCACTGCCATATAACTTTCTAAATAGGATCCCGGTCCATTAACCTCCTTTCACCTTGCAGACTGTAGGCTGTTTTTGTCTTGAAACAATTTGGTCCCAAATCATGCTATCGTCTAGCATATCCTGAGTAGGCGGGACATGACCTGCTATCTCCATCACAACTGGCATGGGGAGCAAGTGAGCAAATTCTTCCCATTTCCAATTGCCTCTATCATTCACCATATATGCAACTGTGCAGTTACTTTTATCTAACGGAATTTCCCCAATTATGTGGCTATATAGAGGGCCATAATTGGCCAACCAACTATCCTTCCAAAATAAAATCTTTCTGTCATTTCCAAGATTCCAGCTAGTATTCCGCTGCACAACATGCCATACCTTACAAATCTCCTTCCAAAGAACTGAGTCCCTGGTTGAGGCAATCGGGCAGTCATCTCTTCGATGTGGTTTTAAATACTTCTCTTTCAGAAATCTAACCCACATGCTATTCTCCTGCATTACTCCCCAAGCTAACTTCATAATAAAAGCTTTGTTCATTGTTTCCATCTTCTTTATCCCCAATCCTCCCTCTTTCTTAGGTTGACACAACTTTGCCCATTTAACAAGGTGAATCTTTTCTCTCCCATCTCGACTCCCCCATATGAACCTTCTACAAATCTTCTCAATTTCCTTACATGTATGTTTTGGGATTACCGCAGCTTGCATTGAGTACAAAGGAATGGTAGATAACACTGACTTTCATAAAGTAATCCTTCCAGCTAACGAAAGAGTATTAGACTTCCACCCAGCTAACTTTTGTTGCAATTTTTCCAGAAGGTAGTTGTATGTCTATTTAGTAATCCTTTGATGTAATAAAGGAACTCCAAGATATTTCCCCAAATCTTTCGTGACCTGGAACCCACTATTATTACTAATAGTGTTTGCCAAGGCATTTGAAACATTCTTAGAAAAAAAGATTTTTGTTTTTGCAACACTTACTTGTTAGCCCGATGCTACATAAAACTCTTGAAGACACTTTTTCACCGTGGATAACTGATCCAAACTAGCTTCTGTGAACAATAACATGTCATCTGCAAAGCATAAATACGAAATCTTCAAACCGTTCCTCTTTACTGCAAAGGCTTCCATTCCTCTCTCTGTACACTTTTATTGATAAGTTGAGATAGGCGTTCTAAACACAACACAAAGATGTACGGAGAAAGAGGATCTCCCTGTCTTATACCTCTGCAAAGAACAAATTCCTGAGATGCACACCCATTCCACAAAACACTAAGTGTTGGAGATTCTATACACTGCATAATAATCGTTATCAAAGCACTAGGCAATCGCGCATCAACTAGTGTGTCTCGGATGAAGTACCATCTTAGCCTATCATACGCCTTTTCCAAATCCACCTTAATAGCCATGATTCCTCTTCGACCTTTCATTCTTCTCATTGAGTGAACAATTTCCTGGGCGATAATGATATTGTCCGTGATATGCCTTCCTGGAACAAAGCTGCTTTGAACTTCACTAATCAGTTTCGGCAGCAATGGCTTTAGTCTCCCAACTATCACCTTCGTCACAACCTTAAATATGACGTTACATAGACCAATTGGTCTAAATTGATGTAAATACTCTGGAACCGGCACTTTTGGGATGAGCACTAAGTAAGAATGATTAATCTCATTAACATCATTTTTTCCTTCAAAAATTTTCTTAACATACCGACATACTGACTGGCCAACCACCTGCCACTGAGATTGATAAAAAACTGGTTGATACCCATCCGGCCCCGGCATTTTATATGGTTTCATGTCAAATACCATCGTCTTTATCTCGTCATCCAGCACTGGAAGCTCTAAATGTTCCAAATAATGAGGATCTAAGACCGGAAATTGCCCCTCCATTCTTCTACATTGTTGATTCCCCTCTGTATCCTGCATGAATAATTTTTGAAAGAAATCTCGCGCCATTTCTTTGAGACTATTCTCCTCCCACACCCATAAATGATGATCATTCTTTAATGCTTTAATCTTGTTTCGTTGCCTTCTAATGACCTTTTTGTTTGGAAATAGGTAGTGTTCTTGTCCCCATGCTTAATCCATTGACATCTAGTTTTTGAAACCAGTGTAATTCCTCCTGTTGACTAATTCGCCCATACTCTGCAGCTAGTTCATCTTCCATCTAGTAAAGGAACTGATTTCCTCTCCTAGCTATTGCTTTTTGCACTCCACCTAGTCTAGCCAGCACTCTTCGCTTCCTGTGAAAGATATTATCAAACACATCTATGTTCCATCTCCTTAACTTACCTGTCAAAGCTGTCAAATTACTCGGTAACCGTGTGGTTGTCTCCCAGTTATCTTTCAAAAACTCTGCAAAGTCGGCATGATAAATCCATACTGCCTCAAAACGAAACGGTCTTCCTGTATTACAAGACCCTGTTCGCATCTCCTGTAATTCGACGAGAATTGGGTGGTGGTCCGATTTAACCCTTGGAAGAACCAGAACATGTGCAGAATCGAATAAAGTTCTCCACTTAGCATTCCCAAAGCATCTATCCATCCGTTCATAAATTCTACCAAAACCACTTCTACATCCCCCTCGCCATGTGAATTTTGGGCCTTTACTTTCCAAATCTATTAATTGACACTCCTGCACCCACCTAGCAAATCTGTAACACCTTTGATTGTCCACTTCCGCCCCTCCCATTTTTTCACTCGCCATCAAAAATTCATTGAAATCCCCTACCACCATCCATGGTAGAGTAATACCCCTAGCCAAACTCGCAACCTCTTCAAAACATTGTTTTTTTAAAATCACATTCGGATTTGCATACACCACAGTAAATAACCACTCCCCTGTACACCCTTCATCAACAATACCATGAATGAAATGTCTAGATGAAAGTAAAATACTAACATTCACATTCAACTTATTCCATAACACCCATAATCCCCCAGACATCCCCTAAGCTTCAACTCTAAAGCTAGAATCAAAATTCATTTGATCAATAATTTTGTCAGCTCTCTCCCCACTCACTCTTGGTTCTACTATGGCCATTATTTGAAAATTATGTGTTTTTTTCAAATCTCTTATCACTGCCCGAAATTCACTACTGCCAGCACCTCGACAATTCCAAAAGAAAAACTTCATGAAATATTGGTGATAAATAGAACTTACACACCATGGATACTTCATCCTCAACCAGCAAGCACCATGCGATCAATCCCTTCGTCAACCTTCATTTCCTCCCCTGTCTCATTATCCACTTCCATAAGCCTGAATTCATTTCCAAGCCCCATGCCCATTGGTTCCCTAGAATCTTTGTCTGATGGCTCCACCCTTTGCTCCAGCTCCTGATATTGTTGGGTTCGGGTTGGGACAGGCTGTGTAATATGCTCACCATTTTGCACCCGTGGTCTATGCTCCATACTCATCCCCCGTGGCTCCACCATTAAACTCTGATTTTTGTTTCTCCTACTGGCCGTAGCACCCTCTGCCATTTTCTCCTTTCTTTTAGCAGATACAAGAGCACTGGGCTCTGGGCCGGTCTTGGTTTCAACAGATGCAACTTGTGCTTCACCCGCATAATTGTTTTTTCTCATCAGGCCCGATCTACTTGTTTTTGTTCCTTGGCCCTTATTGGCTCGTTTAATCCCCTGGCCTGCCTTACCTCCAGCCCGTAAGTCTTCTCCATTTAAAAAATCTGCACTTCTTGTCTCCCTCACTTCCCCTTCCTTTTCTCCCTCTCTCACCTCTTTCGGCTCATCGTGCACCTCCACTAGTGCCTCAAATCGCGCAGAAACATCCATTAATTTTTCCTGTAAAGTTGCAAAAGTGCTCCCTGGTTTCACGACTGGTTGTTCGGCCCTTCCATTTCCACTTGTCTCCTCCATCGCCACTTTTCTGCTCTGTCGTCTATGTCGGCATTCAACCACCATCCACAACCCAAACGAATCCATAACTTTTGGTCGGACTATGGGCACTTTTGGTTCATCAGGTTTCTTCTTCTCGCTATTCTGCTCCTTTTTCGCATTAGCACTGTGAGGGCATAACTCTTGTTTGTGTCCATATTGTCCACACTGGAAACAGATGATGTGTAGACCCTCATACAACACTCGACGAACTCTCCGACGAAGTTTAAATTTTGCCAATAGTGGTTTTGTTAGATCCACCTCCACACACAATCTCGCAAAGCTTCCCCTCATGCCCACCGACGTAGTCCTATCAATTTTCAACGTTTTACCAATTTTATCTCCAATCTTCCACAAAATTGCAGTGTCATAATACTCTAACGCTAAGTCAGGTAAACGCGCCCACACTGCAACCTTGTCTATTGTGGCTTCAAATGGATCAAAATTGGGGTGCCATGTTCTGACTGTAAGGTAATGGTCAGGTACCATCCAAGGACCCCCAAAAAGTACATGTTCCCTGTCTTCTGGATTTGCAAATTTTGCCAGATAGAATTCATTGCCCAAATCAGTGAGAGTGAACTCGCCTCTAAGCTTCCACATATTTCTCAGCCGCTGCAAAAAGAACATATAGCCCACTTTTCTCCCCATTAGTTTGATTATGAGTGTCTGCTGCCAAGGTGCTCGAATGCGCCTCTTTTCCTCACTTATAATTTTTATCACTGGACAGTCATCTTCATCAACCTCCTCATCATCATCTTCTGAGATATAGTCATTGGGATGGTTATCTTCATCCATTACTTGTGTAATCAATGATTCCCCGAGGAGTTTCTCTGCATAACTCTGACTATTAGTATCTCTTGTCTTAACCTTTTTACTTGATCTTGCCACCAAATCTTCCTCCTCTGTTGAAACATCATTAGTTTCATTGATGCTAATGGTTACTTGAGAGTTCATATGGCTAGACAACTATAAAAGAAAATAGTATTAATATACTCTTGATAAATCCTTATGGAAATGAAGGGAGATTTTACCTATTAATGATTGACAATGATGTCACGAATAATATCCTAATTCTCGAAGATCAAGGATGATATGGGAAATTGAGGCCATATGCATGAAAATGGAGATCCTTATTATAAACTAATGTTTTAGTATTGGGCTGGAAGTAAAAAAGAAGGGATGTAAAAATATTTTTTAAATTTATTAATTATTGTTTCTAATTGTTTTTTAATCATAATATTTATATTGCACTTTTCAAGGCTATCTTATTCGTGTCAAGAGGAGTCCTCTTGTTTTGCTTCTGTTATTGTAGATTAAGAGTAATATGTGTAATCTTGGGATTGGTTGTAATCTACTTAATTATGCAATAATGATGTTAAATCTCTACTTATGATGCATGGATACAAAAAAAATCCACTCTTATGATATTCTTATGACTTTATATGCATATGTTTGATTTTTATTTTTTCTTAAGATGCATAACTACTTGTGAGCATATTCATGTGAATTTGAGTGAAATAATGAGTATTGTTGATGTAATTTGAGATCCAAGATGATAATTAAGAATAAAAAATTTGAATAGAAGTGTAACATGACACAACCAATAACTTGGAATCTCCTGGTATAATGGAGATTTAGTTGAAATTTCAACAAATTATATATATATATATATATATATATATATATATATATATTCTCTAATAAACATGTATATATGTGTATATATGTTTTTTTTCTTCTTCTAGTAATTAGAACTCATATATTTGATGTATTTAATCATTTATTTTAATTATAATTAATTTTTAAAAAAAATAACAATAAACATAGTTAAATAAACTCACTCTAATAATACTTAACACATGCCTTAAGTGTACTCAAATAATTCCAAAAAACGCCATTTTCATATTTGATCAACAAAAAAGCTACCAACTCCTATTATCTTAGATAATTTATGTACACATTCATGTCTTTCTTTTAAAGATTATAAACATGATCTCTTGAGATATTCTAATTTTCAAATCTCTGTCTTCATTTATATTAAACACACACACACACACACACACACACACACACACACACATATATATATATATATATATATATATATATATTAGAAATAGCATATATTTACTGTGCGTTCTTATGTACATTGGCAGAGTTAAAGACAATAAAATATTTGGGAAGCTAGATTGAATTGATACATATTAATAATATACTTGGAAATACCAAAAACATGTATATATAATTGACACAATTACTATTACTAAAGGATAATTTTCTAATAACTAATACAAAATTTATTTGACTGAAAAGTGGTGTTGGTTATTGGGTTTGGCAATGGTTCGTCCATGAGGGATGAACCCGGTCTATTTATCTAGATGTGCGATTTGGCATCGGTTCGCCAATAAAGATGAACCTAGTCTAATTATCTAGGTGTTACTTAGTGGTAACTGCTAAGTAACACCTCCTCTCTAGTATAAATAGAGACCTCTCTCTACATATTACACATAAGTTATTTCACACAAGTGAATATAGTTATCTCTCTTAATACTCTTACTACGATTTGTTAAGACGTTCATGCCGTGAAACACAACTTTGATTCTAGTAATCAAAGTGGTCTTGAAGTAAAGATCTAGAAATAAAAAAACAGAATATCACAAGTAAGTTTTCCATATTAAATTTACAAGTGAAAATATAACAGTTTCTATGAAAAGGCAATCTTGTACATGTTTCAATAAACCTACCTAGCTAGGCTAGGATACGTTTAATTCTACTGTGAACATTAGATGCAAGAACAGATCATTCTAGCAGCCTATATTGGTCCATGCATCATGATGACTCTTCCATATTTCATATTCTTTTCTTTTCTTTCATCATTTTTCTTTCTTTTGTAGTTTTGTTTATTTTTATGTAAAATAAAAATAAAAATATGACATGTTTAAAATATTTTACTATATCAAATAATTATGTTTCACGTTACCTTTTTTCAATTCCAATTTTCATCGAAATATAATCAGTGAAGAGACGGCTCACCCAACTCACTTTATAGAATTAAAAAATCATGTAAAACAATACCCCGTTAGCTTTTTGTATGTGTGTTCTAATCAATAAGTACAGAGTTTTAATTTCTGTAATTAATATTTGACTTTCTATTCTCTAGGCGACAATGACAAGATTCAAATTAAGTTGATCGAGACTTTACTTTCTATTTTTTTTAATTATAAGAGTGAATATCAAAGAACAATTCACATCTGTGATGATGAGAATTCTTCAATCAATCAAATTCTAGAAATTTGGGGAGTTAGGATCATGATTATTGATTCTGTTCTGATTTGATTTGATCAAAACAGTTGTTTCAACGTTTCATATCAAGTACAAAAAATAAGATAAAATAATATTGTTTTTATTTTATTTTAAATATTAATTCGTACCTGAAATAATAATGAAATATTGACCGAAACACCTCGGATTTACTCATGGTATGATGTTTTGGCTAAGGAAAAAAATTCATCCCCCAAAAGTTAAAGTTGTTGTGACCTTTGTCTGTCTGATGTGACCTATAATTTAATTGATTTGTTGTATTTTTTATGAAATATATTAAAAATACAAAAATAAAAATAAATAAATAAATAATATATATTCTAAAAAAATAAAATTATATCAACTTTGATTATATAAAAAAATAAAAATTATATTTAATTGTCTATATATATACTAATTCACACATGCAAAAGAATGCAAACAACTAACCCTATTAGTCTTTAATAGCTTCAGCGCCTGCGATTTGTCGCTAGGCTAGACTATTTATTTGTACAAAAATAATAATGTCCAAGAATTAAAATAGGATAACAAAAGGAGCATATGATAATTGTGTAACATTACCAAGTTAGCACCGGGCAATTCACCAAACCTAATGTCCAGATTATGATTGAAATAACTCGATAAAAAAATAAAATAAAATAATCTTTTTAAAAATATGTTAATTTTTAAATATGTGATTTAAGACAATAAACCTAAAACATTTAATATAAGAAAAATTAAAAAAGTTCAATTTTCAATAAATTAAAATCTAAAGATGAAATTGAAATAAAAAACAGAATTTTAATCATATATTTTTTTAAATACCAAAATTCAAATAATAAGGATCAAATAATTATTTCTAATACCATTAAGAAGTAATATCATTACTATTACCACTATTATTATTTTTATCATTATTAAAATAACTATTATTAGTAGTAGTAGTAATATTATAATCATAATTCTTATTATCATCATTATTATCATTACTACCACAACTATTATCATTATAATAAACTATTACTATTATCATTATCATAACTGTTAGTATTATTATAAGTATCATCATCTCTATTATTGTCATTATCATTACTACGACTACTATCACAACTATCAATATCATCACTATTATTATTAACAATACTATCACTATTAGTCATGGTTGTGATATCATTGTCATTACCACTAATATTATTTTTATTATCACTACTAATTATTACTATGCTATTATCATTTTTATCAATAATATTATTATTCTCATTACCTTTTGTATTATTCTTATTATTATCTTCATCACTTATTATTATTATTATTATTATTACTACTATCATTACTATTATTATCATTATTACTACTACTACTGAAAAAATAAGTCATAATAAATTTAATAAAAGAAAAGAGAACTAAAATAAAAAACAAAGTAAAAGGCATCAAGAAAAATATTATATATACAAATTAAAAATCAAGGTTAAATTGAACAATAATAAAACTTTAACATGAGAACAAAAACTCATTTTTAAGCACATGGAACTGCCTCACGTTGCCCAAAATGTATTTTATGTAACTACCTTGACCAAACTAATAATTAACAAAAAACAAAAGGTTAAAAAATCTTAATCCCCCTCAAGAATTAAATTTCTTGAATTCAACGCAATATGCATAATTTTATTGCGTATAAAAAATTATCAAAAATACTCTATCCCTTATTTTTATTTTATTTTTTGGGGATATTTTAGTTATTTATTGCTCATAAATGTTTTGAAATGACGAAAATACTCTCCAACAAATTCATGTCTACAGCATCAAATAAAAAAAGCAAAAATACCCTGGTTTAAAGAAATAATTTTTTGCATTAAGGACAAAATAGTAGTGGTGGATTGGAAAATATGCGTGGAACTACTGTGAAGTGAAGTTTTCGTGCTTTTAGTATATTTGTTATATAATAAATCCTATTAAAATAATAATATGATAATGAATCCTAATATTATAACAAACACTAAAATAGAAAAGTCTTTCCCGTAACATGTGAGTGTAAATACTGTGGACTGGACATTTGCTATTTGTGCTTCGCGCACATACATAAGTCTTTTTTTCTCTTATGAACAGTGTATTAACGTTTTTTCCCCTCTAATAGGATAAAAACCGGCTTTTAGGCTGAGGGTCACGGAGATAATTGCAGTGTATGAACCGGTTCGGTCAGCCGCATTTTTTTTAATATTTTTTTAAAATGACTAAATACGGATATAGCCCCTAATAAGACAAAATTGATGAATTAGGCACAGAGGTAGACCGGTAATTGACCATCATTTTTTATTCTTTTTTTCGAAATACTGTCGGCGCGTTCGGGACACGTGACCGACAGTATTCCGCCTCACGCCCTGTTTAGCTGGTGTGTGAGGGCTGATACAGTCTCCAGAAATGGGCTACTGGCGTCTCTGTCGATGTGCCTCCGCTTGGTCTTTCTCCCGGTGCAGCGTGTTTTGTCGCACGGTGAACGTGGACGAGGTTGTGACCAGTTAAAGTCATTTCTCTCTCTCCTGCACGTAAAACTGCAGGAGAGGCTCCTAGATTTTATGTCTTTTCAATTCGGTCCCTTTACTTTTAATTTTGTATATGGTCCTGATTTTTATTATAGAAGTTTTGATTTAGTTCGATTGGGTCCTTTGATTGCAATTAATTAAATGTTAATGTTTCATTTCGGTCCTCCTTCTTTTAATTTCTGGATTGGATTTCAATAGCTTAATATATTTGGTGCAGAAGTTTAAATTTTTGCAACTTTGTCCTTTAATTGAAATTGATAATAAATGTGATTTTAATTTCAGCCTTCAAAATTTTATTTTTTGATTTTAATCCCTTTATAGTTGATTTTTCATTTCAGCCCTTATACTGTTAATTTTTCATTTCAATCCTTTTATTTATTTTTATTTCTAGAATAATCTCTACCTTTGTCCATGTATATATAAGAATGCTTAACACAACAACAACAACAACAACAACAACAACAACAACAATAATAATAATAATAATTTAATTTTTTTTTCTTGCTTACTCTTTTCTTAATATTTTTTAGTTTTTTTTCTCCGGATAATTTGATAATTTTTATTGTTTTGAAAATAATAGAAATCATAACTTTTATTTTATTTTATTTTTTTGTTTGATCTTTTGTTAAAATTTCTAGGTTTTTTTTAGTCTTTCATTATTTTTGTTTCTTTCATTATTAACATAATAATAATAATAATAATAATAATTTAATTGTTTTTCTTACTTACTATTTTGTTAGTGTTGTTGAGTTTTTTTTTTAGGATAATTTGATAATTTTTATTGTTTCAATAGTAATAGCAATGATAATTTTAGATTTTAAGACTTCGATGTTGCTATTGTTATAATAGGGTGTGTTGATCTATTTTATTATATTAAATATTGTATATATAAATATTATATTTTAATTTTGATCCAGCAAATCCTATAAAAATTGTTTGTTCAACCCGCAACGTAGAATACTTTTTTTAATTTTCAAATAAATGAATTTTTTCAGCTAATAATTTTTATTTTTGTTTTATTGTCTATTATATTTTTTTTATTTAATCTTTCTTTTAGTTTTTTTATGGTTTTATTATTATTATTTTCAAGTTAGATGCTTTTTTTTTTGCCTGATAATTTTGATTTTATTTTTTTGTTTGATCTTTTGTTAAAGTTATTAGAATTGTTTTAGTCTTTCATTTATTTCTGTTTTTTATTCATTATTAACACAACAACAACAACAACAACAACAACAATAATAATAATAATAATAATAATAATAATAATAATAATAATTATTTATTTTTCTTGCTTACTCTTTTGTTAATATTTTGAGTGTTTTTTTCTCTTAGGATAATTTGATAGTTTTAATGTTTTTGACAGTAATAGCAATGATAATTTTAGATGTTAAAACTTTGATATTATTATTTTTATAATAGGATGTGATAATCTGTTTTATTATATTAAATTTTGCATATGTAAATATTATATTTTAATTTTGGACCAATAAATCCTCTAAATTTATTTAATTCCAACAATCATTAAAATTATTTGCTTAGCCCGCAATGTAGTACGGTCAAATTTTTTAATTTTCAAGTCAAATGATTTTTCTTAGATAATAATTTTTATTTTTGTTTTATCATTTATTGTATTTTTTTTATTTGCTCTTTTTTTAATTTTTTTAGACTTCTTTTAGTCTTTTGATTGAATTTGTTTTTTGTTATTAACACAATAATAATATTGATAATAATAATAATAATAATAATAATAATAATAATAGTTTTAGTTTTTGTTCTACTTACTTTTTTTATTTTTTTGTGTTTTTTTTCTCGAGGTAGTTTAATATTTTTTATGCATTGACAGTAGTAGTAATGATAATTATAGAAGTTAACACTTCGATATTACTGTTGTTATGATAGGGTATTTTGATATGTTTTATTATATCAAACTTTACATGTAAAAATATTATATTTTAATCTGAACAGCAGTAAAAATTATTTATTACACCCACAACGAAATGCAGGCAATCAAACTAATAATAATACTATAAATAATTATAATGCTTCAATAGCCCTCACTAGTGTTGTCACTGCTGCCATGTACGGAGGACCAATTAACAAGAAATCTTTGCCCGTTTTCAAGTTCACAATTCTTAGTGAGAGGTCACCTATTTCCTGTTTCTGATGCTTCTTAACATAAAAAGCTTCTTGTAAATCTATAATTAAGCCAGAAAATTGGACGATTTGATTATTAGATATTAAGGTCAATCATGCAAAGTTCAAATAATCCTAACAATCTTGTGTGGTAAAATTGCAGTTCATACAATCATCATCATCAATAAGGGCAATTTCCCGACTATTTAAATGTAGAAAGTGCAGAGATCTAATTTGTTCATCACCATGAATCATAACAAACAAATGGAATTGTTTATTTTTATATAAATAATGCAAAATGATGAATACAATTATAACGATCCTTATGGTGCTGAGAGAATCAACCCTAGACCGCCTTCTTGCCTTTGGCAAGGTTTCTCTACTGTACAATTCCTATCTTTAATCCACTTTGAAATTTGTTTCAAAAAAAAGAATCAACCCCATCATAACAATCACGATCCTTTTATTGTCACTGTTTTTTTTTTTCAATTCAGTTTTGAAGGGAACAGGAGATATATTCTAGGTGATGTGTGATAATCTTAGGAATATAATACTAGCTCGAAATTCAATTAAAAAGGGATAAGATCTAAGGGATAAGGGTTAAATTGAGGATGATAGAGATTACTTTCCAAAATGTTTTTCTCAAAATATTTTTAAGAAAAATTATTTTGACATTAGCATTTCAGAACAACAATAAAAAATCGAAGCAAAAAAAAAAACAATTGAAAGTTTTTCAAATACATGATCGGAATACAATGCCAAGCAGTGATCAAGTGAATGAGCGAGGGAGGGGTAATGGGGATTGTTTTGGAAAGATCAGGGAGAGGTGTTGACAGGTTTTGGAGTTTAAAAACTATGCTTTCCAACTTCTGTCATGAAATATAAGGCAGGACCAGTCACAAATAATCCTGGCATGCCTATCTATCTATCTATCTTAATCCTGACATTGTCAGGATTAAAAAGAAAAGAAAGCCTAAAGCATAACCATGTATAAGATGGTTCTGAAAATTATCTTTCAGGGTAAACATTAATGAAGATTTTCAAGTATAGGTGTCCCGCATCGTTTTTTCATTCAGTCATGCAAATGCCGCTACAATTGTAATTCCACACAAATACCATACTAATTTTAATATTCACAGCACACATAGATGATAATTATATGCCTGGCACATACTTCACATGCTCAATTATCTATACAGCTAAAAGAAGACACGGTATTACTGTGCAATTTTCACTGTTCACTTAGACTCATAAGCACCGTGGACTTGAACAGACAGCTAACCAATTAGTCTTTAAAATCAGTGAAGTGATGATGATATATTGTATCCATAATTTTATCCTTTTGACAATTGAGAACTGAAAAGCCTTACCGAGGATTTGGTTTCAGCTGAAGGCGTAAGATAATGCTCCGCGAAAGCCTATTATCCACTTTAATCGTGTCCTTTATACAGGCAAGACTTGGACTTGTACAATTTTAAACCTACTTCCAAAGCTTCCTTCAACTCCCAGGAAACTTTGTTGTTAATGTCATAGCTATCAAGAGTAGACGATATCATGCCCATTAACCTCGCTTTACTGGCCTTTGAACATACGATTTGTTGGGATCCTCAGTCTTGAGCTTAGGTGGTCGAATCTCTCCCTTTTTGCCCTGCAAACAGATTAAAAATTACAAAGTTTCACCCCTGGTTTTATTGCTTACTAAAAAAACAGTAGAAACTGTTTCTCATCTAGGCTCAGCAAAATCAGTATATAGTCTCACCTTCTTTCCTGTCTTCATAAAATCTCTCCAGCTTGAAACCTGATAGTGACCAACAATGACAGTAATAATCAATGAGATGCCACATAATGATGTAAAGCTAAAAATCTCTAGTTGGCAGAGCAAACCCTTTTCAATAAAATACTATTATGCTTTTGAGGGGAGGAAAAAAAAAAGTGATTCAAAGTATATACAAGGAAGACAACAAGAAATGTAGTGATGTGCACGATTGCATGTAGATACTATAAACATCCACTTGTCAGCCAGGGAAACTGCAAGTTTCTGTATTTTGTATTTGAGTTCTATGATTTCCAAATGAATCCTTGTAAATTTGCTGCTGATGTGGTTTTAATACAGATGTAGACTAAGACATGAAGACAAGTATGAATAACAAACTGCTTAGCCCCTTTCTCATCTCTAATAGCCATGGTATGCTTAGTAAACTAAGTTTTAATGGTGAAAGGAACAGAACAGAGCTATTTTAGGATGGCTAGAAGCATTATCTAAAAGGGTAAAAGTCATGCTCTTTACAGGAACCGCAACATGCCAATGTGCATCTTCTTTTCAATTATTTGATCTAACAACTGGAAGACCTTATCACCTAAGCCCGTCTGCTATCCAGTTTTACAGTACAAAAGTTATTCAACCTTCTCAATTTGCCCGTCTGCTATCCAGTTTTACAGTAAAAAAGTTATTCAACCTTCTCAATTTTCTTTCATGAGTAGATCTACTAGCTAACAAATGAATTTTATAGAAAGACGCTATCAAAATTATTCAATCAGAAAGCTCTAAACATTTTACTCTCCTGATGCGCATGTAAAAGAAATGACAAGGGGAGATTTTAAAAGACGAGATGAATAGAGAGGATGGGTATCTTATAAATGAAAAATTCAAAACAGAAAATCACTTTATGTTGTCTACAAAACCCGCTTTAATTTTCAAAATTGTTCATGAATATTAAATATATGAACAAACAAGTACAACCATACCTGTTTTAATTCTTTTTTTTTTGTAGAATAAATAATAGAAAACCGCTATGATATGAAACAACACCTTAGAAATATGAGTTCAAATTTTATATGCAACAAGACATTCCAATTCATGCACTTGTTGAACAATATTAGTCAAAGAACTTAGATCTATCAGATGTTGTAACCCTTAGATGTTGGAAAATTGAACAAACATATATTCAAGAAAATTAACCACTTAAACTCGTTAGTTTTAAAGGTTCACCAAATGAAGTTAAATTTGGAAAAGAAATGTAGAACAAACCCTCTTTTCTCTTGTTCCTTCCCACTGCTCTTCATGCTCACGCTTTCTCTTCCACATCTCCTTTTGTTCTTCTTCATCCTTCTTCAACCTACCTTCCTCTTCTGATATCTTAATGACAAAAGAAAAAGGATCATGAAAATGCACAACATTAAACAAGAATATACAGGTAGTAAACGAGAAGCTGACTGATCTTCCAACATACCCTCATCTGCATTTTCCTCCTCCGCCATTCTTGATCAGTTAAAATTTCTCGAACCTTCAATTTGAGCTCCTGCTGGAACTTCTCTGATTGTTCGTATTGTTGATCATATTTTCCCTATTCACACAAGAGGATTAGAAGTTAAAAGAATTCAACATATGACCCTCAAAATAAAAGAAGCAAATAGAGATTCAGTTCCATAGATGGGCAAGGTGGCAAAAAAGGCCACTGCAGTAACTACTTTCTTTGAACACAACACACACACACACGCACACTTCAAATGATACCAGGACCTCCAAACAAACATGGAATAATTATTGAAAAATATTTGAAAGTAAAATATGCTAACCATGATTAATGAAACTATCAGATAAAAATTTCTTCAGTAAATGTATATCCAAAAAGCATTCAGATAAGAGATGGAAGGGGAGTATGTGGTGAGAAGGAAGACAGTATGGTAAGATGAGAATCAGCACTCAAATGAATACCAGCAACAAAAATCCTACACTATAGAAGATATCTATTGGATGACAATTTTTACCTTTTGATTTTTGAAAGAATTAATTCACAAAATCATTGTCAATTCTCATTTTTGAAGCCAAGGCAATCACTCTACAGGTATTGTCTTACCTTGAGCAACTATAGCAACAATGATAACATTTTAGTTTGGCAGCTTGATTAAAGCTAAATGCTCAACATTGCCTAGGGCAAAGCAAAATTACCCACAAGTTTCTGGTTTTGATAAAAAATAACTCTTCAGTTTTTCAACTGCTAAGTAAAACTTGATAGAGACCCCTTGTTTTAAATATTCGATAACTAGAGGGTTTGAGAAGTTTTGCAGTGACTGCAGTTACCAAAGTGTTCTCTCTTTTTTTTTCTTTTTTTTTTTTTGATAAATTGGGGAGATGGGAAAGTTTTACTCAATTGCTCGAAACCTCTGGTATCCAACCTAAAAGATAGTTCATGTTAATTTTACATCAAGAATGATCCACGGGCACAAATACAAGAAGCAATCAATGACAAGTATATAATTAAAACCTCACAGACCTCGTCAACCAATGACTTTATTTTGGAGGCTGTATCTTTCTTCAACTGCTTCTTCCTCTTTGCTCGAAGTTCTTCTGCAAATTCAAATTACATTGTTTATGAGCTCTTCAAAAAAATCAGTTTGGAATAATGAAAAACCAAAAACACAAGAATAAGAAAAGAAAGATAGACAAAGTGAACATGAATGCTGCAATTCAACACCAGAAATGCTCTAATTCAACATGCAGATGACAATAAACATTGAAAACACAATGCCATGCTTTAGGATAATTCAGCATAAACCCCTTCAAATGTGGCTACAGAGGTAGCAATTCTCATGATAACTTGGAAAATGCATATACATCTTAATTATGGTTCAAATGTGTCTGCCACATAAGATGGATGATACATACAGGATATATGCTCTAGCAACAAAGAGAGGAAAAGGAAAATAAACGAGATGCATAAACAAACATGAAATCACCATTAACATTTGCTTTTCCCCTCCTAATGTTTTAATGGATTGCAGATGTTTTAACAAAATCATCTGCCATCCATTAAAACATTAGGGGGAAAGTAAATCAAGAATTCTCCAGCACTAACCTTTTGCTGCAGTAACCTGGGTAAGAACATAATCTCTTTCTTGTTCTTCAAGTAAGAGTTGTTGGGCTTTTGCCAATGCTGCTCACAAGTTAATGATGCCATGTGAGTGAACCGTTAAAGTATGCTTCCAGAAGGAAACAATTTCCAAGTTATGTATCTATAATTAATGCATGCATATAGCCATGATTTTTACTCCTTATCTGTTCACATTATATATGGATTACCAATCAACAAGCCATCCGGAAACAGTTCATCACAAATTACAAGTGATAATCAAATACACAACACCTTGAAATGATAGTCTCCTTAAGGATTAGAGTTAAGGCTAACATAGCATAGCCAATTCTAAAACCTGTAACAGCGCCAGTGAGGTCATTCTTCAATTTTCTAATTTCTGCAGTAGAACAATGCATATCACTTGTGATCCTTTTAGTCCTCTCATCCAGATCCTCTTTATGGCACAGTGACTCTCTTGCATCACTGTGGCTAAAAGACATAAGAATATTGTTGTGGAGGTGGATCACAACTATATTAACTTAATTTCAATAGGAAATATATTCTTAGTTATTTTCCTAATTTTGATCTTTTTGAAGGACTTGTTGTTTATCAGTTGTGCATATAGCTTCTAATAGCATCACCAAATGTCCAAAGCTAGTCTTCCATATAGTAATAAGTTTATCTGGAAATTAAATCTAACATTTTTCAGCCCATTTTCCAACCGCAACACCAAGAGATGTAATTCATCAAATTACCATCAATATGACATCATTTACTATCTCCTCTTTACTTCAAATCATTATGCACCTTCACACTGAGGAAGAAATCATAGCACAGCGAATTGTAAGAATCACAACTTCCTGTAATTCATAACAGTTGCTAATGCATTAACCAGGTTTTCTCAATATGTACAGTTCTACACAAACTGACATTTTTGGGTGATGAGGGTGACCCAACTCTGGTCCAGATGTAAACTTTCTCTAAATAGCCCTGCCTATTTATATTTTGACAAAATGACACATGGAATTGTTGTTTGAACCTGGTCTGTGAATTTAATATGATGGATTAACTGAAAGCCTATTTTCCTTACAACTCTATTTTACTTATTGTTTGCTACAAAACAAAGGATTTAATGATAATATATTTTATTTAATACTTCAAAAGAATCTAAAAGTTCACGCTGGGTAGGATATGTTTGGATTAAAATATTGGCTGGATAAAGTATTTCCAGATCTAAACTCGATTTGTCCAAAGCATGGCGGAAGAGCTTAAGTTGGAGTTGACATCTTTTCAAGTCAATGCAAATTTCTAGTTTGTGAACAGAAAACCAATATAATAAAAGATAACAAGCCAACCACGATATTCATGTTCTCACAAACCATGCAAGATAAAATGAGTAGAAAAATTTACCACCAAAAGCTTCTTTTGCTTGTGGATGCTTGCACTTATCAGGATGAACCAGCAAAGATAACTACATGAAACACAAAGCAAGTGAATATGATGCTAAACAATGAGCACAATAGTGAAAACAGTAAATTCCATCATCTATAAGAGAATAATTACCTTACGATACTGCTTTTTGATATCCTCTGGAGTTGCTTCAAATGGTAAGTTTAGATACTCAAACGGGTTTAACTTGAAGCACGAAAGAATCCTAAAGAGTTTTAAAATTTTTCCAATGAGACAAAAAAAATTAGAGCAGGAGAAATTTAGCAAACTAATGAGAAGTTTACATTTTAAAAATTGCACGAGGAAATAGAATCTATATAGCATCAAATGCTACCAAATGGATTTGCTTCCCTCTCCTTCCCTTCCTATGACATATTTGCTTCTATGATAACGCATATCAATATAATTTATTTGAATCAACCAATGGATACTTATCAAAACACTGGAAAAAGAAAACAAGAACAAAGAAGAAGAAAACTTTACAAAAACCCTGAGTCGTTTCAAGGGTTTCTCAATGTAGAAGCTTTCAACTCTTTTTTGTTCAAATTTGCCGAAATCCCTAAACCATCTATTGCTAGACACTACAATGAAGAGTTATTTTACAACAGATTGCGTTGATATGATTAAAATAAAATCAAATGTTAATTTCTCAAAATATAATATTATTTGAGTGGATAAATAAATCTAAGTAAAAAAAAATCAAGCACAAAATTCACAATTTAATCTCTACAATTTAATCAAATAATCGATCGATCGATCGAAAAGAAAAGAAAAAGCAGTATCCAAATCAAAGGCAAGTAGATAAATAGTGTTTTGGTTCAAAATCAGAAACCCTAATAAAAACGCCAATGAGGATTCAAATGCATGTATATTTACATAAATAGAATTAATTAATTATATAGAGAGAGACCTGGTGACTTCGTTATCTCGCTCGACTTCGCTGACCTCGGCGAAGAAGCTCTTGAGAAGCATATCATCGTAGGCGGTGGTTGTGGTGGTGGAGCTGGCTTCTCCCATAGCGCTCGCTTTTAGCTGTTTTTACTCTTTCTTCCCCGCTGTTTGGTCGTTTTCTTGTCTCGTGCTTCTCTATCTAATGTTTAATAGGTTTTTCATTGGAGGAGGTCTCTGTGATTCAGTGATTGGGTCATATTGGACCCTATTGTTCCACAAAATGCAATTGAATCCTTTTAAATTTAATGCAGAATTAGTTTCTCCTAACAGCATGTTTGAACCATGTGAATTCAATTTAATTAAAAATATTTAATGGAATTTTATGTTTGAAACTCAATAATTGAATTCCAAATGAAATTAAATCAATAAAAATAAATTAGAGGTTAATCCCCATGATCTGTAAAAATAAATTACAGCGAAAATGTAGTTTTAAAATTAGCTTTTTCAAAATACTCATCTACCTATTTCATTTTTACAAGTGTACGACATGAGATAAAATTATTAATCAAACCCGGTTTAATCGTTTGGTTAAGCTCATGATTAATAACATTTGTATTATAGCTATTATTTTTTGATAATTAAGTATTTTCTAAAAATAGAAAATAAGAAATCACATTCAGTCAGTTTTCATTCTAATTCTTCTTTTCCTTTTTGTATTTATTTATGTAAAATGTTTTTTTAAAATTAAAAACTTGCAATAAAAAAAATTTCTAAACCAAATTGTATTATGTGGATCAATCAAGCGTTAAAGGTTCAAATTATGGATAAGGTTTATGTTTAATTTTATTAACAATGAAACAGCACGTGGAAATGCTAAATAAATTTTTAACTTCATTTTGATAATGATAATAATTGTTTTTAGTTTAATTACTAGTTATGTACTCGCACTCCATTGCAGAGTAACTCTTTTAAAATAATATTTAGATAGCACAAACATGTTTTAAACAAGATTTTTTTTATGACTTTGAGTAATAAACCAAATTAGGTTAAATAACCTGATTTATTTTAATTAGATGATACGAAAAAATAGATAATGATAGCAAATGAGCCAAATTAAAAAAAGATAACAATAACATGATTTTTTTTTGTAAACAATGATAACCGTTGCATTTCAATTCTCAACAAATATATAAAGTTAAAAAAGCTCGAAAAATCATTGTACACACAAATTAAATTCATTATGGATTTGAATAGTAAAATGATAATCTTACCCCTCGATGCACCTCAACTGTAATCTCGGAATCAGGGGTAATTTCAATGTTTTAAATTGTTGTGCTCGATAAAATAATTATTCTAGATCCTAATAAGACAAAAAAAAAGATTTTGTCTCTAGGGGTATCAATGAACAGTGTAAGAATTGTGTAACTACCGATCTACCTCTATAAACGACAAAAACAAAGAATTGGAAGTACGGGTTAATCAGCAATTTACACTTGTTTTAATAATATTTTAATTCAGAATGAACAATTTTATTTGTGTTTATACTCAAATACCCCCATAAAAGACAAAATACAAGCATTAACTGTAGGGGTGATTAAGTAATTGACCGTTTTTAAAATAATATTTCCCGACGACTGCAACAAGCGTGTCCTCTCTCTTACAATTTTCTAGCTCACACTCCCCGCGTACAGCGCGTGTAGGCTACTCCGGCGGTGAAACTTTCCACTTGGCGTGTTACCGGATGCACCTCCATGTTCTCCACCTTATGGTGGAGCGCGTTACGTCCAAAGTTGGCTGGAACAATTCTTGTTGGCAGTCTAACGTTTGTTCCCTATTTTCTCTCTCCTACGTGCAAAAGTGCTTGGCAGCCCCAGTGTTGTTATAGTTTTCATTTAGTCCCTTATCTTATGATTTAGTTTTATGGTCTTGATTTCTGTCACAAAAGTTTTGATTTGTTCAATTTTATCCTTCAACGAAAATTGATTATATATTATAATTTTAATTCTGTCATCAGTCTTTTAATTTCCGGATTAGTTTGAAATTCTTAATATATTCGATATCAAAGTTCTGATTTGTTTCAATTTTATCCTTCAATAGAAATTGATTATACATTTCAGTTTCATTTTGATCCTCAAGCTTTTAATTTCCAATTTGGTTTGAAATTCTTTAATTGTTTTTTGGTAATAATGTTTAGATTTGTTTCAATTTTGTTCTTTATATGAAATTTAATATACATTTATTTCATTTCAGCCCTTATACTTTTAATTTTTTATTTTATTTTAATTCCTTTATATATATTTGAAATAGTTGTTATTTTTGTCCATACTTATATATACATGCTTTTCGTTTTTTGTTCATAGTTTTTTTATTTCCTCTGTTATTAAGGTTTTTTTAAAAAAAAACAATTAAATTTTAAATACTAATTTTTGTTGGTGATCATTTAAAAAATAATATTTTGTATTTTTTTCCTTTTGAAAAAATATTTATTCTTCAAGTCAAATAATATTTTTAAATGTAATATTTTTGTTTCATTTTTTTGTTAATGCTTTTTTGTTAATATTTTTAGGTGTGAAAAATTCTAATTATTATATGTAAGGAATTCAAAATAAAAATAATGATTATTTGTAAGTTTTTTTCTTATAAAAATATGAGGCTAATTATATATTTTGATATTTTTTTTATTATTAATGCCTTAATGTGTGCGCGTGCGCGTGTATAAATGACCTATTTGTTTTCTTAGAATAAAAGAATAATTTACTATTAGTGTTCTAAAATACTTTTAATATAATAATAAGATAAATAAATCTGATAAAATAAAATAAAAATTATTATTTTTTCAATAATAATTATAGTGTCATCGATAGTATGACCAATAATAATTAGATTATTAATTATGTATATTGTCATTATCCAATTTCTTGGTTATTCCTTAAAATATACCAAAAATAACAAAAATAAAATAAAAAAGGTTGGTGTTGATAGAAAGATGAAAAAGAGTTTTCAAAAGCCCGATCGTACCTCTTTTTTACCCAGGAATGAAGGAAAATGCATATTCAAAGTTAAAATAATTTATTATTAGATAAACCTGCATAAACATTAAGTCGAAAGACATAATTATATTTTTATGGGTCAATTTGATTTAATCGTCAGCCAATATAAAAGTGTAATTATGCTTTGGAATTAATTGAGAACTCAATTGAAGGATTTAATTAAGAGCAAGGGCTTAATTATACTTTTAATGGGTCAAATTAATTTAATCAAGGGCTTAATTGATGAGAAATTAAGTTTGGAAGCTTAATTTGGGTTACATTAAGACTATTGGAATTTTCGGTGACAAAACTTTTTTGGTGAAATCGAAAGCCAAAATTAAAAATAAAAACATCGTTCTTCTAATTTTTCCAATTGAAAAACTATTTTTTGTTACAACCTATTTATTTCAAATTTTTTAAAAAAAATGCTGGTAGCATGCTTGGCCATACCAGCAACCATGGTCATGGATGTCGTGCCCATAACACACCATTCCTAAGCCCATTTTTTGGACACCCTTCCCATGCCTCACCATTTGTAGGTTGCCTATATAAAAAAAAAGCAAATTTACACAGAAAGGTGAGAGGGGAAACGAAGTGATAGACGGGTGAAAACAGGGGAGAAAATTTTGGGGACAGTGAGAGTTCATCGTGATATTGGGAAATAACACAGGGGGAGAAAATTTTGATAATGAGGGACTATCACAGAAAAAACAAAGGAAGAATGAAAAGAAAAAGGAAAAAAAAGGAACAAAAATTTTACATAGAGGCAGAGATAACGAGATAAAAACCAAAGAATAAAAAAGAATATGAGGAACAAAAAATACACAGATGGGCATGCATAAACACTGGAAAAACAAACTCATAACAGCCCCTCTCCATCATCGTTTGTAGTTCTAGTTCTCTCCTCCACCTCAGCATATCCATTAGCGTCTCCCTCGTCTCTTCTTCTCCATCGTCGGTAGTCACTCCGGTAGCCCTCTCTCCATTTGAAAGCTTTGATGGCCCCTCGTCCTCTTCTTCACCAACTAAAACAGCAACAATTAGCCTTATCTTATTCCTTAATGTTGCAGTGCTCTCTCTCTCCCCGACGGTACCCCTCTCTCTAAAAACCAGCACTTGACAACTCTCTCCCCTTCGTCAACACAGCCGCAAACCACCACTTGGTCTCCCTCCTCAGCTCTGGCAGCACCTACAGCATCACAACCTTCTTCTCCATCTCCGACAAGAGCTCTAGCCGTGATAGTAGTAGGGGCAAAGCAGTAACAAACCATCCCTTTTGACGCGTACTTCGTCCACCACGAGTCTCCATTTCAGACTACACCACAATAGGAAGAATCACCTTGATCTCTTCTATCCGGTGGAGGTGACAGTGGCAGGTGAGCCTCTCATGGTGGTCGCCCGACCATTTCTACTGTACACATTGCATGAATTCATGCAACGTGTGTGTGTGTGGTCGCGCGCGCGCCAGTAGGTGAGTTGGGCTGCTCTTGGTCCAACCCAACCCAAGTCTCTTATAGGTTGGGTCCTTGGCCTAACTTGCCTGGGGTGACCCATTTGGTTGGGCTAGACCCAGTTTAATTATATATATATATATATATTAAACAAAATACAAAATTTTCATTTTAAAAAAATAAAAATATGTTGTTTCCATGCATACGACCGAATTCCAAGATTTTTCCATGTTTATTTTTCATAAAAAATATATGTTGCATCTTTCTCATATTTTAAAATGAAAATCGGATACCGTAACTGGTTTATCATTATCTTTTAGAATTTGACCAAAATATCAAAAAATAAATAAAAAAATATTTTTGTTTTAGCTATGTCAGTGTAAAATTACATTGTAAAGTACACTTGGGGATAAATATTTTTTTATTGTGGTATAAAATTACATTGTAAAAAAAATATGTTGCATCTTTCATAAAAAAAAATGTTGCATCTTTCTCATATTTCAAGATGAAAATTGGATATCGTAACTAGTTTATGATTATCCTTTAGAATTTGGCCAAAATATCAAAAAAAATAAAAAATATTTTTGTTTTAGCCATGTCAGTGTAAAATTACATTGTAAAGTACACTTGGGGATAAATATTTTTTTTATTGTGGTATAAAATTACATTGTAAAGTACATCCATAAATAAAAAAATTACATTGTAAAATTCTTTTTGTTAGTCTTTCAAACTCCTAACGAGGTAGAGATTCCCTCTCGAAGAGAGATCTACGTCGAACTTTAGAAAAAGACAAAAAAAATCAAACTTAGGACAAACAATCAAACAATAATGTAGTTTCCCTTAGGTAGGGTGCACTGGGGGTGATGCATCTTCCCCTTGCACAATAAGTCCCCTTACCCAAGACTCTCGTAAACCACTAGATTTCTAGTAACCTTAATACTAGGTGGCGACTCCTAATAATTATAGTTGTAATTTTACGACTATAAAACACTCTTTTTTTCACCGCACACCGTTGTCTTCCCCATACCCAGGGGATGGCGGGGCGCGAAGAGCGAAAAAAATCATCATCGCGACATATATAATATTTATAATGATAACTATAATAATTGTGACAAAATTCATTGGTCAATGTTATTTTTATGAAGAATATTTTCTGTATTTTTTTATATATGATATTTGAGATCTCATATCACGTAAAAACAAATATACAAAACCACATGTAGACAAGACAAGTGGAAAAAATATGTCAAATTATCTATAATAATAAAAAATTTGCCCTGCGTTTTGCCACAGCCAACACCAAATATTTTAACTTGTAACAAAATCGTTAATGGTCCTATTTTTTTAAATATTATATATCTGAGTTAAATAATCAACTTAAAAAATTTAAGATTATATAGCTTTAATATTTATTTATTTTACTATAGATAATATATTTAGAATAATGATAATAATTATTTTTAGTATTTTTCCTTAAAAAAATCAAGTGAGGCTGATTATATATTGTAATTATATATATATATATATATAAATGAACATAGTTTTCACTATAAATATCACATTGATTTAATCTCAATATTCTAAAAAACTTTTAATATAATAATACGAAGAAAAAATCTAAAATGTAATCTTTGATAAATTTTAGCAATTGTATTTTTGCTACCTGATAAATAAAATAATTGTCAAGTAATTAAAACATGCCCAACAAACATTTTGTATGTTGCAGACAATAAATAATATATTATTAATCAATTTGATTAATTGTGGTTTTACTATGTACTAATTAGATTATTATCAAAGTACTTGAAACAAAATCAACAATCAAATTGTTTATTGCCTAAAACAGATCACTCGTCTGTGCTAAAATTCAATGATTGTAATTTTATTATTTGCTAATGAAATAATTCATGAAAAAAAGAAAATATTCACAAAAATCAACCAGTATATCATACGAAGCATGTGACTCATTTTAACAGAATTTTTTTATTCCAATTGTATAGTCTACCGATTAAATAATTATTAAAAGAGTTTTAGCAGTAGCAACATTAATCACTTTTAGGTGAAAAAAAAACTCATTTCTAATAGTATTTATCAATGACAATTTTACTAATTGAATATTAAACTAACCAATTACAACACACACAAAATCAATCAGTTTCCTACATAGAAAAAAGCTCAGTGCAACGCACAAGCAAGTTAACTCATGTATATATATAAAACAATGGCTAGAGTCAATTTAATTTACTATAATAATCATGTAGCTTAAAGGGTAAGAGGCGAGCCAACCCAGATTAAATTTTTAGTCTTACGATCCAAGTCATGAAATTGATAATTTGATAGAAAAAAATAATAATGTCAACTCACATTAACTTTTCAAAGTCGTGATGTGGGGTATTAAATTAGAAACATCTTACTAGAAAACCATGGAGTCCGATTCCAAATTAATTAAATGTTGAAGGATTAACTTAGAAAATCAATATCAATTGCATGAAATGACCATAAAAACAATTAAAATACAGAATAAATTTGAAGGGTGAAATTGAAAGGAAAGATTACTTGAATAAAATGATCAAAGAATCAAAAGAAGGAGGATGTGAATAAAAATAATATTTCATTGAAGGGTAAGATTAAAAAGAAAAGTTAATTTAATAAAAGGCTTGAAAAATCAATCAATAGAATGAGGATCAAATTAGAAAATATACATGTGTGTATGCAGCAAATTGGAATGGAGAAATAAGATAAAAACAAATATTTTTCTTATAAAAAGCCAAGAAAAGTTGAAATACTTATCAAAGGTAAGCTGCTTGACATTTTTGTTTGTCTTATGATTGCTATGGTTGATATATATATATATATATATATATATATATATATATATATATATATATATGTTGATGATATATTATCCCCGCCGAATATTTTGGATATCAACCCTTTAGGATTTATTTATCCAAACACTGATGGTGAATAATAGCATATCATTCCCGCCGAATATTTTAGATAGAATTTATTTATCCAAACACCGAACAATGAATAATATGAATCACCAAAAAAAAGATTTTTTATAATTTTTGGAATATTGGTCAATACCCTTTGGATTTTACAAACATGTTATAAAAATCCATAAAATAAAAGAAATGATTTTCTTTGTGAAATCCATGTTAAAATACATTTTTTCTATAAAATTCCAAGGTAATATATTTTTTGAAACAAAAAGATTTTTTTAAATATGCTAGTGTATTGGTCGTATGCAAGAAAAACTACATATTTTTTGAAGACTTTTTATATAAAAAAATTTAAATATTTTTTATATTTTTTATTATTATTTTATTTTATTATTATTCATTTATTTACGGGTGGGTTGGACTGTCAGCCCACCAATTTAGTGTCTGGGCTGCAAGCCCAGAGAAAACTAGGGTCAGGCTGCCAGCCCAGCCAATCTCGGGTGGGTTGTTAGCCCAGATAAAACTAGGGTTTGCGGTGACAGCCCAACCCATGTCGGGTTGGGCTTCCAGCCCAAGTAAAATCTAGGTATGTGCTTCCAGCCCAACACATCTCGGGCCGGACTGCAAGCCCGGTAGAACTTAGACCGAGCTTTGACCCGGCGTAAGGGAGTGGTCTTGCGGCCCAGCCTCACCGACTTGGGCTTGCGGGCCACTTGAACTTGCTACTCATGGGATGGGCTTCCAATCTAAATGGGCTGTAAGCCCAGCCATCTAGTGGTCGGGCCGGATGCGAAATCCGACCCAACCTGGATCACCTCTGCATGCAAAAGCGAGGAAGATGGACAGTAAATGGTGGAATTTTCAAGTGTGACGAATGGCTTACTTCTTAATACCTTCTTGTAGAGGACGTCGAGGTGATTCTTTTGGTCTTGGTGGCGCAGGGAATAGTGACCTGTGGTGGCCGGAAATGGGGTCGGAAGGTGACGGGGCTATGTACTGTTGCAAGGGCTGTTCGGCCAATCCTTGCCTAAGACTGGGCTGGTGGTCGCCGGAGTAAGGGGAGCTCCTGGAGGTGACGGAATGATGCTTGGTGGGCGGGGTGGATGTCGCGTTGCTGAACCGAAGAGAGAGAGAGAGACGAAGCTTTTGGTCTGTTATTTTTAGAGAGAGAAGAGAGAAAAATGAAGTCCAGAGAAGGAGAATGAAAGGGAACAGATGCGAGGGAAGGGAAGATTCAAAATTCACGTGGAAATTTTCCTTCCTTTTCCATCTTTTTCTCTCGGTTCTCCCTCTTTTCCTTTTCCTTTCTTTCTTCCTCCCCCCTTTCTCTTCTTTGTTCGTTCGTTTTTATAGGCAGTGCAGGTTACTATTGCACTGGCTCCTTTTCGGCGTTTTGGTGGGGTTCTGGCAGGTGGCTGGTAGGTGGTGGTGCGGGCGGCTGGTCGGCAACTAGGGGCAAGTGCCTTGTCAACGGCGCAGGCATAGTGCAGGTTACTGTTGCACTAGCTCCTTTTCGGCGTTTTGGTGGGGTTCTGACAGGTGGCTGGTAGGTGGTGGTGCGAGCGGCTGGTCGGCAACTAGGGGCAGGTGCCTTGTCAGCGGCGCAGACATGTGTTGTCTGTTACTTTTGGGGTGTAAAATGCGATTTGGGTCCCTCAATTTATAACTACTTTAATTGCACCCTCAATTAAACTTACATTTATGATTTTGTACAATTATATCCTCCTTCATAATTTCAATACTAGCCTTGACTTCGCGCGCCTTTTTTATTTTGGTCCTCGACTTTTTATCTGTGCGATATAGTCCCCAATCAACCATTAAACTCTCAATTTGTTCAATTGGGTCCCCGATTTTCGCATAATTGGCTTGGAAAAATTCAAATTGATCTCCAAAAATTCAAATATCACCAATTGAACCCGAATTAAATTTAAGAACTTAATTTCTTATTGACTAAGCCCTTGATAAAAATTAATTTGATCAATTTGAAGTATAATTAAGCCACCAAGCTTAATTAAAACCCTTCAATTGGACCTAAATTAATTCTTGAACATAATTACGTTTTTATATTAAACAACGACTAAATCAAATTGGTCCATAAAAGTATGTAAAGACTAAATCAAATCTTATGACTTAGTTTATAAGCAGATTTATCTGATAATAAATTACTTTAGCCTTGGATCTGCGTTTTTCTTCAGTTGCATAAAAAGGTACAATCGAATTTTTAAAAATATCCAAAATTTCACCTTGATTTTTTTTACCGACACCAGCCCCTTTTATTTTATTTTTTGTTATTTTCTAATAGTTTCGGGGTGTCGCACCCCAAAAATGTGGTGGGAGAGCGGCGTCGAGGCACCTTGTCCCCATGAGCGGGGGAGATTATTAAATGTCGGGGGGATTATCTATTTTTATAAAAATGGAGTCGCCACCTAGTATTATGGTTACTAGGAAACCTATGACTGGTCTTTCAGAGATTCTAAGGTAAGGGACTGATTGCGTAAAGGGAAGGTTTTAGCACCCCTAGTACGCCCTACCTAAGGTAAGCTGCTTGGTGTTTTTGTTTGTCTAATAATTGCTAAAATATTTAAAAAAATATTTACATGTTGCCGATATATCATTTACGCCGAATATTTTGGATAGAATTTATCCAAACTCCGAAAACAATAATATGAATCACCGAAAAGTTTTTTTATATTTTTTTGAATATTGGCCAATACCCTTTGGATTTTACAAACATGTTGTAAAATCTCAAAATGCAAGAAATGATTTTTCCCTTTTGCAAAATCCATGCTAAAACTCATTTTTCTTCAAAAAACCCAAGATAATATATATATTTTTCATTTGAAACAATTTTTAAAATATGCAAGTGTATTGGCCTTATGCAAGAAAAATAACACATTTTTTAGATTTTTTTTTTAAAAAATCAAAAATATTTTTTTTATATTTTTTATATTTTTATATTATTTTATTATATTATTATTATATTATATATTATTATTATATATAGTTTAATCTTGGTCGCCAGACTCAGTAGCCTCTGAGTCAGGTGACAATTGACCTTTATCTACCGTCTGGGTCGTGGCCTAGACGGTAGGGGGTTTAGGCCGTGGCCCAGACGTCTCTGGTCTGGGCCGCGGCCCAGACGATGTAGCGGGTCTGGGCCGGGTTTGTGCCCGACCCGACCCGTGAAATGAAATCAAACTTCCTCCCGCATGCAGAGAAGATGATACAGTGTAAATGGCGATTTTTCAAGTATGAAGAAAAGGGAAACGGTTGGTACCTGGTTGTAGAGGATGTTGTGGTGATTCTTCTGGTCGTTGTCTCGTCGGAAATGGTGGCCTGAGCTCGCCGGAAAATGGCCTGGAAGTCGCCGGGTGTGCACTGCTGTGACAGGCTGTTCGGTATTGTCTTCGCCTGAGAAGGAGACTGAGACGCTGACGTGGAACGAAGGCTTCTGACGATGACAAGGTGATGCTCGGTGGTTGAAGATGATGCCGGAGCTGTGACGAGAGGGAGAGAGAAAGAACGCCGGTCTGTTTGTTACAGACCGAGAGGTAGAGGGAGAGAGAGCTCGACGCCGAGAGGGATGGGGATAGTAAGGCTATTTCGTGTGTTTTGCTTGTTTTTTCTCCTTCCTTATTTGCTGAGAATCTCCATAAATTTCACAACTCTCCCTGCCTATTTCCCTTTGTTTTTTTCTCTGTTTCTCTCCTTCTCTTCTGTAAAATCTCTTCTCTCTTCTTTATTTTTCCTCTTCTTTTTTCTATCTCCCTTTTTCTGTCCACTTTCCTCCCTCTTTTATGCTATTCGTTAACTCCCTCTCTGCTTTTTCGAATCCTGCTCTTTTCTCCCATGGTGCTCGGTTCATATAGTCAAAGCATGTTGCCGATGTTACCAACGGTAACATGCTTTCGGCTCCAACTTTTTTTTTTTGCAGGTGGCGAGGGAGTTGTCTATAAAATGGGGGTTTGTTGGGTGGCTCAATGCTCTGCATGCTATATCTAAAAAAAATGGGGGGTTTCGGGTGGCTCAAGCTTTGTTGTCTTTTTGGGTATAAAATACAGTTTGGTCCCTCCATTTGTTACTCCTCCAATTGCACCCTTAATTGAACTTAAATTTATGATCTTGTGCAATTATGTCCTTGTGAAAAATTCAAAGTTAACTTTATTTTTGCGCACCTTTGGTCCTTGATTTTTATTTGTGCAATATCGTTCCCCACTCGACCATAAAACTCTTAATTTGTTCAATTAGGTCCCCGATTTTGCTTAATTGGCTTGAAAAAAATTCAAATTGATCAACGAAAATTCAAATATCATCAATTGAGCCCGACTTAAATTTTAACTTGATTTTTTATCGACACCATCCCCCATTTTTTT